>OU342740.1:227117455-227440937 GCA_910589775.1 Avena eriantha
GAGGTGATGTCGGTATGACACCTGCGCCTGCTCCGTCTTTCCACTTGGACCCATCGAAGTGCATTGTCTAGAGGTAGGACATATCTGGCTTGTCCGGGAGCTGGTTCTCCATCCAGTGCACGAGAAAGTCAGGGAGCACTTGCGACTTGATTGCGTCGCGCTTTTCATATGTGATGTCTCGTGGAGACAGTTCTATTCCCCAAAGCGTGACTCACCCCGTGGCGTCGGGGTTATTGAGGATATATCCCAACGAGGCGTCGCTGACTACCACGATTGGGTGTTCCTGGAAGTAGTGGCGTAGTCGCCGGGCAGTCATAAAGACGTCGTATGCTAGCTTCTGGTAGTGTGGGTACCGCTGTTTTGTTGGTGTGAGGACCTCGCTGAGGTAGTATACCGGGCGTTGTACGCCATGGACCTTGTTTTCCTCAGCCCGCTCGATGACGAGCACTGTGCTGACCACCTGGTTGGTGGCGGAGATGTACAGCAATGGTGGTTCCCTTTCTCGTGGAGTCACTAGCACTGGCGAAGTGGATAGCAGGCGCTTGAGATCTTCGAATGCTTCTTGCGCTTCATTGGTCCACTCGAATTTTTCAGCTTTGCGGAGGAGCTGGTAGAAGGGCAGTGCCTTTTCACCCATCCGACTGATAAATCGACTGAGGGCCGCAATTCGTTCGGTCAGTTGCTGGACGCCTCTTATGTTCTTCGGCTTCTCCATGGCCAGTATGGCTTTTATCTTCTTCGGGTTCGCCTCGATTCCCCTCGCGGAGATGAGATACCCAAGTAGCTACCAGGATGGTACGCCAAAGGCGCACTTGTCTGGATTGAGCTTGATCCGGTAGCGGTCGAGGTTGGTGAAGGTTTCGTGCAAATCGTCGATTAGAGAGGCTTCCTCCTTGGTATTGATTACTATGTCGTCGACATAGACTTGGATATTGCGACCCAGTTGTTCCTTGAGGCAAGCCTGCATGCACCGCTGTTAGGTGGCTCCCGCATTTTTTAGCCTGAAGGGCATTGTGTTGTAGCAGAACACACCAAAGGGCGTTGTAAACGCTGTTTTCTCTTGATCTTCCTCCTTCATTCGAATTTGGTTATAGCCTAAGTAGGCGTCGAGGAAGCAGAGACGCTCGCATCCCGCGGTGGAGTCGATGATCTGGTCGATCCGTGGCAGCGGGAAGTGGTCCTTTGGGCAGTGCTTGTTCAGAGAAGTGAAGTCCACGCACATCCGCAGGATATCCGTGTCCTTTTTTGGTACCAGGACCGTATTGGCAAGCCAAGTGCTTTCCTTGATCTCGCGTATGAACTTGGCCTCAAGGAGTCTATTGATCTCCATTCCGACTGCCTGCGCTCGTGGCTCAGACAGTCGCATGATTGTTTGCTTGACTGGCCTTGTGTCGGGGTTGACGTTGAGTGCGTGCTCGGTGAATTCCCTGGGAACTCCTGGCATGTCCGCAGGACACCAGGCAAAAATTTCCCAGTGCTCACGGAGGAATTCGACGAGCGCGAGTTCCTATGCGGGACTCAAGTTGTTGGCGATGAGGGCCATTTTGGCGGGATCCGATGGATGGACCTGCACTTTCTTTATGTACACAGATGAGTCGAAGGAGAGATCAGGTGAGCTTGGCCTGCTTAGGGGAGGCAGACTGTTGTCTGTCGTCTCTTTCAATCTCGCGAGTTCTTCCTGCATGCCGAAGGACTGGGAGATTCTGTTGAATTCCCTGTCGCAACTGTCAGATCGCTCAAAGCTCCCGTTGATCGTGATGATGCCGTTGGGACCTGGCATTTTCATCTGCAGGTAGCCGTAGTGGGGTACTGCCATGAACCTAGCGAACACGACGCGCCTGAGGATGCAGTGATATTGTGAGGGCCAGTCGACGACCTCGAAGTCAATGCGCTCGCGCCGGAAGTTCTTCGGCGTGCCGAAGATGACGTCGAGGTTGATTTTGCCAAGGAGGTATACGCCTTTCCCTGGGACGATGTCGTGGAACGTTGTGTCCGATGCCTCCAGGCAGGTTAGAGGGATCCTCATCGCTCGCAAGGTACTCGCGAATATGAGGTTGATGCCGCTTCCGCCGTCCATGAAGACGCGACTCATGTCAAAACCTCCAATTTGCGCCTCGAGTACGAGGGGGCAATGACCTGGACGAGGTATCTGAGGCGGGTGGTCGCGTTTGTCGAAGGTGATGCACGACTCACTCCCGCTGAGGTACTCAGTGGTGGATGGTGGCGAGTGCGAGGCCAAGTTGACTTGGCGAGTGATGGCCTTCTGCTCCCTGTTGGAGGGGCGTCCTTTTCGGATCATCATGGTACCCATGGCCCGTGGGTACGGTTCTCCTCCATGGTGCTGGTCCGGTGTGGCTCCGTTCGGGGGTGGCCCAGGTGGTGGTGGTGGTGCGCCATGTGCCACGGCGCCTGGAGCGGCTCCGTAGCCTCTTTCGACTGCATTGCGGTTCATCCGAACCAATCCCTCGTGTAACTTGAGGAACTCGCGGCAGTCTTTGAGGAGGTGGCTGGACTTTCTCTTGCCGTCATGTTTGTCGATGTAGAAGTGTACCGTGCATGGCGCGGACAGTTTGTCCTCGATGGAGGTCGCCGGTGCCTCATCGCGAGTGCGGCGTTGCCATACTTGCGTGGTTTTCCCGTAGTCGCAGTATCCGCCACTACGGTATCCGATGTTGCGGTTATCGTCGCGTCTATCGGCGTAGCCGGCTGCGACCATGTTGACGTCATCACGATCGTCGTAGATGCGCATGCGACGCTTGCCTCGGCGATCGCGTCTGCGTTCGAGTTCCGCCTCCTCGTCGGAGTGAGCGCGATTCTTCGCCGAATCTTCTCCATCGACCCACCGATTCGCGATCTCCATTAGGTGGTCGATGGTCTGGGGCTTTGAGCGGCCCAGCTCCCTCCTGAGCTCTAGGCGGCGGACACCACCGTTGAATGCATCAATCACGCGGTCTTCTGAGATGTTCTCCGCGGAGTTCTTGATGATGGACCACCTTTGGATGTAGGAGCACAGCGATTCGCCAGATCTTTGCTGGCAGCATCTCAGCTCTTCGATTGATGCGGGCCGCTTGTACGTGCCCTTAAAGTTGCGCACGAAGCTGTAAACCAGCTCATCCCCACTGCGAATAGATCCGCGTGGGAGGTTATTGAGCCATGCTCGGGCGGCGCCCTGCAGCTGTAGCTGCAAGCATTGCATGGCAGTACTTCGACTGCCTCCGTGGAGTCTGACGGAGGAGATGTGATCCTCCAGCCAGATCTTGGGGTCATGTAGACAATCGAATTCCGGGTTCTCCGACGGGAGTTTAAACCCTTTAGGCATCCGCTTCTGCCTAATGGATCCGCTGAAGCATCGGGCGCCGCAGAGCTCCCCATCTTCTTCTTCTGTGTCAGTCGACCGAGCATGTCGTGCTCTTGATTTGTCGATCTTGCGCTGCGTGAGGTCGTCGCGCACATCGTAGTCGCGGTCATGTCGCCGTGAGCGGCGGCGTCGAGACAGGTCGTGACTGTCATCGCTGGATGAGGGCGAGGAGTGGCGCTTTGCTAGCGCTTTGCCCTTTTTTGGGTCTGGTACTGGCTCCTTGTCGAGGGCGGCCTCGACCCCAAACCCGCGATCGTAGATCGGTGCATGGCAGTTCGGGGATCTCCAGCTAGCGGCTGGTTATTAAGGAGGTACATGGTGGCTGCCGTCACCGCAGCCTGCGGCGTCCTGGGAACCACGTTGCCTCTCGTGTCGACTGTCATAGAGCCGAAGTCGAGGACTTTCGCGGCCTCTATGCACTCTTGTTCGGTGAGCCATCCGCGACTGCCTCTTCTTGGCAAGGTATTCGTTGCCTTTTGAGGAGGATCCTGCGTAGGAGGAGAGCCCGTGCGACGAAGGCTCGATTCGTCCGCTGCCTTTTTACGCGCCTCAAGTTGCGCGATTGTTTGCACCTGGCGCTTGAATTCTTCCTTCAGGAGCCAGTGGTAGCCCATCAGCAGTTCTTGCGGGGACCCAAAGGGTAGAGGTGTGCCCCGTAGGGCTTTCGCGGCAGCGAGCCCACTCTTGCTCGTTGAGCTTGATTACGACGCGTTCGCCGGTTTGCTCATTGATTATGCTGGGAGGTTCGACTGCTCCTCCGTTGTTGACGGGAGCGTGATTGCCGCCATTACCCGCCATTGCCGGCGTTGCCACCGTTGCCGGCGTTGGGTGGATCGGTGCCGTTGCCAGGGTTGCCACCGTTGTCGCGATTGGTAGAGGTGTCGCCTGCGTTGATGACGGCCCACATGAAGTGGTTGGGGAAGCTATTGCTTCCACAACTCTCAGATCCGGAACCGTAGGTTCCATCTTCAGTGGCCAGATCGCTCAGATCAGAATCGCGACTGCTGTTGCTGATCGTATTCTCGACTGCCACCGGGGCGTTGAGCTCGCTAAGGGTGCCGATCGATGGAGGGAACCATGACACCGGGGCAATCGCCGGTGCTGTCGGCTGATCAGGCATGCGAAGCGTGCCCATCTGACCAACTTGGAAGTGGAAGCTCCCAATCGTCAGGCTGATTCCGTCGCCCATAGACACGAAGGTCGGGCAGGTGGCCGGCGTGTGGACGGTGAAGTCGAAGGCGCCGAAGAGCTGGCGAATCTCCGCTGTTGCGGAGTTGTAGATCGCAGTTGATGGGGCCGAAGAAGCCACAACATCAGCACTCCCAATTCCCACAGACGGCGCCAATTAACAAGGGTTTAACTCATCAATGCCCATTGTTATGGGCTTGGATTTTGGAGAAGGAGGGAGCGCTGGAGACATCTATCGGCTAGCAAACAAGCACACAGGGGACAAAGGATTTACCCAGGTTCAGGCCTCGTAGAGGTCCCTACTCCTGCTTGTCTGCTCGTGGAATTATCGAAGGAGTCGAAAGTTACAATGGTGCGTAGATGCAATCTGGCGAGGGTTGTGGAAACTAGGGTTCCGTGTGTCCTCCTCGCCGCCCCCTCCTAGCCTTTATATAGATAGGCTAGGTCTCGGGTAGCAGGTCGAGTCGGTTACAAGTTAGGGTTTTTCCCCTTCAAACTTTCTATCTTTAACTTCTTCTTGTTCTTCAAGCAATCGAGAGTCCGTAGGCCACTCGAGTCCCTTGTTTGGGCCTTGGCGACACCGTGGGCTTATACGTATTTGGACCGTATATACCAAGCTCGAGTACCTGTAGGGTATACCCAAGTCACTTGGTAACTACAGGCCCTCCTGGCCCATGGTAGACCCAGATGGGCCCGAACTAGTGAGCCGCCCGGCCTCGGCGGAGCATCTCATGTCTCCAACACACCCCTCCGTAGAGGACCAGCACTATCGCGTCGTCCTGCACCTCGCATGGATGCCATCCTGTCCAGTCCAGAGCGCGCGACGAACCAGCCTCAGTTGGCTTCCGTGCGCCATGGCCACTGCAGCCCGTCGACCCAGATCGGGCCTTGCCAGATGGGACACCGAGCCCCGCATGGGACGCCCTCGCTGCTGCACTTTGCTGCCTCCGTGTCGATCTGCCGTCCCCGCCACGAACTGCATTCGCCCACCCGCAGAACGACGTCGCGCGTCGCCGCTCCGTTAGCCGCAGTTGCCTAAGTGAGCTCCCCAACTCCAAAGCACCTCTAGAGCCAGCGACAGCGAGGGAGAGGAGGTTTGGGAGGGCTGGTGGCCTGGGCGTGTGCAGCGGCTCCGCCCGTGCCTCCCTGGGAAGGAGGAGGAGGCGACGCGGGGGTAGTTTTTTTTGTTGGGCTCCTCCCTCAACACACGTACTCCCGCCTACGGGCTCTCGAGATTTTTTTTATGCTCTTGATTTGTTCCAAAGCAAGGAAAAATGGCAAAGATAGAAAAGTTCCCCAGGAAATCACACTAAATGTTCTGCATAGGCTCGTATGATTATAAATCAAAAGTAAAACATTCTCGAAAACCATGAATCTGAAGCATCGCTTTCATGGATATTCTTTCTTTTTGATATTTTTATGCTCTAGATTTGTTTTCTTACTGCACATGTAAAGATAATGCACGCGTGGAAGTTTTCCTATATTAGAACGAAGTCACCGACAACATCATTTGAGTCGAGGGGAATAGCACACAGTTTGGGTTACGCAAACTATGTCATCCTCTTGATCTACTTGAACACCGAAATATGAAGGGCATAGTGCTATTTTACACTGCCTTTCATTTATTAATTGGTTAGTTCCTACGGAAATGTAAGGAAAATATATTTTATCCCTCAACTATTAGACCGAGTAAATTCACAAGTTTTTAAAAAATAAAGATTTTTTTTAGAAATAACAAAGCCTGCGAAAGTAATCCCAATTTATTGCTCAATAGGATTTTCACACTACTCACTTGTCCATTCCTCCCTCTTTTCGCAACTTCATTTGCTCATCTCTCTCTTTCTCTATCCCATATTTCTGTTACATAAAACACTGTTAAATTGCCTTTATTTTCACTTGTTGATGTAAGAGATTATGCAAACTATGAACGGAAGAGGAGAATTATATTCTTGGTTATTGTGTATTAGTCACCAATCGATAGAAAAACTGTATTCATGTGAACCCACTGCATAAACATCATGCAAGTTTTCTTCTACCCTTTTACTAAATAGTATAAGATGCATGTGTGTTTCTATGGGGAAAATAAGTTACCTCGCAACGAAAAAATCTGTGGGACGCTAGTGATTACTTCCACATCGAGTCGAGCAAAATTATTGAGATTTATCCAGTAACATTCATAGATTTGAGTAAATCCACGAGATTTATCCAAGAAAAATAAAACCCTACATTTTTCACATTTTTCCGACGAGATATTCTCTCTAGTTACAGAAATTCTGTAAGTAGCTTGACATGCCATGCATAGGAATCGTATCAGTAATACTTAGAACTGCATCATCATATGATCTACCAACCATTTTAATACCAAGGTGTTTTGACACAATCTACAAATGCTCCTCGAAATTAAGCATAATTCCATAAACTCATGGGCCATCAATAATGGTATGCAAGTTATGCCATGGTTCCCTTGGCCACGGGCATCAACTAACTATAAAGAGATGACAAGGATAATTAGTACTCTCCCTATTTTCAATGCAAAATGTTTTGGCAAGCTAAATTGACTTGCTAGAAGGTCTTATATTGAGAACAATATGATGCACTTTCCAAAAAGCTATAAGAGAAAACACCGAGAACATGGCAAGATGCAACTATACAGAATATCTTCGAATAAAGTCTTCTCCAATGATCAAGAAGCAAACACCACAAAAGATACATACTCTTGCCAAACCCAACAAGATTCTAGTAACCATCACACGAGAAACTGCAATAAGACATTAGACCATCACAAAAGAGTTGGATATTTATTATGTAGTTTGGATTGTGATAATCCTCATTGTGCAAAGCCTAAAGAACCTAAAACACAGAAAAATTGTAAGTACCTCCCACGATAAATCAAGGCCTCGAACAAAAACAACTATTTTTCTCCTATTACTACCAGCATCAAGTCATCCCTAAACTTTCAGTTTAACTCACTTTTTTAGGAAATACCGTGTGGGAAGCCTCTACAGATAATTTCAATATATAAAAAGCTAAAAAGAACATAATTACATGCCAAAGAGGAATAGGAAGCCCCTAAGGTTAATTGTTTAACTGACTTGTTGAGCTAAATTCTAGATATAAACTAAGAACAACTACTTCTTTCTTACTCCATTAGGCACAATGCCACTGAACATCCTTTCTCCTGGAATATGATTACATTTGAATCCGGGATTTAATACAACAAATTGTGCCCACAAATAGAAGTCCTTTCAGGGAAATAGAAAATCAAAACAATGATAACAACGGTTTCATGAAATTTTGATCTGTTTAGATAGGACAGAAATATTCAAATACATAAGTATATCAATGTATAGCATACAAAGGTCCAACAAACTTATGGCTAGGCCCATTCATGCCATATCAACTATCAATGTTCTGTAAGTTATGTCTAATAAAACAAATAATTAATTCTATGAACCTTCATTTTATTAGGCACCTGATTACTTCTTTTCAGGAAAATGTAGACACACATTTGAACAATTAAGCTTCCAGTTGGCACTGCTAGTTTTAATCTCATAAGATATGGTCCCAAAAAAATGAGGTCATTTAGTTAATACATAAACACATTTAACTAATTAAGGCACCGGTCGGCACTACTAATAAGTAATAACTAAAAGATGATAATTTCTCAAACCATATACTTTAGAGCTTGAAATTAAATAATTAAAGAGGTTTTCTTAGTACTAAAACATAAACAATTAACATAGGCCATCTCTAGAATTTATGAACCATTTAGCTAGATGTCGTCTTAGTATACCAATTGCATAGGGAAACTAAGAAGTACTATCTTAGGCTAAAGTTGAATACAATAATATGCAAAACAAATACATGCTTCTTCGACAAATGGTGAATAATTTCTCACCACTGCCAATTACTTTTGAAGAAATTACAATTCTATACAGTTGCAACTAATAGGCGATTAGATTTGTTGCTCAAAACGAAGGCCACTAATAACTGCCACAACACATTTAAATCAACTCATTTTATGAAATTTATAGGATAGAGTATAGTTTGATAAGTGGAAAACAACACTGTGCAGTTTTGGATATTATTTACATACCTTCTATACACACAAGATCATATAAATAACATAATCAAGAGAAAAGGAATGAGTTGTTAATTATAAATGTGTTTACAACCAGTTTACGATATGAATGTTACCTTTTATTACTCCTGCCCACTCTTTCCCTTTGTACATGTGCACCCTCTTTCCTTGTTAGCCATCCACAATCCAGCCAAAGTATCCATGTTGTAGCATCCCATCTGTCTAACATATGTAATGCTACTTGGTCTAGTAATATAATGGCTACTTCCTACATATAATTGTTGCATCATAATTATATCATGCTAATGTCATCATGCCATCTTGCATTTGAGCATCATATAAAACCCTTTTCCATTTGGTTCTTATCCCATATGCATTATTAATTGTATTTGCCTCTTGATATATTGTATTTGGTTATTGATATATTGTTAATGCCCAAGTTGAGTTGGGGGCATATCTTTTATTCCACTCCACAACCTTTCTTTGTCACCACCTTATAATTCCACCATCCTATGTACCCATGAGCTTTTAATTTCTTTTGGCATTTGATCTAGCTCATGTGAGTTGGGAGGGATCCAATTCTATTCTTTTGGCTTGGCCTAGATCCATATTTTGGAATGCGTAAGAATAATGCCATGTTATTTATTATTGTTTTCACAAGCATAAGAACATGGCATTTAATATTTTGCATGGGCCATGCAACTATCACCACTATTTGGTTTCTTTTGGTTTTTCTTTGTTTTTGAGTGGATCTTGTCTTGTGAGCTCTCTCTCTCTCTTAATCCTGTTCACCTTGTTTGTTTCCTTGCCATGTGCCCATCAAGCCACCCCCACATGTGTAAATGTCATGCATGAGCATGTGAGGCTTCATCCACATCCCTCTTTCCCTTACACTTGATCAAGCCTAGATCATGCCTCATCTGACCATAATCTCACCTTTCTCTCTCACCTCTCCACCATACCACCCCTTCATGCTTGTTCTTGTTTGCTCATGTGTAAAACCCTAAACACCATGTCATCCCTCTCTCTCTTTTCCCTAAACCCTAATCCCATGATCACCTTAACCCGAGCCACCCCCTCTAGTGTAAACCCTATCGAGCCTGCCAGTCTGGCCCCACACCCCAGCTACCCCAGCTACCCCAACCCTAACCCGAGCCTCCCTCTCTAGCTAACCCTGGCTACGCCGAACCTCCTCTCTCTTTTCTCTCTTTTCTCTCTGCCACAAAGGGACACCCGATCCGCCCCTCAGCCTCGACGTCCCCACCTGGCAGCCCCTACCCGTACCTGCCCAGGCCGAGCCCCAGCTAGAGCACGTGAAGGAGAGGAGGAAAAAGGTGCCGAGGCCACTTTTTTCGCTACCCCGATTCCACATGGCACCCTCCCCTCTCCCTCTACTATCTACCCCCTCTCACCTCTCTACCGTGCTCCCAGATTCCCCTGGCCCCGCGTCGTGCCCTACCTCCTCTCCCTCCCCTTCCACCTCTGTCTACTCCGGCCACCACCTCGGCTTCGGCTGCCATCTCCGTATCGAGGAGGCGGGCGTGGTGTAGAAGGTGTCGAGGAAGACTGCGCTGCTCCTCCACGTCTCCCGGAGCACCCCAGCGAGGAGGAGAAGCCCACATCTGCCGCAGTACCTCAACGCCCACCGAAACCCTAGCGCCGCCGTTCGTCAGCTCCGTCGACGATCTGCTGCTCCCCGTTCCGATCCAAGCCCTCCAACGAGCCCGCGGTAAGCGCCCGACCCTCCCAGACATCCTCGCCGTTCTAGTCATGTCCTGGTCGCGCCGGTCGTTCCATCGAACGCTCTATGCACGTCGGCGTCCGCGCTCGTTTCCAGACTGTGGCGTCGCCTAGGTAGATCTAGCCGCCTAGCTACTTCCTGTCAGCACCCCCCACACCTACCGTAGCGGTTTCGCCCTCCGCGCGCGCGTCCCGCATCGCGGGTTCGATTCCCCCGCGCCGTGCGCTCTGTCGCCGCGTGCTGTTTTCCGTCAGATGTCCGTTCCACAGAGAAGATCCAAAGTGGCCGTGGCAGTTTAGCAACCCCCCCCACACACTTTTTATCTGCTCAACCCGCGCTCCCCTCCGACCCCACCTGTCAGCCTCCCGTGGCGTTTTTACAAAAAGGCACTGTAAATTTTGATTCCGTCACCCCGCACTCCACCCTAACCCCACCTGTCAGCCGCGGATGCAGTCTTATGAAGAGGCCCCCGGGTTTTCTATTTCTCAACCCGCAGTCCCCTGTGCCGCGCCTGGCCCGCCGCTGTCACGTGGGCCTGCGGTGCAGCAGGTCCGATCTGTCTGTGGCTAGGGCTAGCTGCGGCTGGGTAGCAAAAGTCAACCCGTTTATCTATTTAAACAAAATGATTTCATTAAATGTTTTAATATGAATTCAATCTGTTTTAAAATAACTTTTAAATTATAAATTCAAATAATACAAATGATATATGTTTTGAAATCAGAAAAATGTGAGGATTTCAAATATGCCATTCAAAATAATGTTTGAACACTTTAAATTTTCGAGATGATTAAAATTACAATAAAATGCCCTTTTCCTTAATAAATTAATAACTTTATTTCTACAACTCCAAATTTGACAAATAATATGTCTAAATCGATCAGCGCGACGAGCCCATTCTATCTATGCAGTCCTTGTTCTGAATTGAAGCATGCATCATGCCATTTGTAAAAATCAGAACTGTTTATGGCAATAAAACTTGAATAAACAAATAATCAAATGCTTTATTCTTGCACCCCACACCTCACCATGCCATGCTACTTCAATGCCATGTAAATTGTGCATCATTCATCATGGCATGCTTGTTTGCTTGTCGCATTTTAATTCATATGCTTGTGCACTTTATTTATATCGGCCCTTGTTTGTTTGGTTCTTCTTCGAATAGACGCCGAGCAGGAGAATTACCAGGAATCACAGGAGTTCTACCCAGATCCGTCTCTCGCTTCAACTGAGCTGCCAGGCAAGCACTACCACATGCTTGCATACATATAATACCTATTGCCTCTATCTTATTCTTGCATCATTGAGTTGCGATTGCATTAAATTAAATCCCAAGTACTGCATAGCCTTTACTTTTAAACCCCACCGAAGCTTGTTCCTCCATCCCATGAGCCATTACTACATGAGTTGTTTGAGCCATGCGAGTCGTAGAAAAGCATGTGTAGGGTATGTGAGTGTCTGATGGATCACGAGGTACCTAAACAACATAACCTGAGTAGTAATGGGGTAACTAATGAAAGAGGCACTGGTGAGCAATATCTGCTATTTGGTTTTTCATGCTCACTTGTGTCCCGTAGGACCCCGAGTACTTGATTCCTGTTCCTTGACTATTCGCACTATCCACATCCGGGAGGCCTTATGGACCCCCCTGAGCTAGAGCTTGATTCATTCTTATTTCTTGGGGCCACAATTAGTTTGGGGCTTTATTACTATCCTGTACTTATGCCATGATTACTGCTTTATTTAAGATTGTGCGTGGAGCACCTGTACTGTTTTGGATCACGCCATGTTTTCGCGGTATCGACAAGCCCAGTCACACTTTCGGGTTCCTAGTCGTTTACAGCCGTCGTCGCAAACCCTGGGTCCGTCTCAGAGCCGGCCAACTTCGTTGCGGGTAGCTTATTGGGGTGGCCCCCTGAAATATTTTATGAATCCTGCGATCGCTTTGTCATGAATGCCTCGTTGGGTTTTGATTTGGTTTTTCCGAGGTTGATCGAGTGTGTGTTGCTATTTGTGCACCCTTGTAGGGTAAATCTTTCTGAAAGCCGTGTCCGCGGTTATGGACGACTTGGAGCACAGTTTCTCGATCATAGACAAGTGTAACTAAAGTACCGCTTTTAAATTGACTAAGTACCTGACTAGTAAATAGTGCAATACTTATGGAATGGTTAATAAAACTGCCAACGGATGGGGGTTGTTCGTCCTCTTTCTCGTTGGTAAGCGAGGAGGAGGATGGATCTGTTAATTATACTGTCATAACTGTTGTTCTTAATTCACGGACATCCGTCTATCATTAGTTAGGCGGATGGTTGGCGAGTATCTATAGACTTGCTAGTTATTATCTTTTGCTGCAATTGCGTCACCCCAGGTTGTGTCCCCTTTAGTGGCATAAAGACTTGCTGAGTACCCCTAGGGTCTCACACAATAAATTGTTTGATTCAGATGAACAGGTGTACTCGCAAGATAGATACTGGGTGGAAGAGACGGATGATGTTGGCAACGATCACTCGGTGTAGAGATTCCGAGAACGGGGATCCGTGAGATCTGTGGGCGGGATGTGTTTATTTATGTGGCATCTTATGCCGATTTGCTTCTTATCCGTACTCGGATCTTGTTTCCCGTTTCCGCCTGATACTCTGATGTTTGATGTATGAGGAGCTATCCTAAAATATTATTTTATCTAGGATATTTGAATCTTGCCGTATGGCGTTGCAATATTTCTATCTCTTTTAGATGGAATGGCTCTGAGGGCTGTTATATGTGGCTTGCATACATACTCACTTGTATATGTAGTTGATCCCTTTGCCTGCCGACTACGCCGCTCGTTCTTGTCCCGATGCTCTGAAAGTGGTTAGGACGGCCGAAAGGTCTACCGTGAGTGGCCCCGGGCCCCACCATACTATTTTAACCACTTTCGCTCATCTAGGCATGTAACTAAGAGCGTAATTCACCGAGGTAGTTACACATGTGCACGAATGCAGAATGATATGTTCTTATAGACAAGCTATCTTCCTCTCCCTATACTCCCCTCCATCAACCACCCATTGTCAACAAATGGAAGCACCTGACTCTACATATTTTGTACGCAATAGTTTCACCACACAAAAATATTGTAGCAAAATGTTAGCGGATAGTTGGTTGTCAATGCACAGTATACATAATTAACATGAACATTTAAAAATGTTGTCTCATATGACATAATTGATGTACATGGCACATCATGAGTCATAAAGACTGCTTGAGTTAAAATTTAACATAGTATGTGTAGCAGAAATCTCAATGGTAGCGGCATTACAAGGTTAATATGCTCCTTCCCCAGTTTTTAGCCCTCCAAAGCTAAATTTGTTAGCTTTGTAGCTATCCTGAATAAAGCTAAATGATGTATGAGGTCTAACCTCATATTTGTGTGTGGAATCCTGCCTAGAGTCATTAGGACTCTCTAATCAAACTTCCAGGTAGCCATTGAGAAGTCCATCTCTAGGTGCTACAATTAAAAGCTCTATGAGATCTAGCAATGGGAAGCCAACAAATGCATTTAGTAAGATGAATATGTGGTTCTTACCTTACTAGTGATTTTTTGCGAATTTCATTTGTTTGGTAGTTTTAAGAAACAGTAAAAGTGAACCACCTACGGCTAACCACATCAATTTGAGCCTCTAAACCGTAAGATCAATGCCGTGAACGCTCGTGATTGTCTCGTCTTCCCTGCAATGTCGCTAGCCTCATTCGCTTCGTGGAATCATTCCCAATGGGCCAGTCCAGCGTCACCAAGGCTGCTGCTCGGCCGACCGACCTAACCCAATTATGGTTAATTGGGCCATGCATGCCTCATACGGGCCTTGAGGCCTTATTTTACTCCGCATCACATCAGAACAAGGTCTCGCCCTTTCTTTTCTTTTCCCCTCTTGCATAGTTGTGCCTTTCTTCCTTCCTCCACCCATTGCGCCTTCGAGACACCGGAATAGCGCTTTGCTCCACGCGCGATGGTAGCCGCAAAGGTCCCCTGGGGGATCCTTCCTAGAATCTGTTTGTGCTCAATCTGCTGTGGATTCTGAAGCCAATCGCATGGAGGAGGGGCAGCGCCCCAATGACGAGGGCATGGAATTGACACATCCACATGGATGCGTGTTTGAGTTGTCGGTCCAACACCTGGAAACGTTATCGGGACGGGAGGCTCTGGCAACAACGCGTGGCGACCTCGTTGAAGGTGTAAAGCCGGTGGCGTGATGTCTTCTTGGTGAGATCAGGTGAGCTAATGCTATTGGTGGGCGTGCGAAGATCTGCAATTTTCGTGTCTTTGATGGTCGATCTACGAAAATCAAATAGGCACACATGCATGTACTTATAGATTTAGATTTAGGATTTTCTATTTTTGTGCCCCTGGTTCGTTAGTTGTACTCAGTTTTCCTGAGCCGCTTAGTTTTTCCTCACTTTTCCCCTTCTTCTATTCTAAAACCCTCACAAGCGCTCAGACGGGGGGATGCCGTCATGTCAAAGGCTTGACGATTACATGATGACTGGTGGGACTGCGTTAGGGTGGGTCGTGCGTTGAGCGTTACGTTACATCGCCTCGACCGTTACATGTTGACGGGTGGGGCCTGTTGGGTTTGTAGCATAGAAAACAAAAAAATTTCCTACGATGAGAACTATACGCCAAGATCTATCTAATAGATACAAAGCAACGGGTGGATATACATCCATAGAGAACTTACCCTCGAAGACAACAAAGTTTTGTTAACGAGTTGGAACTCATGGATGATGTAGTCGTACGCTTGCCGATCTGAAGATCGTGTGGAAGTCCTAGCGCCGCAAATCAGCAGCGCATCCGTCCTCGCACACAGTTTCAAGCCACCGGACAACCCCCACCTCCTCGCTCTAGCGAATCAGCGAAAGCAGCAACTCCTTCCAGACGCAAGGCCACCGGGAACATGTATCTCGCTAATCCGAGACCATGGGGTAATATATCTAGAGGGGGAGAGAGATCCTTCATGAGGAGGTGTCCTTTGTGAGGGAGGAGAGGGGAACCTTTTATAGAAGAGGGGGATCCTCCCCTCCCATGGCCGGCGGCCAAGGGGGGTGCCCCCACCTCTTCCTCATTCATGTGGTGGAAGCTCCACTCACATCAATTCAAGCTCCACCCAAAGTTCCACTCACATGCATTAAATTTCCATCAAATTTAATGCAACTCTCATTTAATAAAACACTTTATTTATTTTATTCAGATTTTTTTAATTACTTTAATTAACAAACATTCACATAAAACCCCTTGCAACATTTTAATATCACATGCAGAACCAGTTTCTGCAATTTCACCCGAAACAATTCCGGTTTCCATCAAAATAATTCTAGCGCTTTGCAATTCTTTCGTCTGAAACATATGTGCTCCAAAATGGTGTTCGGAAACCCTTAAGTGTGTCACCCTACGGTTCGCAAATAATGCAGACATGATTGAGACCCCTCTCAAATCAATAATCAGAAGCGGGACCTGGAGATCCATACTGACTCCTGCACATTCAACGATGACTTATGTGATCATGAGAACCTTTAACGCTAGTAACTTAATCCCTTTGTCTCATGATATAATACATGTCCGATTTTCAATCATCGGTATCCAAATACCTAGTTTGATCTCGTTACCGACATGCACTCTTTCCTTGTTCCCGTGATATAACATTCTAGTGATCACATCACTTGCTTGCAAGCTATCTTAATGTGATATCACCGAGAGGGCCCTGAGTATATCTATCCGTCATTGGGATTGAAAAATTCCATTCTTGATTCATGTGCCTCAACATAACACCTTCGTAGCACTGAACCCACCTTTATAGTCACCTTGTTACGGTGTGACGTTTGATGTTATCAAGATACTCTTCCGGTGTTAGCAATTAAAATGATCTCATGGTCTAAGGACTAAGATTACTTTGTATGATGTTATAGCAATATAAACATAATGACTTTGATTGTAATGCTATACTTCGGATGAATGTTCATCACATCATTTCACAAATGATGTGACCTCGTTATTAATGACATCCAATGTCCATGATCAGGAAACTTTGATCATCTTGATAATCAACAAGCTAGTCTATAAGAGAGGCATAACTAGGAACCTTTTTGTTTATTAAACACACATGTATTGACGTTTCCTATCAATACAATTATAGCATGCAAAATAAACATCTATCATATACAAGAAATACATAATAACAACTTTATTATTGCCTCTCAGGGCATATTTCCTTCAGTCTCCCACTTGCACTAGAGAAAATAATCTAGTTCACATAGTGATAAATCTAACACCCATGGAGTTCTGGTGTTGATCATGTTTTGCCCTAGGGAGAACTTTAGTTAACGGATCTGCTACATTTAGGTCCGTGTGTACTTTACAAATCTTTATATCTCCATCCTTGACTTGCTCGCAGATGGAGTGAAACCGGTGCTTAATATGCTTGGAATTCTTGTGAGACCTTGGTTCCTTGGCGTTGTCTATGGCTCCATTGTTGTCACAATAGATCACCATTGGGTCCAATGCACTAGGAACCACACCTAGTACCGTTATGAACTCCTTCATCCAAACCGCTTCCTGCGCTGCTTCTGAAGCAACAACATATTCCGCCTCCATCGTTGATCCAGCCACCACACGTTGTTTAGAACTCCTCCAACTAACTGCTACTCCATTCAAGAGAAACACATATCCATATTGAGACTTAGAGTCATCCGGATCGGTGTCAAAACTAGCATCGACATAACACTTAACGACTAGCTATTCTTCACCTCCGTATACAAGAAACATATCCTTAGTTCTTCTTAAGTACTTAAGGATATTCTTGACCGCTATCCAGTGTTCCGAACCTGGATCAGATTGGTACCTACTAGTCAAACTAATACCACAGTTTTACGTGGCTTAGGGCTTTCAGAGATAGAACCGGTCTTTCCTACGAACATGAACCACAACAAGGATAACCAAGTTATTAGCAACTCGTTGTAAATCAGATATTGACTATAGTAGGAGAGATAGACACCCGCCAGCCACTTATGCAAAACAAGTTGCATGTCAGTCGTGGAACCGGTCTCATGTACGATGACATGTAAGTTTGGTCCGGGCCGCTTCATCCCACTATGCCACCAATATCCAAAATACATAGAATATGCAATAACATGATCATCATCGCCCACATATAAACATATGTGTACTACCCGTGCAAAGCACCTACACATAGATCCGGCACTGATACCAGTGTTGGGTCCGCAACATAGAAAACAAAAAAATTCCTACGATGAGAACTATACGCCAAGATCTATCTACTAGGTATAGAGCAACGGGTGGACATACATCCATGGAGAACTTACCCTCGAAGACAACGAGTTTTGTTAATGAGTAGGAACTCGTGGTTGGTGTAGTCGTACGCTTGCCGGTCTCAAGATCATGTGAAAGTCCGAGCGCCGCAAATCAGCAGCGCATCCGTCCTTGCACACACGTTCAAGCCACCGGAAAACCTCCACCTCCTTGCTCCAGCGATCCAGCGGAAGCGGCAACTCCTTCCAGACGAAATGCCACCGGGAACATGTATCTCGCTAATCCAAGACCATGTGGGAATAATTCTAGAGGGGGAGAGAGATCCTTCACAAGGAGGTGTGAGGATGAAGGAGGGAATGGGTGGCCTTTTATAGGAGGAGGGGGGTGCCCCCTCTCTCCATGGCCGGCGCATGGGGGGGGGTGACCCCTCACCTCCCCCATTCATGTGGGGGTAACCCCTCAACATTAAAATGCATCTTCACATTCCCTTTTAAAGTCTCCACTTTAAATGCATTAAATTTCTCCAAATTTAATGCTCTCTCATTTAATAAAACTCTTTTTATTAAATTTATTCAGAATTTTGTTAATTACTTTAATTAACAAACATTCACATATATCCCCTTGCAATATTTCAATATCACATGCAGAACCACTTTCTGCAATTTCACCCGAAACAATTTCCGGTTTCTATTGAAACAATTCCTACGCTTTGCAATTCTTTCGTCTGAAACATATGTGCTCCAAAATAGTGTCCGGTAACTATTAAGTGTGCCACGCTACAGTTCGCGAATAATGCAGACATGATCGAGACCCTTCTCCGATCAATAATCAGCAGCGGGACCTGGAGATCCGTACTGACTCGTACACATTCAACGATGACTTCTGTGATCATGAGAACCTTTAACGCTTGTAACTAAATCCCTTTGTCTCTCAATATATTACATGTCCGAGATTCGATCATCGGTATCTCCATACCTAGTTTGATCTCGTTACCGACATGCACTCTTTTCTTGTTCCCGTGATATAACATTCTAGTGATCACATCACTTGCTTGCAAGCTATCTTAATGTGATATCACCGAGAGGGCCCAGAGTATATCTATCCGTCATCTGGATTGACGAATTCCACTCTTGATCCATGAGCCTCAACATAACACCTTCGTAGTACTGAACCCATCTTTATAGTCACCCTGTTACGGTGTGACGTTTGATGTTATCAAGATAGTCTTCCAGTGTTAGCAATTAACATGATCTCATGGTCTAAGGATAAAGATTACTTCGTATGATGTTATAGCAATATGAACATAATTACTTGATCGTAATGCTATACTTCGGATGAATGTTCATCACATCATTCCACCAATGGTGTGACCTTGTTATTAACAACATCCAATGTCCATGATCAGGAAACCTTGATCATCTTGTTAATCAACAAGCTAGTCTATAAGAGAGGCATAACTAGGAACCCTTTTTGTTTATTAAACACACATGTATTGATGTTTCCGATCAATACAATTCTAGCATGTAAAATAAACATCTATCATATATAAGGAATATATAATAACAACTTTATTATTGCCTCTCAAGGCATATTTCCTTCAGTCTCCCACTTGCACTAGAGACAATAATCTAGTTCACATAGTGATAAATCTAACACCCATGGAGTTCTGGTGTTGATCATGTTTTGCCCTAGGGAGAACTTTAGTCAACGGATCTGCTACATTTAGGTCTGTGTGTACTTTACAAATCTTTATATCTCCATCCTTGACATGCTCGCGGATGGAGTGAAACCGGTGCTTAATATGCTTGGAATTCTTGTGAGACCTTGGTTCCTTTGCGTTGGCTATGGCTCCATTATTGTCACAAATAGATCACCATTGGGTCCAACGCACTGGGAACCACACCTAGTTCCATAATGAACTCTTTCATCCAAACCGCCTCCTGCGCCGCTTCTGAAGCAGCAACATATTCCGCCTCCGTCGTTGATCCAGCCACCACAGGTTGTTTGGAACTCCTCCAACTAACTGCTGTTACGTTCAAGAGAAATACGTATCCGGATTGAGACTTAGAGTCATCTGGATCGGTGTCAAAGCTAGCATCGACATAACACTTAGAGACTAGCTCTTCTTCACCTCCGTATATAAGAAACATATACTTAGTTCTTCTCAAGTACTTGAGGATGTTCTTTACCGCTATCTAGTGTTCCGAACCTGGATTAGATTGGTACCTACTAGTCAAACTAATAGCATGTGCCACATCCGGTCTTGTACATAGCATGGCATACATAATAGAGCTTATGGCCGAGGCATAGGAGATCTTATCCATCATCTCTCTTTCTTCCGCCGTAGCCGGACTTTGAGTCTTACTCAATGTCTTGCCTTACAACATAGGTAAGAACACCTTCTTACTTTCGTCCATATTAAACTTCTTTAATATCTTATCAAGGTATGTACTCTGCGATAGCCTAATTAGGCGCCATGATCTATCTCTATAGAATTTAATGCCTAATATATATGATGCTTCACCAAGGTCTTTCATCGAAAATTTGCTGTTTAGATAACTTTTAACACTATTTAAAAGATCTATATCATTTCCAATCAATAATATGTCATCCACATATAATATCCGAAATGCCACATTGCTCCCACTCACTTTCTTGTAAATACAAGCCTCTCCATAAGTTTGGACAAATCCAAACTCTTTGATCACCTCATCAAAGCAGAGATTCCAACTCCGGGATGCTTGCTTCAGTCCATAGATGGATCGCTGAAGTTTGCATACCTTATTAGCATCCTTAGGATCGACAAAACCCTTAGGTTGTATCATATACAACTCTTCTTCAATATTACCATTGAGGAACGCAGTTTTGAAATCCATCTGCCATATTTCATAATCGAAATATGCAACAATTGCTAAAATAATCCTAACCGACTTAAGCATCGCTACGGGAGAGAATGTCTCAGCATAGTCAACTCCTTGAATTTGTCGAAACCCCATTGCGACAAGTCGAGCCTTATAGATGGTCACATTACCATCAACATCAGTTTTTCTTTTGAAAAGCCATTTATTCTCAACGGCCTTTCCGTCGTGAGGTAAGTCCACCAAGTTCCAAACTTGGTTCTCATACATGGATTCCATCTCGGATTACATGGCTTCTAGCCATTTGTTGGAATCCGGGCTCATCATCGCTTCTTCATACGTCACAGGGTCATCCATTTCATCAACCATGAAATTCACAACAGGATTGCCGTACAGTTCAGGAGCTGCACGTGTCCTGCTTGACCTGCGAGGTTCGGTAGTGTCCTCTTTTGGAGTTTCATGATCATTATCATTAGCTCTCTCTTCATCAGGTGAAGTCAACTCCGAAACAACTTCCGGTGCTGCACCACTCGCCATTCCATGAAGAGAAGGTTCAATAACCTCTTCGAGTTCTACCTTCCGACTACTCACACCTTTCGCGAGAAACTCCTTCTCAAGAAAGGATCCATTCTTGGCAACAAAAAGCTTGCCCTCGAATCTTTGATAGAAGGTATACCCAATTGTTTCCTTAGGGTATCCTATGAAGACGCATTTTTCCGCTTTGGGTTCGAGTTTATCTGGTTGAAGTTTCTTCACATAAACATCGTATCCCCAAACTTTAAGAAATGACAGCTTAGGTTTGTTTCCAAACCATAATTCATACGGTGTCGTTTCAACGGATTTAGATGGTGCCCGATTTAAAGTGAATGCAGCTGTTTCCAGTGCATAAACCTAAAATGATAGTGGCAAGTCAGTTAGAGACATCATAGATCGAACCATATCCAATAAGGTACAATTACGATGTTCCGACACACCATTACGTTGTGGTGTTCCGGTAGGCGTGAGTTGTGAAACTATTCCACACTCTTTCATGTGTGTGCTAAACTCGTAACTTAGATACTCTCCTCCACGGTCACACCGTAGAAATCTGATCTTTCTATTACGATGATTTTCCACTTCATTCTGAAATTCCTTAAACTTTTCAAAAGTTCCAGACTTGTGTTTCATCAGATAGATATACCCATATCTACTCAAATCATCCATGAAAGTAACAAAATAATGATATCCACCTCGCACCGACACACTCATTGGTCCACACACATCAGTATGTATGATTTCCAATAGATCTGTCGCCCGTTCCATTGAACCGGAAAACGGCGTTCTAGTCTTCTTGCCCATAAGGCATGGCTCACATGTATCAAATGATTCAAAATCAAGTGATTCCAAAAGTCCATCAGAATGGAGTTTCTTCATGCATTTAACGCCAATATGACCTAGACGGCAGTGCCACATATATGTAAACATATCATCATCAAGTTTAATCTTTTTAGCATTAACATTATGAATGTGTGTAATATTACTATCGAGATCCAACAGAAATAAACCATTCAACATAGGTGCATGACCATAAAAGATATCATTCTTATAAATCGAACAACCATTGTTTTCAGATTTAAAGGAATGACCACTTTGCATCAAACACGATCCAGATACAATGTTCATGCTCAGTGCAGGCACTAAATAACAATTATTTAGGTTTATAGCTAATCCCGATGGCAAATGGAGAGGTAGCTTCCCGACGGCGATCACATCAACTTTTGATCCATTGCCGACCCGCATTCAGACCTCATCCCTTGCTAGTTGTCGCTTGTTCCGTAGCCCTTGAACCGAGTTACATATATTAGCAACCGATCCCGTATCAAATACCTAGGTGCTACTGCGAGTACTAGTCAAGTACACATCAATAACATGTATATCACATATACCTTTGTTTGCCTTGCCGGACTTCTTGTCCGCCAAATACTTGGGGCAGTTGTGCTTCCAATGGCCAGTCCCCTTACAATAGTAGCACTCAGTGTCAGACTTAGGGCCAGCTCGGGGTTTCTTTTCAGGCGTGGCAACAGACTTGCCACCCTTCTTTCCCGTGTGCTTGCCTTTCTTGTCTTTCTTGAAACCGGTGGTCCTATTGATCATCAACACTTGATGTTCTTTCCTAATCTCCACTTCTGAAGTCTTAAGCATTGACAAAAGCTCGGGAAGAGACTTCTTCATGCCCTGCATATTATAGTTCATCACGAAGCTCTTGTAGCTAGGTGGCAGAGATTGGAGAACACGATGTATACCTAAGTCAATGGAAATCGTTATTCCCAAGGACACAAGCTTATCGGCGTACCGAGTACGTGCTCACTAACGGAGCTGTTTTCCTCCATCATGCAGCTAAAGAACTTTTCTGTAGCATTATAACTCTCTACGGCAACATGGGTATCGAAAATCATTTTCAATTCTCCCATGGTATCAAAGGCATTGCCATTTTCGAAACGCTTTCGAAGTTCTGGCTCTAGCCCATACAGTATGCCACAATGAACTAAGTTGCGGTCCTCCTAACGAGTCACATAGACATTCTTTTCCTCGTCAGGGGCATCAGGAGCTGGTGGGGGGCCTAGCGGCCCATCTAGCACATATTGCTTTTGTGCAGCAGTGAGGAGAATCCTCAAATTCATAGCCCAGTTGGTGAAGTTGCTACCATTCGCAACAAGTTTCTCTTTCTCCGTGAACACATTGTAATTAAAAGCAGGTGGTGCCATCTACAACAGAATTTGTAAAGTTTATTTAGACTAAGTTTATGATAGATTGAGTTCAACTAATCCAAATTACTAATGAACTCCCACTCAAAAACGACATCCCTCGTGTCTTTTTGGTGATTACATGAACCAAATCTACTACACCAAGTCCGATCATCACGTGAGTTGATGTAGCTTCAAAGGCGAGCATCTATATGGGCATCACATCAACTATATGACTCATGCTTAACCTTTCGGTCCGTGTTCCGAGGCCATGTCCGTACATGCTAGGCTCGCCAAGTAAGAACCTTAGTATCTGCGTGTGTAAAACTGTCTTACACCCATTCATATGAAAGCGTAGATTCGAGTACACCCAATCATCACATGATGTCTCGAAACACGATCCACAGAACGGTGCATACTTACGGAAGAACACATTTTTCTTGATATCTAAATGAGGGATCATCTTATAATGCTACCAAAAGCGCCAAACTAGCAGTATAAGATGCTAACATCTAATGTGTAAAGTGAGATGATATGGTCCATGCATTTGATCTCTATCACTTGCATCGTGGTATGATCTCTATCATTCCTTTGTGTGTAAGGCCAAGGTCTATGGAACTTACACGTTGAGTGTGTTGTAAGAGTATCTATCATACATCTACTTACAACAATACCATATCAATACACTAGCCCAACAACAATCTAAACTAGACGCCTCTAATTTATCAATTGCAAGTTTTACGTGGCTTAGGGCTTTCGGAGATAGAACCGTTCTCACCTACGAACATGAACCACAACGAGGATAACTAAGTTATTAGCAACTCGTTGTAAATCAGATATTGACTATAGTAGGAGAGACAGACACCTGCCAGCCACTTATGCAAAACAAGTTGCATGTCAGTCGTGGAACCGGTCTCATGTACGATGACATGTAAGGTTGGTCCGGGCCGCTTCATCCCACTATGCCACCAATATCCAAAATACATAGAAGATGCAATAACATGATCATCATCGCCCACATATAAACATATGTGTACTACCCGTGCAAAGCACCTACGCATAGATCAAGCTCTGATACCACTTTTGGGTCCGCAGCATAGAAAACAAAAGTTTTCCTATGGTGTGAACTACACGCCAAGATCTATCTACTAGGTACAAAGCAACGGGTGGACATACATCCAACGAGAACTTACCCTCGAAGACAACGAGTTTTGTTAACGAGTAGGAACTCGTGGTTGATGTAGTCGTACACTTGCCGATCTCAATATCGTGAGGAAGTCTGAGCGCCGCAACTCAGCAGTGCATCCGCACTCGCACACACGTTCAAGCCACCGGACAACCTCCACCTCCTCGCTCCAGCGATCCAGCGGAAGCAGCAACTCCTTCCAGACGAAATGCCACCGGGAACATGTATCTCGCTAATCCGAGATCATGGGGGAATAATTCTAGAGGGGGAGAGAGATCCTTGACAAGGAGGTGTGAGGATGAAGGAGGGAATGGGTGGCCTTTAATAGGAGGAGGGGGTGCCCCCTCTCTCCATGGCCGGCGCATGGGGGGTGACCCCTCACCTCCCCCATTCATGTGGTGGTAACCCCTCCACATTAAAATGCCTCTTCACATTCCCTTTTAAAGTCTCCACTTTAAATGCATTAAATTTATCCAAATTTAATGCTCTCTCATTTAATAAAACTCTTTTTATTAAATTTACTCAGAATTTTGTTAATTACTTTAATTAACAAACATTCACATATAGCCCCTTGCAATATTTCAATATCACATGCAGAACCACTTTCTGCAATTTCACCCGAAACAATTTCCGGTTTCTATTGAAACAATTCCCGCGCTTTGCAATTCTTTCGTCTAAAACATATGTGCTCCAAAATGGTGTCCGGTAACTCTTAAGTGTGCCACCCTACGGTTCGCGAATAATGCAGACATGATCGAGACCCTTCTCCGATCAATAATCAGCAGCGGGACCTGGAGATCCGTACTAACTCCTACACATTCAACGATGACTTATGTGATCGTGAGAACCTTTAATGCTTGTAACTAAATCCCTTTGTCTCTCGATATATTACATGTCCGAGATTCGATCATCGGTATCTCCATACCTAGTTTGATCTCGTTACCGACATGCACTCTTTTCTTGTTCCCGTGATATAACATTCTAGTGATCACATCACTTGCTTGCAAGCTATCTTAATATGATATCACCGAGAGGGCCCAAAGTATATCTATCCGTCATCTGGATTGACAAATTCCACTCTTGATCCATGAGCCTCAACATAACACGTTCGTAGTACTGAACCCATCTTTATAGTCACCCTGTTATGGTGTGACGTTTGATGTTATCAAGATACTCTTCCGGTGTTAGCAATTAACATGATCTCATGGTCTAAGGATAAAGTTTACTTCGTATGATGTTATAGCAATATAAACATAATTACTTGATCGTAATGCTATACTTCGGATGAATGTTCATCACATCATTCCACCAATGGTGTGACCTTGTTATTAACAACATCCAATGTCCATGATCAGGAAACCTTGATCATCTTGTTAATCAACAAGCTAGTCTATAAGAGAGGCATAACTAGGAACCCTTTTTGTTTATTAAACACACATGTATTGATGTTTCCGATCAATACAATTCTAGCATGTAAAATAAACATCTACCATATATAAGGAATATATAATAACAACTTTATTATTGCCTCTCAGGGCATATTTCCTTCACGACGTACCTGCATCCTCGGATGAATCTATGACGTCAGCAGATTTCCGAAAGTTCAGTGCGGAATATGAAGAGGAGTATAACTCCAAAGCTGCAGAGGAAGGAGAAGCCATGGATGAAGGATCCGGGGAACACTCCCCCAAAGCGCAGGATGACATGGACGTCGGAGATAATCCCGAAGTCCAGATGTCCGAAAGTACCGATCAGAGCTTGACTCCGGGAAACGGACCCTGATACGTCCATTTTTCATCACTATTCTATGTCTTAATTCACTATTATTCATTGATATATTTCGTATTGAGAGGTGATACTTATGTTATTTCATCTGTTTTTGCATGGTTGATGACTTTTGGAGCATGGACCGCTGCAGTCAGGATTCTGATGGAAAAGGTGCTGTTTTGAGGCAAAATTCGCGAAGATCAGAAAATCCGGGAAAATATACGGAAAATCCTATTTTTCCAGAAGACTCAGGATGCTAGAAGATGGAGTGGAGGTGGGCCAAAGGGGGCCCACACCACCCCATGGCGCGGGCAGGCCCAGGGTGCGCCTGGAGGTGGTGTGGCTTCCCTGGCCCACTCCAGCCTTTCCCCTCTGGCGTATATCATCCCCACGAAACCCTAAGACTCAGGGAGCGACCACAGAAAGATTCCGCCACCTCTACAGGGTGGAAAACACCGAGAGAGAAAGATCTCTCCGGGAGACAGATTTCTACTGGGGGAATTACTTCCCGGAGAGGGAAGATCGTCGCCATCAACACCACCATCAAGCTGGACTTCATCGGGATCATCATCATCACCACCATCATCATTGTCAACACCCTCATCACCATCTCCATATTGCTGTAACAATTGGTTGAATCTTGCATTAGTTCATAGGGGAAACTTTCCCGGTGTTGATTACTCTTTGTAGTTGATGCTATTGAGTGAACCATTGAATTATTGTTTATGCTCAGATTGTTATACATCATTATTCCATCTCTGATCATGATCCATATGATGTCTTGTGAGTAGTTCGTTTTGTTCTTGAGGGCATGGGAGAAGTCTTGTTGTTAGTAGTGGAGTTGCGTCGAGAAAGATTCAATATATTGTTATTTAAGTTGTGGTGTACTTCTTCTAGTGGTGTCAT
This sequence comes from Avena eriantha, assembly GCA_910589775.1. NCBI lineage: Eukaryota > Viridiplantae > Streptophyta > Magnoliopsida > Poales > Poaceae > Avena > Avena eriantha. Next base: position 227,144,558 of record OU342740.1, read on the forward strand.
GTGAACGTCGACTACATGACACTTCACCTATATGGGCCTAGGGGAATGCATTGTGTATTTGGCTACTAATCGTAGGGGTTGCCGGAGTGATAGAAACCTGAACCCCCGTTAGGAAACCATTGCACAAGGTACGTAAGGGTCTTAGAGTTTCAAGCTGTGGTTAGGTTTCTACCTTAATTACTTTCTTGTACTTACGGATGTTTGCAAGGGGTATAATCACAAGTATGTATTAGTCTTGGGTGGGGCGGTACATTAGCGCAGGTTCACCCACACAACACTTAGCAAGCTAAAGAAGATTAATCGACTATATGAAGTGAAAGCACTTGACAGTCTTCACATGTGTCCTCGAGAACATTTGGTCATCTATAGAAATACAACCGACTTGTCCTTTGCTGCATAAAGGATTGGGCCACTTGCTGCATTTATTTCCACTGTCTTTTATTTACTCGTACTTTGTTTACTTGCTTTATCGAAAACCCCTAAAAATCCGTTTGCTAAGTATTTGCAGAGAATTCCTGATCCATACCACTAGCCTGCACCTTCTGCTCCTCGTTGGGTTCGACACTCTTACTTATCGAAAATACTACGATACACCCCCTATACTTGTGGGTCATCAAGACTATTTTCTGGCGCCGTTGCCGGGGAGTGAAGCGCTATTGGAGAGTGGAACTGGTAAAGGAAACTTCTATTGTGAGTATTGTTTACTCCTGCTAGTTGCTTTATTTTCGTTATGGATAATTCGCTGAGTTTCTTATTTGGTAATGCTACTACCACTGCTAAGGTAGTAGATAAGCCACCACCTGCTCAGAAAGATGTTTTTAATACCTACAAGAATTATTGATCGTGTTATGGATAACTACTATGTTGGGGATGGAACTGTCCATCCCTGTGATCATTTACTCTTTATACACGAATTATGCAGGTTGTTCAAGTGTGCAGGTATTACTACAGATCAAGTTAAGAAGAAGTTATTCTCATTATCAATGAAAGGAAGAGCTGATGAATGGTATAAGCTACTGAAGAATGGTCAAGCTCTAGAATGGGAGGAAATAGTGCCTCTCTTTTATTCAAAGTTTTATCCTCCTAGTGAGATTCATAAAGATCGGAATCAAATATACAACTTTTGGCCTCTTGATGGAGAGAGTACAGCTCAAGCTTGGGGGAGATTGAAGTTACTAATGCTCAAATGTCCCATTCATGAGCTCCCCAACAACATTATTATCAACAACTTTTATGCAAGGCTCCCTCTACATGACAAGGATTTATTGGATGCTTCTTGTGCTGGATCATTCACTCGCATGGGAGAAGAAGCTAAATGGGACCTTCTAGATCGTATTCAAGACAATGCTAAAGCTTGGGAGAATGACAAAGGTAGAAAGTCAGGTATAAATTATGATTATGAATGCATTGAATCTTTCATGGGAACTAATGACTTTCAAAATATTAAAAATACTTATGGTCTAGACTCTCAAGCTATTGAAGTGCCTAAAAAGAATCTTATTTTAAGGCTTTTGCTTCCTACATTGAAGTGCCTAAAAAGAAGTGGAATAAGTATCATGAACCTTATAAATATATTGCTAAGAGTGTTCCTGCAAGAAATACTGAAGTTTATACTGCTAATCATGTTTTACCTGAACCTTATATTGAGAAAATGCCTTTTCCAGTTAAGGTAATGGAGTATTCTATGATGGCTAGTATGGTAGATGAAAGTATGAATAAAGGTATTGAACCTAATAAACAAATGGTTGATGAGCCTATTGTAGCAAATGTGAAAGACTTTGTTACTAAATATGAAAAAGAGGGACACACTATCCTTTGTAAGGATACCTCTAATATTGTTTCACATAGTAGTGTTATGAGAGCTAGTATTCCTGTGTTTCTGTTAGAGTAAGTGATCGGTGCTATGATGGTTCTTGTGATAGATATATTGTTAAGTTTATGCATGATACTGAAAGTTACTATGAAAGAGGGAAAAGTGTTCTTATGCATCTCAATAATATCAAGTTTCCTTGTTTTATGCTGAAAGTTTTTATGTTGCACTTCTTTTGCCTTCTTATACAAGTTGCCTTTGGTTTCAATAACTTGTTTGTTTACAAAATCCCCTTGCATAGGAAGTGGGTTAGACTTAAATGTGTGTGTGTTTTTGCTTCTCAATGTTCTCTTTCACTTCAATTCATATCCCTATGAGAGCTTCTTCAAAATTATCATGCCCATCTTAATGGCTATAAAGAAAGAGCTTTATGAGAGACAACCCAATTTGTTTTTGCTTTTAGTTTGTTTTTGTTTCTTTGAGTCTTGGAAGTTATTACTTCGGTAATAACCGCTCCTTATCCGTTTTGTTTGGTTTTTGTGTTAAGATCAACCTCTAATGAGAGAGAAGTAAGATTTGGGGAAGTTGCTGTCCCAAAACAGATTTTTGTGCTTCACGATAAAAATTCGTGAGAGATCTCTGTATGTCGGATTGAGCTGTAAGTTTTTGTGCTTCTGCCCCAGGTTGTTATTTAACTTTAGTTAGTTTTGCACTTTTTTATTTGAGCAACAGAAGTTTTTCGAAAAAATTGATCTTTACCTGCTGGTCTGTTTTGACAGATTTTGCCAATCTTGTATTTGCTTCTTTATTCGATTTCCTTCTTGAATTCTTTTTGGGTCTTCAGAAGGATTTGCTACAGTAGCTTTTGTTTTGATGGTTTTTAGTTGAATTTGGACTCAAAAGGTTTTATCACTTCACTTTTACTAATGTTGCTAATGAGAACTATGTGAAGTTTTGTGTGAAATAAATTTCCAGGAAGCTGAGATAATGGTGTAATAAGAAAGAGAAGGGTCTTATGACTCAAGTAATAAGTATATGAATATGAAGATACCGATGATTCAAGTGGTGACTCTGGAAGGATCCACTAAATACCAAATTCAGAGACCTGTAGAGTCCGTATTCAAATAGGTAACAGTTTTGGTAAGAAAAGTTCCGCGAAAATACAATCCAACTATATTTTTGCAGTTTTCAGTCAATAAGGAAAGCTACGAAGCAGAAAAGGGACGGAAACAGAGCCAGGGTGGCTCACCACCCTGTGGCGCGGGCCCTCCCCTGGCCGCGCCACTAGGTGGTGAGGCCACCCAGGACTCCGCCTCTGACTCGTTTTCTCCCAGTACCTTCCTTTTGATACGAAACTTCGTAATATATAACCCCTGGATCCCCGAGGTTCGTATATCGTGTTTTCGTCGTGCTTTTGTTTCAATTTGTTTCTGCCAGGACATTCTCTTTGAAGGTTTAGAAGCACAATGGTGTCTGCCAAGGGTAAAGGAAAGGAGCCTATGGAAGAAGACCTCCAAGACCCTGGGAAGGAGAAGGAGATCAAGAGTGAAGGTGAAGAGGAGGAAAAGCACACCGAAACTACCATTGCGAGCATTGGAGTGGTGGCAAACTCCGCCAGGATTATTGGAGGGAAGCCTCCTCATCACCGTTCAGATCCCTAGTCACTTCCTCCACGCACCAAGAATCCTTTCCACACTCTTATCCATGAGCATCAATACCAGAATATGCCCAAGGAGAAATTACCCTCCAATTGGGATTTGCCTCGTTCTAGCTATGCAGGAAAAGACGATTTCAAAGAGGAAGAGTGGGGAGAGAATAGCAAGAGCTGGAATTCTCAACACGACATGATCATGAGCCGCATTGAGCAAAATTCACAGCTGATTCGTACTCTTACTTTCAAGATTGAGGACTTGGGGAAACCGATCAAGGAGATCATCAAGAGAATACCACCACCACCAAAGGAGTAATTCGTCATCATGTTTGGCATCCCCTTGGTTTGTTCCAAGCTTGGGGGAGTGCCGCGGTATCATATCACTATCTTCTATCTTTTTACCTTATTAGTAGAGTCATATCATAAATAGAGGAGTTATTATGTAGTATGGTTTGCATTATGGAAGTGTCCCCTCTCTCGTTAGATTTGTATCCCTTGGTGTGAGTTTCCGTTATGGAATATTAATGAGAAGTTCTATCTTTCACTCCTTTGCATAGCTTATGTTAGTTTTCAATTCGTGGTTATATGATTGATCTTGTTGTTAGTATTGGTAGCACTTTGGGATCATTGAGTTAATTTAGTTGGTTTTGATAAACCTGGCTCGTTCAGTAGCAACACCTTTTTGAGAGTTGAAAAGAAAAAGATAGAAGTACTCTAGAGAAAAATAATTTCATCATCTTTCTTTCTTGATTTGCTCATAAGTCTAGTATTCTCTAGTTAAGATCTTTTGTGCTTCCAAGAAGATTGCATGTTTGTCTTTATCACTTGTATGTTTGTTTGTTTCCTTCAACTCTTATACTTGCTACCTAGCCTTGCTAGCCAAAAACCTATACTGAGAGGGTATTCTTCTCGTGCATCCACTCCTTTAAACCAAAACCCTTTCCATTTGCATCCACCATACCTACCTAGTAGCATTATTGCTATTCCAAGTAAATTATTGTTTTGTCTACCTCCCAAATTAAACTTGTTATGCGAAAATTAGTGATTAAAGCTCTCCCAGATTTCTGCCAGGGGAATTCCTTCCCGGAGAGGGAAGATCGTCGCCATCAACACCACCATCAAGCTGGACTTCATCGGGATCATCATCATCATTATCACCACCATCATCACCATCTCCATATTGCTGTAACAATTGGTTGAATCTTGCATTAGTTCATAGGGGAAACTTTCCCGGTGTTGATTACTCTTTGTAGTTGATGCTATTGAGTGAACCATTGAATTATTGTTTATGCTCAGATTGTTATACATCATTATTCCATCTCTGATCATGATCCATATGATGTCTTGTGAGTAGTTCGTTTTGTTCTTGAGGACATGGGAGAAGTCTTGTTGTTAGTAGTGGAGTTGCGTCGAGAAAGATTCAATAGATTGTTATTTAAGTTGTGGTGTACTTCTTCTAGTGGTGTCATGTGAACGTCGACTACATGACACTTCACCTATATGGGCCTAGGGGAATGCATTGTGTATTTGGCTACTAATCGTAGGGGTTGCCGGAGTGACAGAAACCTGAACCCCCGCTAGGAAACCAATGCACAAGGGACGTAAGGGTCTTAGAGTTTAAAGCCGTGGTTAGGTTTCTACCTTAATTACTTTCTTGTACTTACGGATGTTTGCAAGGGGTATAATCACAAGTATGTATTAGTCTTGGATGGGGCGGTACATTAGCACAGGTTCACCCACACAACACTTAGCAAGCTAAAGAAGATTAATCGACTATATGAAGCGAAAGCACTTAACCGTCTTCCCATGTGTCCTCGAGAACGTTTGGTCATCTATAGAAATACAACCGACTTGTCCTTTGCTGCATAAAGGATTGGGCCACTTGCTGCATTTATTTCCACTGTCTTTTATTTACTCGTACTTTGTTTACTTGCTTTATCGAAAACCCTAAAAATCCGTTCGCTAAGTATTTGCAGAGAATTCCTGATCATACCACTAGCCAGCACCTTCTGCTCCTCGTTGGGTTCGACACTCTTACTTATCGAAAATACTGCGATACACCCCCTATACTTGTGGGTCATCAGACCCAAAGCCGTCTTTGCTACCGGCGCTGCAAAGAAGGCAAAGAAGAGGAACAAGAAGAACAAGACCCTGACAAAAGACCCTCTAACAGAGGAGGTGATTGCCGAGGAATACGAAGAAGACTCGGATGGAGCACTTATCCCAGAAGAGCCGAAAAGAAGAACCGGTGGATGGACACATGATCACCGAAGGTGCGCGTAAACTCATCGATGCTGCATTAACCACACCTATCCCTACAGCTGCAGAACTTACTGCTGAAGAGCTGGACGAAAGGGCCCAAGCCCTAGAAGCACGTCGTCAACAACTCCTCGATGAAGCCAAAAACATCGAGGTGGAGAAGAAACACATGGCAACTAAAGACTACATGTCTCGGTTGCATCAGAAGACACGGAAGCGTCACACCGATGACGACCAATTCCCACATGTCCATGCCGTCCTTTTTGGAGATGAGATGGGGAAGCCACGGAAAAATAGCAAAGGATACTGGGTATACCCAACCCCAGTACAGAATACCGTGGCGGCCCAAGAAATTCTATTGGCTAATCCAGGACCGGAGGAGATCCATTTGGGTATCAAACTACTCAACAAGGGTCTCGAGCAGCAAAAGGTCGCCCTGTCCGGAAGTCTAATACTGGTCTCGGATTCCGACCAATATCGCACAGATCCGGCATGGGCTGACGTAAGATCCCATTACGTCCGGGCGCAGTATCATCGCCCCGAACACCGGGAAGACAATTATTCAAGAACCAGATCGTCAAGACAACATCACAGAACTACGCGTAACTGGAGCAACGTCGCTCCAGCGGCCGAGAAAAATGCCATTGCTATACTGAATCCGAGGAACCCTCCCCGACGAGAGTCTAACGATTGAAGGGGAGAAGATAAAGAGAAACGTCGGGAGGAGGATCGTCAAAAAATGCCACCTCCTAGACATGCAAGCCGTCCGGCTGAGCCTCACCGTGGTGGGAATGACGGACGAAGGAACGACAGAAACCATGCTGGTACAAGCCGGCAGGGGGCTCGTCGTAGTGAAGATCCTCCCTGGAACCGGAATAATGACGCTCCGGACGGAGGCCGGTGATCAGCCGGAAACTATTCAGCTGCTCCACCCTCTCCACCAAGCATTCATCACAACGGCTCCCAAGGGGGACATAGAGGACGACATGGCGGAGGAGGTGGCGGCAGAAGCCGAAGTCCGGCTCCAAGGCACCCCAGTCACAGCCGGCATTCGGGACGATCTCTATGCCCGAATGACGCAAGACACATGATCAATTCCAACACAGAGGCGCGACGCTATGAAAACGATGACATGTACGTGGGCCCAAAGTGCTTCGGACCACGCATCAGAGCTACAAGATTCCTGAAAGGATTTGCTATATCAAGGCACATCCAAGCCTACAACGGCATTGCTCGGCCAGATACTTGGCTATAGGATTTTTTCCAAGCTTGCTGCATCGCCAAAGGCGGAAACAGCCTGGTCGCAACCCGATATCTCCCACTTATGTTGCGGAAGACGGCGCGGTCATGGCTCAATGAACTTCCGGAGAACACCATCCATAACTGGTATGACATGCAAAGTGCGTTCTTTCAGAATTTCGAAGGCACATATCGGAGGCCTTGTTTGGTCGGAGACCTATAGCGTTGCACCCAGAAAGCCAGAGAAACTTGCCAGGATTACCTCGGACGATGGATCGACACCAAGAACCCCTGTGAAGGAGTAAACGATCAAACCGCGATTGAAGCTTTCATCACAGGGCTCCCAGTTGGTCTACTATGTCACCGCTTGAAGTGTGACAAGGTCACCGATTTGGGAGAGATGATAGAAACAGCGAGCAAGTATGCAGATTCCGACGACGATGCAGAGGGATTACTCAACGTCCTAGCTGTACCTCAGTCGGCAAGACAACCAAAGCAACAAGCTCAAAAGCACAAAAATACCTCGGAAGAAAAACCCAGCACGGAAACAACGGTGGTTACTACTGTTTCCGGGTCTAGAGGACGAGGAAGACGTGGCGGAGGCCGCGGGCATGGCCGTGGGACTTCAAGGGTCCAAGGTAGAGGAGAACAGCAACCAGGCAAAACCTACTCTTGGGCCGAATTGCCAATAACCCATGTGTGCATCACCTAGACGCCAATGGGGGCTCATCCCACACCAACGCTGAATGTCGTTTTAATGACGACATCAAAAGAGATGATACCGCGGGTTACAAATCTAAGCAGAAGAAGGGAAAGAAAAACCCCGAAAAGGACAAGGAGACCAAGGAAGATTCCGACATGGAGGAAGCTGATGCTTCAAATCCTAAGCCAGAAGGGAAGAAAACTTTTCCCACCAAGAAGGACACTTACGTCACCTTCCTCGGATATCAACCAGCAAAGTTTAAGAAAGCAGTTCTCCACGAGCTCAATGCAACAGTTCCGGCTGTCCCTTGATATCTGGACTGGTCGGAAGTGGCAATCACATTTGACCATGCCGATCATCCGCCTAAGTTGCACAGGCAAGGAAAATACGCCTTAATCGTCAACCCACTTATTGACGGTTATGGTTTCTCTAAGACCCTCATGGACGGTGGTAGCAGCATCAATATTCTCTATGTCGAAACGCTACGCTGGATTAAGATCTCGGAGACCTAGATGAACCATAGCTCTGTGATCTTTCACGGAGTTGTCCCATGAAGACAAGCTAATTCCCTGGGAGAGATTACTTTGGATGTTACCTTTGGAACTCCAAAGAACTATCGGACGGAGGCACTTTCCTTCGAAGTGGTCCTATTCAAGAGCGCATACCACTCTATATTCAGACGCCCGGCTTACTGGGCTTTCATGGCTTGTCCGTGTTACATTTACAATATGATGAAAATTCCAGGTCCCAATAGTGTAATCACCATGAGGGGATACCCGAAGAAAGCGCGAGAGTGCGAGGATGGAAATGCCGCCTTTGCCGAAGCCGTGCTGCACGCCTAGGAGTACCAAGAGATCAAGAAGAGCATAGATCCGTCCGAGATGCCCGCAACGAAGAAGGAGGTGACAAAGCCAAATCCGGAGTTTAAGGCATCGGAAGAGACGAAGAAAGCGCCGTTGAAGGATGATGACCCCTCCAAGGTGACCCAGATAGGCGTAGGCCTAAGTAGTGCATAGGAAAGCGCGCTCGTCAAGTTCCTACAAGCAAATCAAGATATCTTCGCATGACAGCCATATGACATGACCGGAGTACCTAGGGAACTTGCCGAGCACTCTCTAAATGTAAACCCGAACGCTAAACCCATCAAACAATCCCTACAACGGTTTGGCAACGAAAAGCGTAAGGCAATAGCTAAGGAACTAGCACGGCTCGAGTTAGCCGGATTTATAGAAGAGGTCATCCACACTGAGTGGTCGGCCAATCCTGTAATGGTCCCTAAAAAGGACACCACTGATTTAAGGATGTGTGTTTATTATACTGCCTTGAACAAGGCTTGTCCAAAAGATCCATTCGCTCTGCCAAGAATTGATCAAGTTATCGATTCTACGGCAGGCTCGGAACTCCTCTGTTTTCTCGACACATATTTCGGTTATCACCAAATCCGGATGAAGGAATCTGACAAAGTCAAAACTTCATTCATAACCCCTTTCGGAACCTTCTGTTTTGTTACGATGCCCTTCGGGCTGAAGAACGCAGGAGCTACGTACCAGCAAACGATGCAGCGTTGCCTCCATGACCAACTCAGACGCAATGTACATGCATACGTGGATGACATCGCGGTAATGTCCAAAAAGAAGGAAACGTTGATTTCTGACTTGGAGGAGACATTTGCCAATCTATGAAAATACAACATCATGCTTAACCCGAAGAAATGCTTCTTTGGAATACCAGCAGGAAAATTGTTAGGTTTCATCGTGTCTCAAAGAGGCATAGAGGTGAACCGGGACAAAATCAAGGCTATACTCAATATTTCCAGGCCAACTCGCCTGAAGGACGTACAAAGATTAACTAGTTGCATCACTACGGTCAGTTGATTTGTAAGCCGGCTTGGTGAAAGAGCCATACCATTATACAAACTCCTGAAAAAGACCAAGGATTTTGTTTGGACCGACGAAGCTGAAGCTGCACTACAAGATCTGAAGAGAGTACTCTCATCTGCTCCTATCCTTGCAGCGCCGGAACCTAAGGAACCGATGCTGCTCTACCTTGCTGCGACAAATAAGGTCGTTAGTATCGTCATGGTAGTGGAGAGACAAGAGGAAAATTAGGAACACCTGGTGCAGCGTCCGACTTACTTTGTCAGCGAGGTCCTGACGGAATCAAAACAGTGGTATCCGCACTATCAAAAGTTGGCTTACGGTGTTTTTCTAGCATCTCGTAAGTTACGACACTACATTCAGGAGCATCCAATTACCGTGGTGAGCACAACTCCCATTAGAGATATAATCAACAACAGTGACGCCACATGACGCATCGCCAAATGGGGCATAGAGCTTTCAGCTTTCGATATTGAGTATAAACCTCGGACAGCAATCAAATCCCAGATCCTTGCTGACTTTGTCACTGATTGGACAGAGACGAAGGAGAACATGATCCTCCCTGAGTCGGAATATTGGACCCTCTTTTTCGAGGGGTCTAAGGCTCGAGGGGGCTCGGGGGCTGGCGTGGTGCTCAAATCACCCCAAGGAGATAAACTTTTATACGTGTTGCAGATCCACTTCACAGCGACAAACAATATTGCCGAGTATGAAGCACTGCTGCATGGAATCCGGATTGCTAAGGATATTGGCATCTAATGTTTGATGTGTTACGGAGATTCAGATCTTGTTGCTCAACAAGTGTCGGATATTTGTAATGCAAATAAACACATGGCAGCATATAAAGCTGTCGTGGATGATCTATCTAAATCGTTCGAAGGGTTCGAAGTTCAACACATCCCTCGAGCAGAAAATGAGGAAGCAGACGCACTATCTCGGATAGGTTCTGCGCGGAAAGAGGTCCCGGATGGCGCTTTTTTAGAGCACCTCAAAGTTCGCTCAATAAAGGGAGTAAATGAGGAATATCCGACTAAATCCGACTCACCTTTGATAGCAGTTCTGGCTGTAATTCCTAGCTGGACTTAAGCCTACCTTGATTATTTGGTAGATGGCAAATTACCCGAAGACGAGGTGCTGAGCCGGTAGATTACCGACGAGCAAAATCCTATACTATTGTTAAAGGTGAGCTCCATAAACAAAGTATTTCTGGGGTTTTTCAGCGCTGCATATCTCCGGAAGAAGGAGTGGAAATCTTAAGAGAAATCCACGAAGGCGAGTGTGGTCACCATGTTCCAGCCAAATCTTTAGTGGAAAAAGCTTCTAGACACGGATTTTTCTGGCTTACAGCTCAGGCAGATGCCGAACGATTAGTCAAGACGTGCAAAGGCTGCCAAAAGTACGCCAAGCAAGCTCATGTTCCGGCTGATCAGCTGCGAACAATACCTATAACATGGCCCTTTGTGGTCTAGGGGCTTGATATGGTAGGACCATTTAAACAAGCTCCAAGTGGATTTACTCACCTCTTAGTGATGGTGGATAAATTCACCAAATGGATTGAGGCTAAACCTGTCACTAGTTGTGATGGAGCAACAGCCAAAAGATTTGTCGAGGATGTTATAATCCGGTATGGTTATCCGCATAGCATTATCATGGACAACGGGAGTAACTTCTCTATGGGAGAATTGGCTGAATTCTGCAACGAGCAAAATGTCCGGCTTGACATTGCGTCAATCGCACATCCACAGGCTAACGGACAAGTCGAAAGAGGAAATGGTTAAATTCTACAAGGCCTAAAACCGAGACTCGAAGCACCACTACGACGTGCTGTGGGGGCTTGGGCAGAGGAATTACCCTCTATAATTTGGAGTGTACGAACAACTCCAAACAGGTCAACGGGATACACACCTTTCTTCTTGGTCTATGGCGCAAAAGCAGTTCTTCCTAGTGATTTGATTCATACTTCTCCTAGAGTGGCTGCGTATATTGAAGAGGATGCCGAGGTTTCTCGACAAAACGATCTCGACCTGGTCGAAGAAGTTCGCGTCATTGCTGAAATGAGATCGACAGCAGATCAGTAGAAGTTACGCAAGTATCATAGTCAGAGAGTCTGAAATAGATCTTTTAATAAAGGTGATTTGGTTCTCTGGCTTGTGTAACAAAGAAAGCACAAACTTTCCCCAGTATGGGAAGGGCCCTTTTTAGTTAGTCGAGTATTGCACAATGGATCGTACTACTTAACTGACATGAGGCCAGTCAAAGAAAGACTTGCTACTAAGAAGAGAAAGAGAGCTGGAGGCAGTGCAAATCCAGATGAGTTAGACAGACCGTAGAATATTGCTCAGCTACGTCCCTTTTATTCTTAGTTTATCCTTCTTTGTAATCATATATATGTACATGTTCTGTGAGAAATAAAAGTTTTGGTTGCCTCAAGATTTTTCTGAGAAGTTTTTACCATCTTATTTCCGAATGATCATGTCATAGTCGAAAATCCCAGAATGCTTGAAAGTACTTTATGCTCATGTTTGTTCTGGTTTAGATTTCCGATTCTAAAATTGCTAACTTCGGGTATAACTCTAAAATTTCTAGTCTTTACTTTGGTTATTTGTCTGATTGCTAGATGCGGGCATTTTCCGAGTAGTGAATTGTTGGTACTGGAAGCCGGCTTTGTTTCCGAGTTTAAACTGGTTTAGCAATCGAGCTTCGTTGCTTGGCAAAGTTTCTGGCGGAAGGTTTAGCCGGCTCACGAAAGGGACGAGGCAGAAAGCCAGAGAAACAATAAGTATAGATGAAAAAATACAAGTGCTTATGTAAACATTTCCGGCACACAAAAAAAATTTCAAACCCAAGAAGTGCTGAATAGATCAAAAGCTTACCACTAGCAAAGTTGAAATACTGCATATTTACAGACGCATCATGTTTTTCTGGAATAATACAAAAATTTCTGATCTATGATGCAGGAGGAGATGAAGGAGCTGCCGGCTCGCTGGATACCTCGCCTTGATATCGTTCCGAGATGTCCGCATCCGATGTGGTGTGTTCATCGTCGGAAATTTCTGCTGTTTCTTCTGGAGGCGGAGGCGGAGTGTCCACACGGTTGAAGAATGGAGTATCGTAGCTGGTCAAGTCAGCTACATGACACCCATATCTGGCACAGGAGTCCATAATGGCCTTGATGTCCTGCTCCTGGCCATCTTCATCCACTGTAGAGTACCCTCTGGTCACTTGCCATATCTCCATGTTTCCATGGTGGCTCATGACCATGGTGAGAGCGTCTGCGCTGCTGATCGCGCGTAGGACATGTTCCAATCCTGGACGAGCTGCGGCATCTCCTTTGCCTTGTCCCGCACATGTAAATCCGACATGCTGTGCATGTCCAGAATCTTGAGAGCTTCGCCGATGTCCTCAAGGGACTGGCGGAAGTCATGAAGCAGGTCACCGACTTGGGTAAGCCGGTGGGTGCGGGGCTCGGTGGAAGAAGAGTCCGTCAAGTTCAGAGGACCTATATACAAAACAAGTTAAGAAATATCCGACATTGAAGAAAGTCGAAGAAAAGATAAGTCAGACAGATGGAATGTACCGAAAATGACGTCGTCGATTTTGGTCTTCTCCTCCCGGAGACTCTGGAGTTCATCCCGGAGCGCCTGGGAAAGATCCCTCTCTCTGCTAAGCTCATTCTTGAGGTCCGAGATTGTTTTATCTTGAGCAGCGATCTTGCGATCATATTCATCAGTGGCCATGGAGGAAGATTCAAGGATTTGAGCAATGCTCTTTTCATGATTTGCTTTGAGCTGGTCATGGCGCCACCACCAAGGTCCACCACCAAGGTCCTTGTTCTCCACCACCAAGGTCTTGAGGTTCTCGACCTCTTCGATCATGGCGCAGGATTGTTTCACCAGCGCTGTAAGTCAAAAACAACAACAGTTCAGAAAAATCGAAATTGAAAATAACAAAGACAAGGTTTGAGTCTCGGAATGTTTACCTTCGGCCTCATCCTTGGCAACTTTAAGTTCAGCATTTTTAAGCCGGAGAGCTTTGATCTCTCTCTGCTTATCGCAGACATTCCTCAGTAAATCCTGGTTATAGGAACATACTTTCTGTAAGTCAGAATACCCAAAGTCAGAAAGCTACTTAAGACTCAGGCTAATATTTTTGCTAAATATCAGCACGATCCTTGGGGGCTACACTAGTTCGTTCTTTGGCATCCTAATGAAGCATAAACCCGGATTATATATCCTACTTCATGCTTGGGGGCTAGAGGATATGATATAAAATAATGGAAAAAACAGGAGTTGGAATTCCGACTTACATGTTGTTCGCGGGTAAGTTTATCGAAACCCGCGTTCACTTCAGCAGCCACCTTCTCGGCGAGAGTCAGAGGAATCACTGGGGCTGTTGGAAGCTCACCAGTCCTAATCCTCTCGTCGCGAAGGCGCACCTGGGCGAGAAGGTCAGAGAACTTGACGTCATCTACTTCTTGCGATTCTTCTTCGGCAGATAAAGTACTTTTCTCTAGGCATTGCCTGGCGAGCCACTAGATTTCTTCAGCAGATTTCCGAGACAGGCTAAACTTGGCAAGTCCCGGATTGCTGATAAGGTTTTCGGCGAAGGTTTCTGCCGAGGGATCATTACCTAAAGAGGGTTCACTCTTATCTAGATCTGACTCACCCATGGTGACGTCAGTATGTGATTCAAGGATCGCGGGCTCTGTTGAAGGAGCCGGATCTTTTGCGACGACCGGGGAAGGAATGGTCGCCGGTGTTGCAGAAGGTTGAGGGGCAGGAGTCGGAGGAGCTACGACAGGGGAAGCTATGGTGAGCTTTGTCTGTCGCAGGGGCTTCGAAGAAATTCCCTTCCCCTTGCCCTTGATGAGCGGTTTTGCTCTGAGAATGTAGTAAAGTCGGAAACGTTACATCTCGGAAAGAAATTCGAGTAAAGTATAAAGGCGGAAGTTGTGATTGAAAGTTACCTCCTCACGACAGGCACCTCCTTTGTGCCAACAGCCACTATCGGAGCTTTGTGCTTCTTGAGCGCAAGGTCCGGCAATGGGACCACCTCTATCTCTTGAGAAAACTCAGGAGGATATCCTTCGAGCGGAGCAAGTTCCGACTCGGGGTGGTCGGCAAGCTGAAAATAAGAAAACATATCAGTATTGTAGTATAACTCGAAGATTGAAACACATAAAAAGTGTACTGATGGAAGCTTACCAACACTACGGGGTTTTCCGCCATATGCATATCCAGAGAAACCTCCAGGATTCTCCTCTCGATCCGCTCCTAGATCAACCACTTGATCTGGCTTATGTAGCCTTGAGTGGTGTAGGATTTGGGGCTGATGCGGAGGGAGTCTTTCTTGGATGACGTGATGGAGTGCATTAGTCGATCCCCATGGTACTGAAGGGGCTAGATCCGGCGTGAGACCCAACATTGGACCAAATCGGATCCCCTCAGTCCCTTGTGTTTGATCAAGTATTAGATCTGCCTCTTAGCGAGGATCAGATCATCGGTGAGAGCCGGAGCAGCCTCGTCCCAAGAAGGTTGGGCCGTGGCAGCTCCGTCAACAAAAGCCGACAAAGCAGTGGCTTTGCCGGGAGCCATAATATCCCTATGATAGAAAAACATGGCTGGCCATTCTTTGACCGAGTCACTAGCTAGAATTTTGGGATACGCGCGCTCGCGTCTAAGCGAAAAACTAATAGTGCCGGTGATAAAAGGAACACCGGCGGTAATGGAGTTTCTCCGGACATGAAAATTGTACCGGAAAAGAGTCAAACTCGGCCTAATGCCGAGAAAGCGCTCACACAATGAAGCGTACACGCTCATCTCTAAGAGAGAATTGGGAGGAAGATAATGGAGTTGAACTCCGTAATGATCAATCACCTCGGAGAAGAACTCCGAGGGAGGAAATGACAAACCTCTGTCGAGGTGGGTGCCGAAGTGGACCCGCTCGCCGTCGCGCGGGTTGGGGACGGTTTCCTTGAAGC
Source organism: Avena eriantha (assembly GCA_910589775.1). Lineage (NCBI taxonomy): Eukaryota > Viridiplantae > Streptophyta > Magnoliopsida > Poales > Poaceae > Avena > Avena eriantha. The sequence goes on from OU342740.1 coordinate 227,160,077, forward strand.
CGCTTCGCCAGTCACCGGCGGCAAGAAGCCCTTCCTTCTCCACGTTCTTGAGACCTTCGTCGTTGAGCGCGCAGGGGATCCAGATCCGCGAAAGCTCTCTTTCTCTGCCACCGCTTTCGTCGTCGCCGCCGCTGCCGCCAAGCCAGAGGAAGAAGATGGAGCCATTTCTCCGGCGAGCAGTTGACCTAAAAGGGGCGGCACTGGGAGTTCTGTGGGGGAGGAACGGGGGAGCTCTGTGCGCGCAGGGATATTGGGAGGAGAGGAAAAGGCAAAAGACTGGTGGAAGGAGAAGGAGAAAATCCTAACCCCTTATATCCACCTAACTGCGCCAAGATTCGTGCAAATGCTACAGTGTAACCGCCACGCGTCGTGGAAGGAACTAGGAAGGACCCACACTATGATTGCGTCACCTCGATCTCCACGCACGCATTGAAACGGTGCATCGGTTCCGCGAACTACGGACCCACCAACGGTCATGCTAACGGAATGCCTGTCAGATGATGTGACTTGACCATGACTTGTGTCAGGTGGCGTTAGAAACCAAGTTCCAGCTTAGTTTGAAATCGAGCTAGAAAATCCGAGTAACCTGTTGATAGGTCCGACTTATTTTCTAAGACCCGGATCTTATTTTTTGTTGTGAAGTTTCAGGAACCCTTCAAGATTCTGCAAGCCGAAGATCAAGCTAGACGATGATGAATCCGACTTTGCATCTTGGAGGCCTCCGGGGGCTGCTGTTGGGGATATACTTTCCGGGTATCCTCACAGTTCCTCAATGACCAGGGTGGCCCACTTCGGGTTAGAGCTTTGCTTCACGGGAGGCCCAGTGAGGGAGAAAGACAGAGTCCAATTCGACTACGGGAAGGCCCAGAAGACTTACCGACTTAGGCCCATAATGTTACTTGTAGTTCAAGATGTACTTTGTAACCGACTCTTAGTCGTAGCCGGATAGATCTCTCCTGTAAACCCTAGGCCGAATATCTATATAAGCCGTCCTAGGGAGAGCCTTTAGGGCAACACTCAAAACACCTCAATAGTCTACAATCTCAACTCTCACAGGCGACACCCTTGTAACCCATATTCTGGCTCTGCCGTATTACTGGATTGCTAGCAGGAGTAGGATCCGTCCAAAGCTGGTGGATTCGAACCTGGGTAAACTTGTGTGTTCACCGTCCCGGAACACCGTACGTCTCACACCCCTCTCTTCCGCATGCCTCGAGGACCCCCTCATGGCGTACTTGTCCTCAATCCGACGACAATGGTGCCCGATTTAAAGTGAATGCAGCGGTTTCTAGTGCATAACCCCAAAATGAGAGTGGCAAGTCAGTCAGAGACATCGTAGATCGAACCATATCCAATAAAGTACGATTACGACGTTCCGACACACCATTACGTTGTGGTGTTCCGGCAGGCGTGAGTTGCGAAACTATTCCATAGTCTTTCATATGTGTGCTAAACTCGTAACTAAGATACTCTCCTCCATGGTCGGACCGCCGAAATTTGATCTTTCTGTTACGATGATTTTCCACTTCATTCTAAAATTCCTTGAACTTTTCAAAGGTTTCAGACTTATGTTTCATCAAATAGATATACCCGTATCTACTCAAATCATCCGTGAAAGTACCAAAATAACAATATCCACCTCGCGCCGACACACTCATTGGTCCACACACATCAATATGTATGATTTCCAATAAATCTGTCGCCCGTTCCATTGAAGCGGAAAACGGTGTTCTAGTCATCTTGCCCATAAGGCATGGCTCACATGTATCTAATGATTCAAAATCAAGTGATTCCAAAAGTCCATCAGAATGGAGTTTCTTCATGCGTTTAACGCCAATATGACCTAGATGGCAGTGCCACATATATGCAGATATATCATTATCAAGTTTAATCCTTTTAGCATCAACATTATGAATATGCGTAATACTACTATTGAGATCCAACAGAAATAAACCATTCAACACAGGTGCACGATGATAAAATATATCATTCATATAAATCGAACAACCATTGTTTTCAGATTTAAAGGAATAACCACTTCGCATCAAACACGATACAGATACAATGTTCATGCTCAGTGCAGGCACCAAATAACAATTATTCAGATTTATAACTAATATCGATGCCATATGGAGAGGTAGCGTTCCGATGATGATCACATCAACTCTTGATCCATTGCCGACCTGCATCGTGACCTCATCCCTTGCTAGCTATCGCTTGTTCCACAGCCCCTGAATCGAGTTACATATATTAGCAACCGATCTCGTATCAAATACCCAGGTGCTACTGCGAGTACTAGTCAAGTACACATCAATAACATGTATATCACATATACCTTTGTTTGCCTTGCCGGCCTTCTTGTCCGCCAAATACTTGGGGCAGTTGCGCTTCCAATGGCCAGTCCTCTTGCAATAGTAGCACTCGGTATCAGACTTAGGGGCAGCTCGGGATTTCTTTTCAGGTGCGGCAATAGATTTGCCGCCTTCTTTCCCTTCTGCTTGCCTTTCTTGTCCTTCTTGAAACCGGTGGTCTTATTGATCATCAACACTTGATGTTCTTTCCCAATCTCCACTTTTGTAGTCTTCAGCATTGATAGAAGCTCGGGAAGAGACTTCTTCATGTCCTGCATGTTATAGTTCATCACGAAGCTCTTGTAGCTAGGTGGCAGAGATTGGAGAACACGATGTATGCCTAGGTCAATGGGAATCGATATTCCCAAGGACACAACCTTATCAGCATACCCAGACATTTTGAGTACGTGCTCACTGACGGAGCTGTTCTCCTCCATCATGCAGCTAAAGAACTTTTCTGTAGCATTATAACTCTCTACGGCAACATGGGTATCGAAAATCATTTTCAATTCTCCCATGGTATCAAAGGCATTGCCATTTTCGAAACGCTTTCGAAGTTCTGGCTCTAGCCCATACAGTATGCCGCAATGAATAAGTTGTGGTCCTCCTAACGAGTTATATAGACATTCTTTTCCTTGTCAGGGGCATCAGGAGCTGGTGGGGGGCCTAGCGGCACCTCTAGCACATATTGCTTTTGTGCAGCAGCGAGGAGAATCCTCAAATTCATAGCCCAGTTGGTGAAGTTGCTACCATTCGCAGCAAGTTTCTCTTTCTCCATGAACACATTGAAATTAAAAGCAGGTGGTGCCATCTACAACAGAATTTGTAAAGTTTATTTAGACTAAGTTTATGATAGATTGAGTTCAACTAATCCAAATTACTAATGAACTCCCAGTCAAAAATGACACCCCTCGTGTATTTTTGGTGATTACATGAACCAAATCCACTACACCAAGTCCGATCATCACGTGAGTCGGTGTAGCTTCAAAGGCGAGCATCTATATGGGCATCATATCGACTATATGACTCATGCTTAACCTTTCGGTCCGTGTTTCGAGGCCATGTCTGTACATGCTAGGCTCGCCAAGTAAGAACCTTAGTATTCGCGTGTGTAAAATTGTCTTACTCCCGTTGTATGAAAGCGTAGAGTCGAGTACACCCGATCATCACGTGATGTCTCAAAACACGATCCATAGAACGGTACATACTTAAGGAAGAACACATTTTATCTTGATATTTAAATGAGGGATCATCTTACAATGCTACTAAAAGTGCCAAACTAGCAATATAAGATGCAAACATCTAATGTGTAAAGTGAGATGATATGGTCCATGCATTTGATCTCTATCATATGCATCATGGTACGATATCTATCATTACTTTGTGTGTAAGGCCAAGGTCTATGGAACTTACACGTTAAGTGTGTTGTAAGAGTATCTATCATACATCTACTTAGAACATTACCATATCAATACACTAGCCCAACAACGATCTAAACTAGACGCCTCTAATTTATCAATTGCAAGTTTTACGTGGCTTAGGGCTTTCGGAGATAGAACCGTTCTCACCTACGAACATGAACCACAACGAGGATAACTAAGTTATTAGCAACTCGTTGTAAATCAGATATTGACTATAGTAGGAGAGACAGACACCCGCTAGCCACTTATGCAAAGCTAGTTGCATGTCAGTCGTGGAACCGGTCTCATGTACGATGACATGTAAGGTTGGTCCGGGCCGCTTCATCCCACTATGCCACCAATATCCAAAATACATAGAAGATGCAATAACATGATCATCATCGCCCACATATAAACATATGTGTACTACCCGTGCAAAGCACCTACGCATAGATCAGGCTCTTGTACCACTGTTGGGTTCGCAACATAGAAAACAAAAAATTTCCTACGATGAAAACTATACGCCAAGATCTATCTACTAGATACAAAGCAACGGGTGGATATACATCCATAGAGAACTTACCCTCGAAGACAATAGAGTTTTGTTAACGAGTTGGAATTCGTGAATGATGTAGTCGTACGCTTGCCGATCTCAAGATCGTGTGGAAGTCCTAGCGCCGCAAATCAGCAGCGCATCCGCCCTCGCACACATGTCCAAGCCACCGGACAACCTCCACCTCCTCGCTCCAGCGAATCAACGGAAGCATCAACTCCGTCCAGACGCAAGGCCACCGGGAACATGTATCTTGCTAATCTGAGACCATGGGGGAATATATCTAGAGGGGGAGAGAGATCCTTCACGAGGAGGTGCCCTTTGTGAGGGAGGAGAGGGGGGCCTTTTATAGGAGAGGGGGGCTCCTCCCCTCCCATGGCTGGCGTCCAAGGGGGGTTCCCCCACCTCTTCCTCATTCATGTGGTGGAAGCTCCACTCACATCAATTCAAGCTCCACCCAAAGTTCCACTCACATGCATTAAATTTCCACCAAATTTAATGCAACTCTCATTTAATAAAACTCTTTTACTTATTTTATTCAGAATTTTGTTAATTACTTTAATTAACAAACATTCACATAAAACCCCTTGCAACATTTCAATATCACATGCAGAACTAGTTTCTGCAATTTCACCCGAAACAATTCCGGTTTCCATCGAAATAATTCCAGCACTTTACAATTCTTTCGTTTGAAACATATGTGCTCCAAAATGGTGTTCATCAACCCTTAAGTGTGTCACCCTACGGTTCGCAAATAATGCAGACATGATTGAGACCCCTCTCAAATCAATAATTAGAAGCGGGACCTGGAGATCCATACTGACTCCTGCACATTCAACGATGACTTCTGTGATCGTGAGAACCTTTAACGCTAGTAACTTAATCCCTTTGTCTAATGATATAATACATGTTCGAGATTTGATCATCGGTATCCAAATACCTAGTTTGATCTCGTTACTGACATGCACTCTTTTCTCGTTCCCGTGATATAACATTCTAGTGATCACATCACTTACTTGCAAGCTATCTTAATGTGATTTCACCGAGAGGGCCTAGAGTATATCTATCCGTCATCGGGATTGACAAATTCCATTCTTTATTCATGAGCCTCGACATAACACCTTCGTAGCACTGAAGCCACCTTTATAGTCACCCTGTTACGGTGTGACGCTTGATGTTATCAAGATACTCTTCCGGTGTTAGCAATTAACATGATCTCATGGTCAAAGGACTAAGATTACTTTGTATGATGTTATAGCAATATAAACATAATGACTGATCGTAATGCTATACTTCAGATAATTTTTCATCACATCATTTCACAAATCCCGTGACCTCGTTATTAACAACATCCAATGTCCATGATCAGGAATCTTTGATCATCTTGTTAATCAACGAGCTAGTCTATAAGAGAGGCATAACTAGGAACCTTTTTGTTTATTAAACACACATGTATTGACGTTTCCTATCAATACAATTGTAGCATGAAAAATAAACATCTATCATATACAAGGAATACATAATAACAACTTTATTATTGCCTCTCAGGGCATATTTCCTTTAGGGCCAGGATACACGGCGGACCAGCCATCCATCTTTCGCTGACTTGTGGGCCCTATATTTCCTGATTGTGTGGCTGGTGGAGCCAATGACAAATGGGGATGCTATGTGGGGCCGCTCTATGGGGTCGTCATTGCCGATGACCGGTGGGGCCATCATGTGGGGTTCGAGGGGGATTTGCATATTTTCCACATTTTACTTTGCAACTTGCATATTTGCCACTTTGTGTGTCACTGACATGTGGTGGTCATGTAGCAAATATGCAAATTTCAAAGAAAAAGTTTGGAAAATATGCAAAAATTGACAGGTGGGTTCGTGTATGACACGTCGGTGTTCTATCTCTCTCATCCTCTCGCTCCCAGCCCTAGCCCCGAGTAGCTCCTATCCCACCAGCGGATAGAGCAGCCATCATCGGCGCGTCACCGGATCCGTCCTACGGCGGTATGGGACGGACTACCGTGCTGCACCTCAACCACGGCTCCATCACCTGTTTCGTCCGCACGCATTGTACGTTGAGGCAGTACCGACCGCAGGCAGGCCCGCCGCCCACGACGACCGGGATTTGGTTCCGCTGCCATAGCTCGGCGAACAGTTGCAGAAATTGCTAGTTGTGCTTGGTAAGACTTTCGCTCCTGCTCCGCCTACCCTAATCGATTTGGTTCCCGTAATTTTCTCAATATTGCAGGTGCAAATTAGTCTTCAATGTCTGGTCGTAGCGGGTACACCGGTGAGGGTGGATAATCGATCATGTCGTGGCCACATTCTCCTTCTCCTACCATGTCAGAAGTGCATGTAGCTCCTTCTCTTTGTACTACCGTTGAATTTGAAGTGCTGCAATGGCCTATCAGACTGATTTCAATTGGGTTTGTTTTGGGATTGTTACAATGTGCTATGCAGGACGATGATCCATGGTACATTGCATACCAAGATGAATCAACCATGTGGTCTAGCCAAAGGATGGATTTGGAGGAGATGATTGCCAAATTAGGTGATGATTGGCCCTTAAAAACCTGTTGATATTCGAGCTGAAGCATACTGTTAAGGAAGAATCCAGAGCTTATTCGCAAACAGAAGTTGACACTTGAGGCTGATCTTGGTGTATCTGATCAAGTGATAGAAAATCTAAAACATGATCTTTAAGTGAAGGGGGAGGAAAATAGTAGATTCATATGGGCATTTTTAGTAGTTTTCATCCGCGTCCGAGCAGTTATAGTATGCGGTTGTGCTGAAGGGTGGCACGTGTAATGATTAGTTGAATAGATAGCTAATTTAGAGAGTAGAATTGTTATTCAATGGATGGTTGTGAGTTCCTGCTAATTTTGTCACTTTGCGGTCCCAAAGTTTTCGAGAGAATGCATTGCAGGGTCCGAGTTACTTGCCATTGGATCTAGCAGTCCCAAAGTGGTCGAGAGAATGCATTGCGGGGCCCAAGTTGCTTGCCATTGGCTCTAGCGGTTCCAAAGTTATCGAGATAATGCATTGCGGGGCCCGAGTTGCTTGCCATTAGATCTAGTTTCCCATAGTTGGCATGCCAAATGCCTAGAGGGTCAAGTTGGGGCCCTAGTTCTCACTGTTATGTCGCTGCCATAGTGCCATCGTCGCTGCCATGTAGACTTGTAGCGTTAGCGGCAGCATCCATTCCCTGTTCCAAGTTAGTTGACTCAAATTCGTCAAGATACAGATGACTCTAATACTAAGTCATGTCTAGATACAATCGAATGTAGACAAATCTAAATCAACTAATTTTGGTTGGAGGGAGTACTACTTATGAATCAGCTTTAGAGCATATCCACCGTCCTCCCAGCTCAAATAAATATCAATTTTGATTCAAATCATGCATATTTCTAAAACAATTATACAAGCCCATCAGAGATTATCAAAGCCAGTACTAGTACTTATGAATAAGCTTTAGAGTATATCCACTGGTCTCACGGCTCAAATACATATCAAATTTATTCAATTTAAGTTAGTTGACTGAAATTTGTCCGAATTTTAAGTGGACGGTGAGCTAGCCACCCTGTACTCCAAGAAGTACGGGCAAAGTGCTCCCATCTGGCCATGAGGTACATCCGGCCTTCACCGTCAAAGTGCACCTCGACGTGCCAGCCGCGGTCACGGCTGGCCTCACAGAGCTTTGGGTCACGAGGGCTTGAGCTGCGCTGTCGTAGTGATGTTGCGGATGATGGCTTCAATCGTCTTCGCAACAATGACCACTGTCGGCACCACCACCACCATCGCACTGATGTTGCGGATGATGGCTTCCACTAGTGTCTTTCATCAGCAACGGGTCTGAGGATGTGAACAGAAGTGAGATAGACAGAGACAGAAATTTCAAAAGGTTAGATCCTCACCACCGCACGCAGTTCCAGCGCTGCATCACAGCAAGCTGTTCCGACCCCCACGCGTAGGTCCGCGCCACCGCACGCCGTTCCAACCGCCACGCTTATGTCCGTGCTGCCACACGCCATTCAGACCGCCACGCTTAGATCCGCGCCGTCGCACGCCATTCAGACTGCCGCGACACCATACGTCAATAGAAGGGGAGGAAGATGTGGCTGGTATACGTGCCGCAGGGAAAGGGAGGGAGAGAGATCCAGCCCGTTGGGCTCTCCGCTCCGTAGCCCAACATGGGAGAGAGACATCTAGCCCGTCGGATCAAGATGTATCCAACGATGGTTGGCCAAAATCTGTGTGACATACATCTCGACCAATCAGAGCGAACTAAACTAAGCGCTAGTTTTTTACAGTAACTGAGCACTAGTTGATGTGGCTGGTATACGTGCGACAGGAAAAGGGAGGGAGAGACATCCAGCCTATCGGGCTCTCTTCGATGTACAAGGTTAGGTGCGCCCATCGGGAGAGAGAGACCTCTAGCCCATCTGATCATGATATATCTAATGGTGGTTGGCCAAGATCCATGTGACATACATCTCGACCAATCAGAGTGTAGCCAAACAGAGACATGAGAGAGGGGAAAAGTGAGGAAAACTTTAGCGGGAGGGGAAAAGTGAGGAAAACTTTAGCTGGAGGGGAAAACTGAGTAGAGCTAAGAAAAACAAGGTCACTTAGATAAAAAATGACTAAGGGAAATTTAAGCTTTTGGCATAACAAATGGAAAATGTGTTATTTGAACAAAATAATCCATCTTGGACGACATTATATGGTTTGCAACTCAAAGATACACAAGTGTTTCAAATTTGGCCTCATTTAGACAAAATATGTTTTGGGATGGGTTAGTTTGGAGGTTGATTGAGTAGAAAGCCATGCATCTTCATAGCTAGTAGCTCATTTCAAGAAGGGTTTAAGAAGTGGTTTAGGGGATAAGTCTGTTTCTCTTTATTTCCTTTTCCTTTATTATTCATGCTAGGTTGTAGGTAACATAACAAGAGTCCATGCAAAGGTTGCACTATGTTTTTTTAATTAAACTAACCCTAAATCCATTTGTTGAATTTAATCACTTAGAAAAAGAAAATGTGGCTGATTACAAGCAAATCCAAAATTTTCAATTTCATATGGTAAATCAATCCAAGATACACAAGTGTGCCAAATTCTAGATCAATTGGTCAACAATTGCTATGGTTTAAGCCATGAACTAGATAAACCTCATGTGTTGACCACATGTCGAGGGCAAAACTGAGTAGTGCTAAGCAACTAGGTGGATGACCATAGAAACTTGCAATAACACATACATTATGGGATTATCCAACATACAAATTTGGAAGCATCATACTAGTTCGAATTCAATACAAACATTGATAGTACTTCAAATTTATCATAGCAATTTAATTTAATAATTCAAATTAATTTTTTCTTACTCCTAGTGTTTTTTGCTGGGTTCACCATCTTTCTCTAGGTGATCCTAGCTGGAATATTCGTAAAGTCCACCATCAGCTTCTCCCGTTTGTTCTTTTTCTCTGCATCCAATGAATTAAGTGCTTTAGTCTTTCGTACAATTGGTTCAATCACGTTTCGATCCATTGGTTCATACGGTTCAAAATGCATTGGCATCATTTCTTCAATATCCTCTTATGTAATTACTTTACTTTTGAACTCTGCTTCCAATGAATAAATTACTTTATTCTCCTCTTGATCCATTGGTTCAATATCCCCTGCATTTGGTTCAATCTCATCTGCATTTAGTTCAATCTCCTCTCGATTCATTGGTTCAATCTCCCTTCTATTTGGTTCAATCTCCTCTAGATCCATTGGTTCAATGTCCCCTGTATTTGGTTCAATCTCATCTGCATTTGGTTCAATCTCCTCTCGATCCGTTGGTTCAATCTACAATGTATCCATTGCTTTATTCTCCTCTCATTCAAATACTTCATTCTCATCTGCATTTGTTGCTCCCGTCTAATCATCCATTCCATAAGCTAGGTCTACTGCATTTTTACAAAGCCTAGCAATGTGCCCTATGATCCCACAACGTTTGCACTTACATCCTCGAGGTGGTGCACCACCCTCTGCACTAGCTCTCATCCTATTCTTCCTTGGCCTACCTGCTGGTCTAGTAAAGCTGGAGGGTATAGCTTGAAGCCTGGATCCACTTCCATCTATTGGTCTTTTCCCAACAAGGCTGGAACATTCTAAGCATATGTTGCCCTAAATTTGGCAACGGAGAAATACTCTGACACGTACTGATCAACTTCACCCTCTTCACCTCCTAGAACACCCATGAAAAACAATGCATGTATGCAGGGTTTGCCACAGAGCTGTCTGATACCTTCGATCCAGATTACAGATGTAGTATAGCTCCTTTTCCCTAGTATACCTAGGTTATCAAATCCTCGGGGAGTATATGCGTAGTGAAGTTACTTTAACGGACCTTTAGGAGTTTTAGAATTTCTTTTGTTTCTTTACCGGACCAAGAGTTTGCGTCTTTTTTGTTGTAGTCGATGATGGAGAGAGAGGGCCTAGGGCGTCCGGTTTCACCTGTAGCTGTGCAAAACATCTGATGGGATAAAAGATAAAGATAAAGTATCCATGTAATTATTAGAGCAAGATAAATTATATGTGGGCAGTGCATCCATAATTGCTATTGCCTCCGCAACCGCTTATAGCAATAACCTACTAGTCTCATCCATAGAAGAAAGAGAACTAATGATATGCATAGTGATGTCACCGTTAATCCCAAGTAAATCCCTCACATATAGCCATACTACCCCTTCTGTCACTGGGGTTCCCAACCCGCAGAATAGTCATTACTCATACTCCCTATACCTGGCTCAATCCTTGGGGTCTTGGGTACCTGACAAGTCTATAGATTGAGGCAAGAGAGGATACAATAATCATCATGTCATACAAACTAATACATGATCCCATCTATGATAAATAACATGCACAAATGCTACATGGTTAGGCCGAAGCCCTTAGCACAAGGAGAATTACTCACACATAGAGATGAGATCAACAATCACAAACATTGTAATGGAAATCATGAGATTGATAGCAAATAGTCTTACAATGTCGCCTGTTGGGGATATACTTTCCAGGTATCCTCACTGTGCCTCACTGACCAGGGTGGCCCACTTTGGGTTAGAGCTTTACTTCACGGCCGACCTAGTTAGAGAGAAGAGACGGAGTCCAGTCCGGCTACGGGAAGGCCCAGATGACTTACCGACATAGGCCCATAGTGTTACTTGTAGTTCAAGATGTACTCTGTAACCGACTCTTAGTCGTAGCCGGATAGGTCTCTCTTGTAAAACCTAGGCCGGATATCTATATAAGCCGTCCTAGGGAGAGCCTTTAGGGAACCCTCACAATAGTCTACAATCTCAACTCACACAGGCGAAACCCTTGTAACCTATATTCCGGCTCTGCCGTATTACTGGATTACTAGCAGGAGTAGGATCCGTCCAAAGCCGGTAGATTCGAACCTGGGTAAACTCGTCGTCACCACCATGCTCACCTAGGTCTACCGGACTGCCGATAGTCTGAAGAAGCACCACCGGTCGCCGCCCCAGCGTACATGTCCCTTTAAGCTAGCGGTAGCCTCAAGAGTAGCAGCCATAACTCATCGAGCCGTGGAGGTGCCGCCAGATCCGAGCCGGCCTGGCCCAGATCTAGCGACATCGTGCATGGATGCACCGATGCAATCGGTCTCTGACACTGGGACCTCCAAGGCCGACCATCACGCCGCAGCCCATTCTTGGTAACTACAGGCCCTCCTGGCCCATGGTAGACCCAGATCGGCCCGAACCAGTGAGCCGGCCAGCCTCGATGGAGCATCTCCTGTCTCCAACACACCCCTCCGCAGAGGACCAGCGCTGTTGCGTCGTCCTGCACCTCGCATGGACGCCATCCCGTGCAGTCCAGAGCATGCGACGAACCAGCCCCAGTCGGCTTCCGTGCGCCATGGCCACTGCAGCCCGCCGACCCAGATCGGGCCCTGCCAGATGGGACACCGAGCCCCGCATGGGACACCCTCGCCGCTGCACCTCGCTGCCTTCGTTTCGATCTACCGTCCCCGCCACCGACTGCATTCGCCCACCCACAGAACGACGGCACGCGTCGCAGCTCCGTTAGCCGCAATTGCCTCGGTGAGCTCCCCAACTCCCAAGCACCTCTAGAGCCAGCGACAACAAGGGAGATGAGGTTTGGGAGGGCTGGTGGCCTGGGCGTGTGCGGCGGCTCCGCTCGTGTCTCCCTGGGGAGGAGGAGGAGGCGACGTGGGGGCAGTTTTTTTCGTTCGGCTCCTCCCTCAACACACGTACTCCCGCCCACGGGCTCTCGAGGTTTTTTTATGCTCTTGATTTGTTCCAAAGCAAGGAAAAATGGCAAAGACAGAAAAGCTCCCCAGGAAATCACACTAAATGTTCTTCTACCCAGACTCGTATGATTATGAATCAAAAGTAAAATATTCTCGAAAACCACGAATCTGAAGCATCGCTTCCATGGATATTATTTCTTTTTGATATTTTTATGCTCTAGTTTTTTTATTACACATGTAAAGATAATGCACGCGTGGAAGTTTTACTATATTAGAACAAAGTTACCATTTTATCAACATTTTAACGACAACATCATTTGAGTCGAGGGGAATAGCACACAGTTTGGGTTACGCAAACTATGTCATCCTCTTGATATACTTGAACACCGAAATATGAAGGGCATAGTGCTATTTTATACTGCCTTTCATGTATTATTTGGTTAGTTCCTATGGAATTATAAGGAAAATATATTTTATCCCTCAACTATTAGACCGAGTAAATTCACAAGTTTTAAAAAATAATGATTTTTTTAGAAATAACAAAGCCCGCGAAAGTAATCCCAATTTATTGCTCAATAGGCTTTTCACACTACTCACTCGCCCATTCCTCCCTCTTTTCGCAACTTCATTGGCCATCTCTCTCTTTCTCTATCCCATATTTCTGTTACATAAAATACTGTTAAATTGCCTTTATTTTCACTTGTTGATGTAAGAGATTATGCAAACTATGAACGGAAGAGGAGAATTATCTTCTTGGTTATTGTGTATTGGTCACCAATCGATAGAAAAATTGCATTCATGTGAACCCACTGAATAGACATCATGCAAGTTTTCTTCTACCCTTTTACTAAATAGTATAAGACGCATGCGTGTTTCTATGGGGAAAATAAGTCACCTCGTATCGAAAAAATGTGTGGGACGCCAGTGATTACTTCCACATTGACTGAAGCAAAATTATTGAGATTTACCTAGTCACTTTTATCTTGTCAGGACTAAATTTATAGATTTCAGTAAATCCACGAGATTTATCCAAGAAAAATAAAACCCTACATTTTGAACTTTTTTTTCCAACGAGATATTCTCTCTAGTTACAGAAATTCTGTAAGTAGCTTGACATGCCATGCATAGGAATCATATCATTAATACTTAGAACTACATCATCATATGATCTACCAACCATTTTAATACCAAGGTGTTTTGACACAATCTACAAATGCTCCTCGAAATTAAGCATAATTCCATAAACTCATAGGCTATTGATGGCCCAAAATATATCGAGCTTGTTTGGGAACCCCAAGAGGAAGGTATGATGAGCACAACAACAAGTTTCCCTCAGTTATGAAACCAAGGTTATCAATCCAGTAGGAGCAAGGAAATACCCCAAAGGTGTTGCTAGCTGAGCCTTGGCAGGGCACACTACCGGTGCCAGCAGCAATGTGGAGACCTGCGCAACACAACCACAGAACTCTATCCCCAACTTGCGATGAGGTTGTCAATCTCATCGGTTTTGCTGAAAACAAAGGATTAAACGTATCTAATGGAAGAAAGTAGTAGCTTGCGGAAAGTAAACACAAAGTAGTAAACAGTTGATTGTAGATTGAAAGTAAAAGAAAGGACCGGGGTCCATAGTTCACTAGAGGTGACTCTCCTTAAGATAGATAACATGCTGGGTGAACAAATTACAGCGGGGCAATTGACAAATATCGAGAAAGCATACAAGCATACAAACAATGATAACACCGACGACATCCATAGACAAAAGAGCATGATATCAACTAGGTACAAAGTACAAGTGCAATGTTGAAAGAGTTCCCCATGAAAGCATGGTTCTGCTAATCCCCAACAAATAAGTACAAGCATATAAAACATAGACGACACAATGGTTCAAGTTTATTAAGGGCAAGAAAAGTAAAGTGTGCCATCAAGTTCGTGAGAGCTTTAATCACTAGTTTTCTTATAACAAGATTAATTCGGAAGGTAGACAAAAACATGAATATATTTGGAATAACATAAGCTAGTAGGTAGGTATGATGGAATCTTTTGGAATAACTTGGTTTAAGGAGTTGGATGCATGAGTGGAACTCATACTTGGTTATGGAGGCTAGCAAAAAACTGGGAGCGACAAACTAAGAGAACAATAATGGCCATAATCATGCAGAGCGATAAAACATCATTGATCAAAGCATCAAGTGATACTACAAGTTGAAAACTAAAGGATCATCAAAGCTATGGTGACTTTGGATAGTCATAACATGGTTTGAGAACGCGCCAAGTCAACCCAAATAAAGCATCAAAGGAGAATACCACAATACTATGCTTTAATATGCTAAAACAACGCATAATCCTTCCAAGGCACATTAAGCAATCTCAATTGTTTATAAAATGTCATGATATAGCAAATAATACTTAAGCATAAAGCCAAAACAATATCAAGCATGGCATGAAAAAGCATAGGCCACAGTCAAAAACAAGCTCTTTTTACCACTTAAGCATGAACTTTCCTACTCTTTTCCAATCCAAACCAAACTATTTGAAACCAATGTATGAAAGAGGGGGTCCAACCAATTTATTCAGCAAACTAAGCAAACCAAACAAACGAAAAACCAAAACGAAAAAAGAAGACGCTCCAAGAACAACACAATTGTGCATGAAACAATAAGTATGAAACGTTTGAAAGAAACCTGGTACTTTTATTGATGAAGAGGGGGATGCCTTGGGCATCCCCAAGCTTTGGCGCTTGTACTTCTTGTATATTTCTTGGGGTGACACGCGTGGCATCCCCAAGCTTGAGCTTTAGTCCATCCTTCATCTCATTACTCATTCCTTCCATGCACCTGAAAATTTTCCTTTATACAAAACTTCACACAATCTTTATTAGCAATATTAGTGCACTCAAGATAAGAAGTCTTTGGATTCAGTTATAACACCAATAAAACTTCCATTAAAACACTAGATACTGTAGCACTTCCCTCAAAAATCTCAATTCCCCAAAAGAACTCAAAAAGGAACCAACAAGAAGCATATGCAAATAATGGCAGAAATCTGTTAAAACAGACCAGCAGGTAAATACGAATTTTTTTGAAGACCTTATGTTGCTCAAATAACAAAGTGTTGAACTAACGAAAGTTAGATAACAACCTGGGGCAGAAGCACAAAAATTCACGCCTCAATAGGACTTACAGATATTTGACACAAATTTTTATGGTGAAGCATAAAAACCTGTTTCGGGACAGCAACCTTCCCAATTATTACTTCTCTCTCATTATAGGTTACGCTTGGCACAAAAAGCAAATAAAAAGGATAAGGAGCGGTTATTACAGAGGTAATAACTTCCAAGACTCATCTAAAACTTTTGGGTTATCTTCCAATAAGTACTTTTCTTTAACGCCTTTAAGTTAGGTATAAGAAGCAAGAAAAAGAATCAAGTGTTCTCAAAGAAAGAAGCATTAAGAGCATGCCCGCTAACCCTACCGCCACTCTTGGTCCACCCCACGGCTGCAGATAGCCCCTGGACCACCCCATAGCCTCGGCGCCCTTTCTCTCTACACCGTGCGCAGCGCACGCCAGAGCGCGATCACCACCAGCACGCCACAGACCAAGCCCCGATATCAAATCGCGCACGCAGCTCTGCCTTGAACCCAGCAACCCGCCAGACACGGCCGTGCACTGCCGCACGACCCACAGTCGCCATGATCGCTGTCGAGCATCGCCTCTGTATCCTAGAGCGCGTGATGCCCCCGACCACATGCCACCGCCCCTAGCCACGCCATTGCGCCGTAGCTGACCGCCAGCAGACCACCCACCGTCCGCCTACCTCGCCCACGCCGGTAGCCCTCTGTACCGCCCTCGCCGGAGACGCCAGCCCACACCCGTCGGTCCCCTCATCGAGCCTATATAAGGAGCACCATTTCTTCACACCATCTCACTCCCCTCTCTCCACTGACCATTTCCCCTCTCTCGCTGGAGCCGCTCGAGTCGCCATTCACCAGAATTCCACCGGAGGTAGCCGCTGCATAGGAGGAGAAGTCCCCGTCGATTTCGTCCACCTCAGCCCCTGCCGTGACTTTGCCTGAGCTCGCCGTCGGCTTCCAGTTCGACCACCCACCTCGCCGCCCTAGCTGGAGCCCTGGTACGTCCCCAGTAGACCCCCACCGGCCGTATAGGGTTCGTTTTCGCTGGCGACGATGACTGTGGACCGTTGATCTAGGTTCTAATCATAGCGCCCAGATCGTCCCATACCGCTTCAGGTTTTATGTGCGGCTGACATGCGGGACCATCCTGTCAGCAGCCCTCTGCGCCGCCGAGCGTTACTGAGCCAGCCCATTTAGTTTCCCGCGTTGACCCAGAAATTCAAATTAGGATTTTTCTATTTAGGTTAAAAATCAATTCTATCCATTAGTTTAAAAATCAATTCAGAGAGTTTTATAAATCCAAATTGAGTGATTCCAATTTTGTTGGAAAGGTAATGAAAATCTCTATCCAGGCCCGTTGGATTTAAATATTTTAGAGTTAGAGATCTCTCCTAGTAAAAATAACAAGACAGAAGCTTTTGCACCTTCAAACATTTTTATAAAATCAACCATAATAGTTTTTGAGTTGATTCCAACACTCAAAAATCACATTTAACCATACCTATCTGAATATGTAATAATATTAATGTTTGCATGCAGTGACTTTGGACTAGTACCAAAATGATGCTATATAGGCATTTCTAGTCACTTTAAATCATTAAATATTCACTTTAAACTTATTAAAATGTGATCCAATATTTAAATCACATTCTCATATGTTAGAATATGTGGTGATGGCATGTCCACATGATCCCATATTTTAATTGGAGAATATTAAATCTTAGTTAATTTCAGTGAGTAGAAATTACTTTTCTCAAATAAAAAGAAGGAAGCTAGTTAATTAAACCTTTTGATGCTTGTGATGATAATAGATCATCCAATGTGTGCCTTAGTGTGTTAAGTAGACTAGTTAAGTTTTGTTCGGTGATTGTGTATCCCGTATGTATTTATAGACGATAGTACCGACCAAGCTTTCGAGGAGGAGGAGTTCTACCAAGAGGAGGAGGAAGAAAACTTCAACCACCGCACTACACAAGGCAAGCCTAACACTTCAAGTAAACTGAGCAAGCTAACACTTGCAAGTATTGTACTTAGCAAGCCATCATTAACAATGCAAGCTAGACCTTGCAAATTAGATAACCTAAGTGAATGCATTAGGCATCCTTTGGTTATGCCCTTTTTCTTACACCACTTCAAATTCTAATTACAAGCTTTACTTTCTTTACTTTACCAAAATCCTTTACTTGTTTGAAGGTAGCATAAAAATTATAAAACTTGACCTATCTAGATAAACTTAGATGTCATTCTATGGCATGAGATTGACATTAGCATCCCACATTAGTGAAAACTCTTAACTTAGTAGTGTATAGCTAAAATAAAACTTGAGTCACTTTGGATGGGAATACTTGGTGAAAATGACTTGTGAAAACCTTGGAATGATGAGTCATTCTATTGAGATGTTTTGACATGTGTTGAGAAACACAAATGGTTTATGATGATGAAAATGTTGAGGCATGAGCCTTAGCCCTTTTACAAAACTGATGGTTGGGTTCAGATGCCATACCATTCCAATTTTACCGTACAACCACAATACTTGAATTGGGTAAGGCTTAGCTGGAAATTTATATGCATTAGTATTAGTTCCCTCGCGAGAGAGGTTTGAGCTGAGGCTACCTCTCAATGTTGTCCACCTATGCAGTGCCCAAGATGACAGATGGTCATGGTTGGGAGGCCATACTCATAGGAGAGGTGCTTATACTAGGGTGTGTAAAGGAAAGGTTATGTTTGATTATCTGCATAGTAAGTATGATGATTCAGGGTTATCCCTGACATATGTATCGAATCTTGTGGTGAAAGTGTACCACCTCTGTAGAGTGTCAAACTATTCAAATAGCCGCGTCCGTGGTTATGGACAGTTGGAGTGGCCATGCTGTTCCGTTGTCAGATGTTTTCAAAACAACTTATGACATGAATTGTGACATGACTTGACCACAACAGGGTTGTGACTATGACAATTAAGTTCACACTTAGGTGATTTCAAACTTTATTTTATCTTTCTTTGTTTTTGAAATCAGCTTAGGTTTCAAACTTAACTTTACAAATAAACCTAGAGTTAGCATTTTCCCACTAGAACTACCTTACTTGTTAGTGATAGTTTGTGAGTACTTAAAGAGTACTCATGGCTTTTGTCCCTGGCTATTCCTATGGATAGACTATGAAGGAGACTCCCAAGATGAAGGACAGCAGGATGGCTATGATAACTAGGACTATCTTCCATCGCCAGCATTGCGTGTGACCCTGAAGATGGACCCCACCGCTATACTTATTATTTTATTCCGCTGCTTGTTGTATTAAGACTGGATCATGAGATCCTTTATTCGTGTAAGACCTTATTATGGTTTGTAATGGATGATGTACTGTGATATCCAATCTGTTATGTCTCGCAAAAATGGTAATCCTGGGATTGCGAGGTATAGCATAACATGCATGTGGGATTAAAAATCCGGGTGTTGACAAGTTGGTATCAGAGCCATCCTGACCATAGGAGACTCTAGTTAGAATGGACGTCCGAACAAAAACTTAGTTTCAAAACCAAAGTGAGTATTTAAGAAAACTATTTCCTCTCTTACCCTTGGGAATTCTTTCTCTCAAAAAAATTCATGTTCCTCCAGTTCTTCCATTACTACATAAAATTTGACACACTTGATCACTTCACTAACTTTCTCATCCTTAATTCTGATAGATGGAGACTCAGTTCAGCAAGTTCTACCAGTTGGGCAACGGAGGTCAGCTGATCTTCGAGAGGGATCTTGACGCACTATCGGAGTACTTGGGACGCCCACATCCGGAATTCCTTGGAGCTCAACTTCCTGGACCTCCAGGAGGAGACTTACAATGGCTAGTCACCGCTGATCTTCGAGGAAGTATAGAAGCACCAATGTCCGGGAGGATCCAGTTCTCCGTGAGAGAGAACAACTGGCTAGATGGATTAGCCAGGTGCATGAATCTCTCGCACGTATGTGTGCCCTTAGTGTCAACCAAATCCAACGAACCCGCTTTGTTCACTATGCAAGGCATGACTTTATGGGAATTCCAATGGAGATGCCAAGTCACCCGGAGTTGAAGCGTCAGGTGGAGAACCTTGACTTCCTGATGTACGACCGCTAGAAGGAATTGGACAATGCTAGGGAGTTCACCAACCACAACCTTTCCATTGCCGCCCAAAAGGCCCAGACTTTCTGACTGCTTGTCAAGGACCATCCGTCTCTTTGCCGCCAACGTGAAAAGAAGGATCGCACCATCGACCGTCTTCTCAAGAAGGTGGTCGACCTCGAGAAGACCATCAAGGAGCAAGAAGCTCAGCTTGTAGCAAAATAAGAAGAAGAGGAAGGTGAAGACATCGAGGGAGACATGGACTCTTACCTCAGCAATGATGATGACTTCCTAGAGGAGGATGCTATGGACTTCTACACCGACGATGATGACTCTGACTTCATCGACGATGAGTAGATGCACTAGAGCACTATCGTAGCATGAGGAGTATCGGTCCCATTGTATCGTAGTTCACAGAATGGTTCTTAAAACCATCTATTTTCCCTTGTTGTGGTGTGTGTGTGTTTGTATCGTGTGCTTGTTTGAATGAATGAAAAGAAGTTAGTTGCAAAACCTGAGTCAAACTCAAAGTTTTAGCTTTGAAAACAAAACCATGAACCTTAGAACTTTCCCTCTTACCCCTTTATCTACCTCAATCTTCAGATGACTCGGGGAAACCCTGGAGGGAGCAACTCACCGCAGGACCCAATGCTGCAGATTATGTAGATGCTAGTTGCATACCATGAAGCAAGCAAGGTAGAGCGCCATGCCAACTTAGCAACATTGCAACAGATAGCCCAGATGACCCAAAACAACCAAGGGCATGGAAATCAGGATCATCAAGGATCCAAACTAAAGAACTTCCAGAATACCAATGCCCCAATCTTTAGCACTTCGGAGAACCCACTAGATGTTGATGACTGGTTGCAGACAATGGAGAACAATTTAGAAGTAGCTAGAGTTGATGACAACGAGAAAGTTCTCTTTACCACCCACTATTTGGCAGGAGATGCAAGAGCCTGGTCGAACAGCATCCGCACGATGAACCATGGTCAAGTGATGACATGGTAAGCCTTCAAAATCAAGTTCAGTCGCACCCACGTGCCGCAGGGTCTAGTCACCTGAATGAGGGATGAATTTAGAGAGCTGAAGCAAGGCAGAATGACTGTAGTGGAGTATCGTGACAGATTCTTGTCCTTAGCAAGGTATGCACCTGATGAGATCAACACGGAGGAAGGAGAGATTCCTAAATGGACTGCATGCTGAGATGCAGACTGTCCTCGTCAACATCCGTTTCGAGGTTCTTGAAGAGCTAGTCGACTCTGCCATTCAGATGGAAGGGAAGATTAACCAGGCAAACGACAACCGCAAACGTCGTATGATGCACCAAGATGGATCCAACAGCCACCAGAAGTACCGTCCCAACCCGTCTGCAGGATATGCACCAAGAAACAACCGACCCCCAATGTCTCGCCCAAGCTACCCCAACCGTAGCGGAGGCAATGTGAAGTCCGGAGGAAACAACAACAACCCTGGCAACACCAACAATTTCAACCGTGCACCTCCCAAGGGCAACAACAACAACACTACACCCAGAACAGTAAGCAATGTTGTGCCCGTGGCAGCGAAAGACAAGTATCAGATCACTTGTTTCGAGTGTGGAGTAAAGGGTCACTATTCCAATGAGTGCCCCAAGAAGACTGTCGCCACTGCCAATGTGAATGCCCCAGCTCAACAACAGCGTTGTGTTCAACCGGGAAGAAGATTTGCCCCAAGGAACCCTCACAACCGCAACAGACGTCTCTTCCACATGAACGCTGAAGAAGCCCAATAAGCGCTAGATGTAGTGCTGGGTATGTTTTCTGTCAACGCAGTTTTAGCAAGTGTTTTGTTTGATTCTGGAGCATCACACTCATTTGTCACCGAAGAATTTGCATGCACTAGTAAGATTCACCCAACCAATTTGAAGCATGTCATGATAGTTCAAATCCCTGGTTCAACTACAAAAGCTAGAAAAATTTGCAAAGCTGTGCCTATCCGAATACATGGGATAGATTTTTATGCTAATCTAATAGTACTTGGAACCAAAGGATTGGAAGTAGTACTAGGTATGGATTGGATGTCAAAGCATAAAGGACTGATAGACTGTGCTAAGAAAGCCATCACCATGACCAGTAGCTCTGGAGTATCAGTAGAGCATGTATCTGAAACTTTACCTCGTCAATTCAAGTGCAACAAGAGTCTAGCCCTACCCACCATAGACCAAGTCAGAGTAGTCTGTGAATACCCCGACGTATTCCTAGATGAATTGCCCGGTATGCCCCCAGATAGGGATATTGAGTTCATTATCGAACTAATCCCTGGAACCGGATCAATATCCCAGAGACCCTATAGCATGAACCCCTCAGAGTTAGTGGAACTGAAGAAGCAACTAGATGCTATGTTAGCCATAGGCTTGATTCAACCAAGCGCACCGCCATGGAGATCACCAGTATTATTCGTCGACAAGAAAGATGGAGGCAACCGTTTGTGCACCGATTACAGAAAGCTGAATGACGTCACTATCAAAACAAGTACCCACTGCCAAAGATAGAGGATCTATTTGATCAGTTGACTGGTGCCCAAGTGTTCTCAAAGATTGATCTTAGGACTGGTTATCACCAACTTAAGATTCGTGCAATGGATATTCCGAAGACCGCCTTTACTACTCGTTATGGATTATACGAGTATATGGTCATGTCTTTTGGATTAACCAATGCCCCTGCTTATTTCATGAATCTCATGAATAAGATCTTTATGAATTTTTTGGATAAGTTTGTCGTTGTGTTTATCGACGATATTCTTGTCTACTCCAAATCAAAAAAAGACCATGAGCAACATCTGAGAATCATCCTGGAAACCCTGAGAGAGCATAGGTTATATGCCAAGTTCATTAAATGTGAGTTTTGGCTAAAAGAAGTAGGATTCCTAGGACATATTGTGTCTACCGGAGGAGTCTCTATTGATCCCACCAAGATCAGAGATGTCGAAGCATGGGAAGCCCCAACCACTCAAACCCAAGTCCGTGCATTTCTTGGATTAGCGGATATTACCGCAAGTTCGTAGAAGGATTTTCGAGCATCGCCAGACCCATGACCCAATTGTTGAAGAAGGACAAGAAGTTTGAATGGACCGACAAATGTGAAGCCAGTTTCCAAGAACTCAAGAAGAGATTGATTTCAGCCCCAATATTAATCATGCCAGATATCAAGAAGCCATTTGATATGTATTGTGATGCATCCAAGATTGGTCTCGGATGTGTATTGATGCAAGAAGGCAAAGTTATCACTTATCTGTCTCGGCAACTAAAGCAGCATGAGCAGAACTATCCGACCCAAGACCTTGAATTAGCAGCCATAGTTTTGGCATTGAAGACCTGGCATCATTATCTTATGGGAAATCGCTGTGAGATTTACTCAGATCACAAGAGCTTGAAGTATATTTTCACTCAGAAGGAGCTGAATATGAGGCAAAGGAGATGGATAGAGGTAATCAAGGATTATGACCTTGACATTCACTATCACCCCGGCAAAGCCAATGTGGTAGCGGATGCTCTTAGAAGATTGCTATGTAGGCTAAACACCATTATCAAGGAGAAGCATCCCAGTTTGTATGAGGAGTTGGAACAGTTTAGAACTGAGCTTGTTAGCCAAGGATTTTTAGCCAGCATTGAACTTCAACCCACTTTGATTAGCCAGATCAAGGAAGCCTAGAAGGGAAATGAAAGTATCGATGGAATCAAACATCGTATTGGTACAGGAAAGGTACCTGGATTCACCAAAGATGAAGAAGGAGTTCTGTGGTACAAAGGACGTATCTGTGTGCCAGCAGATTCGGAGCTGAAGCAAGTTATCATGTAGGAAGCTCATGATACTCTTTATTCTATCCATCCTAGAGGAACGAAGATGTATCAAGATTTGAAAGAGCAGTATTGGTGGCACAAGATGAAGAGAGAAATCGGAAACTACATAGCCAAGTGTGACATCTGTCAAAGAGTCAAAGCAGAACATCAGAGACCCACGGGACTGTTGCAACCATTGCAGATTCCGGAATGGAAATGGGATTCTGTCGGAATGGACTTTATCACTGGTTTGCCTACTTCTAGTAGGGGACATGACTCAATCTGGGTCATCATTGATAGACTATCTAAGGTAGCTCACTTCATACCTGTCAAGACTACCTACCAGACTCCGAAGCTAGTAGAGTTGTGATGACCCACAAGTATAGGGGGTGTATCGTAGTATTTTTGATAAGTAAGAGTGTCGAACCCAACGAGGAGCAGAAGGTGCTGGCTAGTGGTATGGATCAGGAATTCTCTGCAAATACTTAGCAAATGGATTTTTAGGGGTTTTTGATAAAGCAAGTAAACAAAGTACAAGTAAATAAAAGATAGTAGGAATAAATGCAGCAACTGGTCCAATCCTTTATGCAGCAAAGGACAAGCCGGTTGTATTACTTAAGATGACCAAACGTTCTCGAGGACACATGGGAAGACTATCAAGTGCTTTCGCTTCATATAGTTGATTAATCTTCTTTAGCTTGCTAAGTGTTGTGTGGGTGAACCTGTGCTAATGTACCGACCTTCCTAGGACTAAGACATACTTGTGATTATACCCCTTACAAACATCCGTAAGTACAAGAAAGTAATTAAGGTAGAAACCTAACCACAACTTTAAACTCTAAGACCCTTACGTCCCTTGTGCAATGGTTTCCTAACGGGGGTTCAGGTTTCTGTCACTCCGGCAACCCCTATGATTAGTAGCCAAATACACAATGCATTCCCCTAGGCCCATATAGGTGAAGTGTCATGTAGTTGACATTCACATGACACCACTAGAGGAAGTACAACACAACTTAAATATCAAACTATTGAATCTTTCTCAACACAACTCCACTACTAACAACATGACTTCTCCCATGTCCTCAAGAACAAAACGAACTACTCATAAGACATCATATGGATCATGATCAGAGATGGAATAATGATGTATAATAATCTGAACATAAACAATAATTCAATGGTTCACTCAATAGCATCAACTACAAAGAGTAATCAACACCGGGAAAGTTTCCCCTATGAACTATGCAAGATTCAACCAATTGTTACATCAATATGGAGATGGTGATGAGGGTGCTGGTGGTGATGATGGTGGTGATGATGATGATGATGATCCCGATGAAGTCCAGCTTGATGGTGGTGTTGATGGCGACGATATCCCCTCTCCGGGAAGGAATTCCCCCGACAGAATTCTGTCTACCGGAGAGATCTTTCACTCTCGGTGTTTTCTGCCCCATAGAGGCGGCGGAATCTTTCTGTGGTCGCTCCCCGAGTCTTAGGGTTTCGGGAGGATAATATATGCTAGAGGGGAGTTCCAGGGGTGGACCAGGGCGGCCACACCACCTGGTGGCACGGCCTAGGCTGGCCCACGCCAGGGGGTGGTGTGGGCCCCCTGTGGCCCATCTCCAGCCCCCCTTCTGGCTTCCTTCGTCTTCTGGAAAAATAGGATTTTCCGTATATTTTCCCGGATTTTCTGATCTTCGCGAATTTTGCCTCCAAATAGCACCTTTTCCATCAGAATCCTGACTGCCGCGGTCCATGCTCCAAAAGTCATCAACCATGCAAAAACAGATGAAA
Source organism: Avena eriantha (assembly GCA_910589775.1). Lineage (NCBI taxonomy): Eukaryota > Viridiplantae > Streptophyta > Magnoliopsida > Poales > Poaceae > Avena > Avena eriantha. Next base: position 227,185,487 of record OU342740.1, read on the forward strand.
TAACATAAGTATCACCTCTCAATACAAAATATATCAATGAATAACAGTGAATTATGACATAGAATAGTGATGCAAAATGGACGTATCAACTCCCCCCAAGCTTAGACTTTGCTTGTCCCCAAGCGAAACTGAGCTCAATAAACACGACCTCAGGTTTATGGAGTGAAGAGTCGATAAAACAATACGGACACGAAGCATCACATTCATCAATACATAGATCATAATAGAAGACAACTCACTATTATATAACTCAACTTGCAATGAGTAAAGGAAACACAATAAAGATACATAAAGTAAATCATAATTGGTAACGGCAAATTTAGCTCTTGGTCGAAGAATAGTTGATAATTTGCTGGAGTTCACAAATAATTGGTTTTCAATGATAGCTTTCAAAGTAGTAAAGATCAAGATAAGAGCAATGTGCAAAACAAGGAACATAAGAAACATGATTGAATAAATCATCATATGAATGAATGAAACACAACAACTCAAAATACTTGCTGAGATAGAAGGGAGTAGGTTTACTGACTCAACTAAAAAGTAAAAGAAAGGCCCTTCACAGAGGGAAGTAGGGATTGCAAGTCTCATAAAGAGCTCCCAAAAATTATGATACTTACTAGCTTTCAGCTCTCAATGCCCCTATCATAGGCATCTTTAGGTGATTAAGGTTAAAGTGATCAAATATGAGGATATGCATTGACAAGTTGTAAGTTGAGAATCTCATGTCCCTTGAATACGAGGGCCGCTCCTCATGCTACTCAAGTTTAGTCACCGGTAAGTTCTTGTCATCGTAAGCATATGTGTATCATAGAGAACCGCCAACGGGGTACCCCTTTCCCGATGATATGGAAGAATCCCCGTATCAAAATGACAAGGCAAGCAGACAACAAGCATCTCAGCAATCTTCTTATTAACCATGGGAATATGGTGCTTTTTCTCTCTTTCCTCTTTTCATAATCTTTTTTTCTTTTTCTCCTTTTCTCAATAGCGGACTCTCTTTTTTATAAGAAGAATGCTTCATAGATGCTTGTTATGGTTATGCTGCAGGTTTCCACCATGTCAGCATGGATTAGACCAGCGGCCCAGGCATTTCTCTAACACACATGCATAACTCCATGGACTTACAAGCTCCCCTTTCATTTCACACCGACGACATCCATAGACAAAAGAACATGATATCAACTAGGTACAAAGTACCTGTGCAATGTTGAAAGCGTTCCCCATGACAGCATGGTTCTGCTAATTCTCAACTCACAAAGCGCAAGCATATACGCAATATAAATGGGCACAATGGTTCAATTTTATTAAATGCAAGAAAGTAAAGTGTGCCATCAAGTTTATGAGAGCTTTAATCACTAATGTTCACATAACAAGTTTAATTTGGGAGGTAGATAAAACAAGAATTTACTTGGAATAGCAATAATGCTAATAGGTAGGTATGGTGGACACAAATGGCAAAGGTTTTGGTTTAAAGGAGTGGATGCACGAGAAGAATTCCCTCTCAGTACAGGTTTTTGGCTAGCAAGGCTGGGTAGGAAGTATAAGAGTTGAAGGAAACAAACAAACATACAAGTGATAAAAACAAACATGAAATTTTCCTTGGAAGCACAAGAGATCTTAACTAGAGAATACTAGACTTATGAGCTAATCAAGAAAGAAATATGATGAAATTATATTTCTTTAGAGTACTTTTATCTTTTTCATTCAACTCTCAAAAAGGTATTGCTACTGACCGAGCCAGGTTTGCCAAAACCAACTAAATTAACTCAATGATCCCAAAGTGATACCAATACTAACAAGAAGATAAATCATATAACCACGAATCAAAAACTAATATAAGCTATGCAAAAGAGTAAATGATAGAACTTCTCATTAATATTCCATAACGGCAACTCACACCAAGGGATACATATCTAACGAGAGAGGGGACACTTCCATAATGCAAACCATCCTACATGATAACTTCTCTATTCATGATATGACTCTACTAATAAGGCAAAAAGATAGAAGATAGTGATGTGATACCGCGGCACTCCCCCAAGCTTGGAACAAACCAAGGGGATGCCAAACCTGATGACGAATTACTCCTTCGGTGATGGTGGCAATATTTTCTTAGTTGACGTGAGGAAATCTTCCAGCATCTTGCGAAGCCTATTATTCTCCCATTGAAGCATGTCCACCTTCCTCCTCAAATCTCGGTACTTGTCGCAAAACTCCTTAGTGACTCGTAGGGCTTCCATTGATGCAGCGCAAGAGACTAAAGGTACTAGCCCTTGCTTGGGGTCTTGGAGATCTTCCTCCATAGCCTCCTTCCCTTTATCCTTGGCGGACACCATTGTGCTTCTAATCTTTCAAAGAGTATGTCCTGGCAGAAACAGATCGAAACAAAAACACGACGAAAACAGGATATACGAACCTCGGGGGATCCGGGGGGTTATATATTACGAAGTTTCATATCAAAAGGAAGGTACTCGGAGAAAACGAGTCGGAGGCGGAGTCCGGGGTGGACTCACCACCTGGTGGCGCGGCCAGGGGTGGGCCCACACCACAGGGTGGTGTGAGCCACCCTGGCTCCGTTTCCGTCCCTTTTTCGCTTCGTATCATCCCTTATTGACTGAAAACTGCAAAAATATAGCTGGATAGTATTTCCGCGGAACTTTTCTTACCAGAACTGTTACCTATTTGAAAGCGGACTCTGCAGGTCTCTGAGTTTAGTATCTAGTAGATTCTTCCGGAGTCACCACTTTAATAACATCGATATCTTCTTCTTTATACACTTATTACTTGAGTCATAAAACCCTTCTCTTCCTTATTACACCGTTATGTCCACTTCCTGGAAATTTCTTTCACACAAAACTTCACACAATTCTCATTGGCAACATTAGTATAAGTGAAGTGATAAAACCTTTTTTTTCCAACTTCAACTGAAAACCATAAAAACATAAGCTACTGTAGCAACTCCTTCCGAAAACCCAAAAATAATTCAAAAAGGAAATCGAAGAAAGAAGCAAATGCAAGAGTGGCAAAATCTGTCAAAACAGACCAGCAGGTAAATATCAATTTTTTCGAAAATATTCTGTTTCTCAAATCAAAAAGTGCAAAACTAACGAAAGTTAAATAACAACCTGGATCAGAAGCACAAAAAATTACAGCTCAATCCGACATACAGAGATCTCTCACGAATTTTTACAGTGAAGCAGAAAAATCTGTTTCGGGACAACAACTTCCCCAAATATTACTTCTCTCTCATTAGAGGTTGATCTTGACACAAAAACCAAACAAAACGGATAAGGAGAGGTTATTACCAAAGTAATAACTTCCAAGACTCAAAGAAGAAAAAACAAACTGAAAGTGAAAACAAATTGGATTGTCTCCCAAAAAGCTCTTTCTTTATAGCCATTAAGATGGGCAAGATAATTTTGAAGATGCTCACATAGGAATATGAATTGAAGTGAAAGAGAGCATTAAGAAGCAAAAATACAAACGTTTCATTCTAACCCACTTCCTATGCAAGCGAATTTTGTAGACAAACAAGTTGTTGAGACCAGAGGCTACTAGCATAGGAAGGCAAAAGAAGTACAACATAAAAACTTTCAGCATAAAACGAGGAAACTTGATATTATTGAGATGCATAAGAACACTTTTACCTCTTTCATAGTAACTTTCAGTATCATGCATAAACTTAACAATATAACTATCACAAGGACCATCGTAGCAATGATTACTTATTCTAACAAAAAACACAGGAATACTAGCTCTCATAACACTACTATGTGAAACAATATTAGAGGTATCCTTACAAAGGATAGTGTGTCCCTCTTTTTCATATTTAGTAACAAAGTCTTTCACATTTGCTACAATAGGCTCATCAACCATTTGTTTATTAGGTTCAATAGCTTTGATTATACTTTCATTAACCATACTAGCTATCATAGAATGTTCCTTAATCTTAACTGGGAAAGGCATTTTCTCAATATAAGGTTCAGGTAAAACATGATTAGCAGTATAAACTTCAGTATTTCTTGCAGGAACACTCTTAGCAATATCTTTATAAGGTTCATGATACTTATTCCACTTCTTTTTAGGCACTTCAATATAGGAAGCAAAAGCCTTAAAATAAGAAGCAATAGCTTGAGAGTCTAGACCATAAGAATTTTTAATATTTTGAAAGTCATCATTTCCCATAAAAGATTCAATGCATTTATAATCATAATTTATACCTGACTTTATACCTTTGTCATTCTCCCAAGCTTTAGCATTATCTTGAATACGGTCCAGAAGATCCCATTTAGCTTCTTCTTCCATGCGAGTGAATGATCCAGCACAAGAAGCATCCAATAAATCTTTATCATGAAGAGAAAGCCTTGCATAAAAGTTATTGATAATAATATTGTTGGGGAGCTCATGAATGGGACATTTGAGCATTAGTAACTTCAATCTCCCCCAAGCTTGAGCTGTACTCTCTCCATCAAGAGGCCAAAAGTTGTATATTTGATTCCGATCTTTATGAATCTCACTAGGAGGATAAAACTTTGAATAAAAGAGAGGCACTATTTCCTCCCATTCAAGAGCTTGACCATTCTTCAGCATCTTATACCATTCCTCAGCTCTTCCTTTCAGTGATAATGAGAATAACTTCTTCTTAACTTGATCTACAGTAATACCTGCACACTTGAACAACCCGCATAATTCGTGTATAAAGAGCAAATGATCACCGGGATGGACAGTTCCATCCCCAACATAGTAGTTATCCATAACACGATCAATAATTCTTGTAGGTATTTTAAAAACATCATTCTCAGCAGGTGGTGGCTTATCTACTACCTTAGCAGTGGTAGTAGCATTACCAAATAAGAAACTCAGCGAATTATCCATAACAAAAATAAAGCAACTAGCCGTAGTAAACAATACTCACAGTAGAAGTTTCCTTTACCAGTTCCACTCTCCAATAGCGCTTCACTCCCCGACAACAATGCCAGAAAATAGTCTTGATGACCCAGAAGTATAGGGGGTGTATCACAGTATTTTCGATAAGTAAGAGTGTCGAACCCAACGAGGAGCAGAAGGTGTTGGCTAGTGGTATGGATCGGGAATTCTCTGCAAATACTTAGCAAACAGATTTTTAGGGGTTTTCGATAAAGCAAGTAAACAAAGTACGAGTAAATAAAAGATAGTGGAAATAAATGCAGCAAGTAGCCCAATCCTTTATGCAGCAAAGGACAAGTCGGTTGTATTTCTATAGATGACCAAATGTTCTCGAGGACACATGTGAAGACTGTCAAGTGCTTTCGCTTAATATAGTTGATTAATCTTCTTTAGCATGCTAAGTGTTGTGGGGGTGAATCTGTGCTAATGTACCAACCTTCCTAGGACTAATACATACTTGTGATTATACTCCTTGCAAACATCCATACGTACAAGAAAGTAATTAACGTAGAAACCTAACCACAACTTTAAACTCTAAGACCCTTATGTCCCTTGTGCAATGGTTTCCTAACGTGGGTTCAAGTTTCTGTCACTTCGGCAACCCCTACGATTAGTACCCAAATACACAATGCATTCCCCTAGGCCCATATAGGTGAAATGCCATGTAGTCGACGTTCACATGGCACCACTAGAAGAAGTACACCACAACTTAAATATCAAACTATTGAATCTTTCTCAACACAACTCCACTACTAACAACATGACTTCTCCCATGGCCTCAAGAACAAAACGAACTACTCACAAGACATCATATGGATCATGATCAGAGATGGAATAATGATGTATAACGATATGAACAAACAATAATTCAATCGTTCACTCAATAGCATCAACTACAAAGAGTAATCAACACCAGGAAAGTTTCCCCTATGAACTATGCAAGATTCAACCAATTGTTACAGCAATATGGAGATGGTGATGAGGGTGCTGATGGTGATGATGGTGGTGATGATGATCCCGATGAATTCCAGCTTGATGGTGGTGTTGATGGCGACGATCTCCCCTCTCCGGGAAGGTATTCCCTCGGCAGAAATCTGTCTGCCGGAGAGATCTTTTTCTCTCGGTGTTTTCCGCCCCGCAGAGGCGGCGGAATCTTTCTGTGGTCGCTCCCTGAGTCTTAGGGTTTCGGGAGGATAATATACGCCAGAGGGGAGTGCCAGGGGTGGACCAGGGTGGCCACACCACCTGGTGGCACGGCCTGGGCTAGCCCGCGCCAGGGGGTGGTGTGGGCCCCCTGTGGCCCATCTCCAGCCCCCCTTCTGGCTTCCTTCGTCTTCTGGAAAAATAGGATTTTCCGTATATTTTCCCGGATTTTCTGATCTTCGTGAATTTATCCTCCAAACGGCACCTTTTCCATCAGAATCCTGACTACAGCGGTCCATGCTCCAAAAGTCATCAACCATGCAAAAACAAATGAAATAACATAAGTATCACCTCTTAGTACGAAATATATCAATGAATAATAGTGAATTATGACATAGAATAGTGATGCAAAATGGACGTATCAAGTTGTACATTGCTAGAATTGTTACTCTGCATGGAACCCCCAAGACCATAGTATCAGATCGAGAAACCCAATTTACCTCTAGATTTTGGCAGAAAGTCAGAGAACGATTAGGAACCAAGTTGAACTTCAGCATAGCTTATCACCCACAAACTGATGGACAGACTGAAAGAGTCAACCAAATCCTAGAAGATATGTTGAGAGCTTGTGTTTTGGAGTATGGATCAAAATGGGAAGACTGTCTGACTTTCGTAGAATTTTCATACAACAACAGTTATCAAGCTAGTTTGCAAATGGCCCCATTTGAGTTCCTATACGGAAGAAAGTGTCGTACCCCTTTGAATTGGTCGCAAGTAGGAGAGAGTCAGATCTTTGGACCCGACATTCTCCGAGAAGCCGAAGAGAAGGTTCACAAAGTCCATGAGCACCTCAAGACCGCCCAATCCAGACAGAAGAGTTATGCTGACAAGAGAAGGAGAGACCTGACTTTCAATGTCGGAGATTTCAGGTATCTCAAGGTTTCGCCATTGAAGGGAACGCAACATTTTAGTCTGAAAGGAAAGTTAGCCCCCAGATATATTAGACCCTTAAAGATCCTGAATTACCGAGGAGAAGTATCGTATCAACTAGAACTGCCAGAAGAGATGTCAGCCATCCACAATGTGTTCCATATCTCGTTACTTCGCAAATGCCTAGAAGTGCCGGAGAAGACCGAAGTTTTCAAGAACATCGATCACCGAGCTGTTGATATCAACAAGGATCTGACATATCGTGAAGTGCCCATACGTATCTTAGAGGAAGCTTACAGAACCACCAGGACCTAGAGTATCAAATTTCTCAAGATTCAATGGAGCAACCATACCGAAGAAGAAGCCACTTGGGAGTGGGAAGATTACATTAGGACAGAGTTTCCAGATCTCTTTAGTTCCTAGGTTTCTTTCGTAAATCTCGGGACGAGATTTTGTTTAAGGGGGGAAGGTTTGTAACATCCCAAAACTTAATCCAAGGTTAATCAAGATCAAATCTACCCAATTTAGGGTTAACAAATACTTTTCCATTTAAAATAATTAAGCATTCATATGTGTGTGCATGTAAATTAGGAGTTGATTTGAATTGCCATGTTTGAGTGATCCATTGGTTGTAAACTGATTATAAGGTGAATTAAACATCATTTAGATCATTCCCAAACAAATCCCAAAGAAAAATATATCAAAGAGAATAAAATAAGGAAATGGTCATTTGTGTCATTTTAATCAACTAGGTCACTTTAGGTGTTCCTAGGACTCAAATGCCAACATAGATAATTGTGGATCTTTGCACCCCTTGCTAGTACAAGTAGTGATGTGCCAAGGCCCACCTTGTGATCTCCCAAAATCATTCAAACTCTAATTTTAAATGACATTTGAAAATTGAATCTAGTTCATATGTATAGATCACACTAATTCAAAAACCACCCAAATGAACTCCATTTCAAAAAACCCAAGCAAACCTAGATGCACAAGCATAAGTTACACCACTCCACCAAAAATCTTCCAAAAATTCAAATATTTTCTTCATGTGGCCATTTGATCGATCAGTTGACAGGTAGATAAAAAGTGGCCTAACTAATACTGTTGCACATTGATCCCTTGTCCCCCAATTGACCCTTTCTTCTCTCCTCTGTCTCCCCTTGTTCCAACCAAGCCATCAACCAGCCCTCCTTCACCGCTAGCAGTAGTGGCGCACCGCCCAAATGAGGTCACCGCCGGTCGAGCATGCGCAGCTTGCATCAGACCGCACCACGCCATTCCAGCGTGCCTGCTAGCACTGCCTAACCCTACCGCCACTCCTGGTCCACCCCACGGCCGCAGATAGACCCTGGACCACCCCATAGCCTCGCCGCCCTTTATCTCTACGCCGTGTGCAGCGCACGCCAGAGCGCGTTCGCCGCCAGCACGCCACAGACCAAGCCCCGACACCAAATCACGCACGCAGCTCTGCCTTGAACCTAGCAACCCGCCAGACACGGCCGTGCACTTCCGCGTGACCCACAGTCGCCATGATCGCCGTCGAGCACCGCTTCTATCTCCCAGAGCGCGTGATGCCCCCGACCACATGCCACCGCCCCTAGCCGCGCCATTGCACCGTAGCTGACCGCCAGCACACCGCCCACCGTCCGCCTACCTCGCCCACACTGGTAGCCCTCTATACCGCCCTCGCCGGAGACGCCAGCCCACACCCGTCGGTCCCCTCGTCGAGCCTATATAAGGAGGAAACCCCAGCACCATTTCTTCACACCATCTCACTCCTCTCTCTCCACTGACCATTTCCCCTCTCTCGCCGGAGCCGCTCGAGCCGCTGTTCGCCGGAATTCCACCGGAGTTAGCCGCTGCAGAGGAGGAGAAGTCCCCGTCGATTTCGTCCACCTCAGCCCCTGTCGCAACTTCGCCTGAGCTTGCCGTCGCCGTCCAGTTCGATCGCCCGCCTCGCCGCACTAGCTAGAGCCCTGGTACATCCCCAGTAGACCCCCACCGGCCGTTTAGGGTTCGGTCTCGCCGGCGACGAGTCCCTCGTCGATGTCGACTGTGGACCGTTGATCTAGGTTCTAATCGTAGCGCCGAGATCGTCCCATACCGCTTCGGTTTTTATGTGCCGCTGACATGCGGGACCAGCCTGTCAGCAGCCCTCTGCACCGTTGAATATTACTGGGCCGGCCAATTTAGTTTCCCGCATTGACCCAAGAATTCAAATTAGAAATTTTCTATTTAGGTTAAAATCAATTATGTCCCTTAGTTTAAAAATCAATTCAGAGAGTTTTATACATCCAAATTAAGTGATTCCAATTTTGTTGGAAAGGTAATGAATATATCTATCCAGGCCCGTTGGATTTAAATCTTTTGGAGTTAGCGATCTCTCCTAGTAAAAATAACAAGACATAAGCTTTTGCACCTTCAAACATTTTTATAAAATCAACCATAATAGTTTGAGTTGATTCCAACTCTCAAAAATCCCATTTAACCATACCTATCTGAATATGTAATAATATTAAGGTTTGCATGCAGTGACTTTGGACTAGTACCAAAATGATGCTATATAGGCATTTCTAGGCACTTTAAATCATTAAATATTCAATTTAAACTTATTAAATGTGATCCAACATTTAAATCACATTCTCATATGTTAGAATATGTGGTGATGACATGTGTCCACATGATCCCATATTTTAATTGGAGAATATTAAATCTTAGTTAATTTTAGTGAGTAGAAATTACTTTTCTCAAATAAAAAGAAGGAAGCTAGTTAATTAAACATTGTGATGATAATAGATCATCCAATCTGTGCCTTAGTGTGTTAAGTAGACTAGTTAAGCTTTGTTTGGTGATTGTGTATCCCGTATGTATTTATAGATGATAGTACCGACTAAGCTTTCGAGTAGGAGGAGTTCTACCAAGAGGAGGAGGAAGAAAACTTCAACCACTGCACTACACAAGGCAAGCCTAGCACTTCAAGTAAACTGAGCAAGCTAACACTTGCAAGTATCGTACTTAGCAAGCCACCATTAACAATGCGAGTTAGACCTTGAAAATTAGATAACCTAAGTGAATGCATTAGGCATCCTTTCGTTATGCCCTTTTTCTTACACCACTTCAAATTCTAATTATAAGCTTTACTTTCTTTACTTTACCAAAATCCTTTGCTTGTTTGAAGGTAGCATAAAAATTATAAAACTTGACCTATCTAGATAAACTTAGATGTCATTCTATGGCATGAGATTGACATTAGCATCCCACATTAGTGAACACTCTTAACTTAGTAGTTTATAGCTAAACTAAAACTTGAGTCACTTTAGATGGGAATACTTGGTGAAAATGACTTGTGAAAACCTTGGAATGATGAGTCATTCTATTGAGATGTTTTGACATGTGTTGAGAAACACAAATGGTTTATGATGATGAAAATGTTGAGGCATGAGCCTTAGCCCTTTTACAAAACTGATGGTTGGGTTCGGATGCGATACCATTCCAATTTTACCGTACAACCACAATACCTGAATTGGGTAAGGCTTAGCTGGAAGTTTATATGCATTAGTATTAGTTCCCTCGTGGGAGAGGTTTGAGCTGAGGCTACCTCTCAATGTTGTCCACCTATGCAGTGCCCAAGATGACAGATGGTCATGGTTGGGAGGCCATACTCATAGGAGAGGTGCTTATACTAGGGTGTGTAAAGGAAAGGTTATGTTTGATTATCTGCATACTAAGTATGATAATTCAGGGTTATCCCTAATAGATGTATCGAATCTTGTGGTGAAAGTGTACCACCTCTGTAGAATGTCAAACTATTCGAATAGCCACGTCCGTGGTTATGGACAGTTGGAGTGGCCATACTGTTCCGTTGTCAGATGTTTTCAAAACAACTTATGACATGAATTGTGACAGGACTTGACCACAACATGGCTGTGACTATGACAATTAAGTTCCTACTTAGGTGATTTCAAACTTTATTTTATCTTTCTATGTTTCTGAACTCATCTTAGGTTTCAAACTTAACTTTACAAATAAACCTAGAGTTAGCATTTTCCCACTAGAACTACCTTACTTGTTAGTGATAGTTTGCGAGTACTTAAAGAGTACTCATGGCTTTTGTCCCTGGATATTCCTATGGCCAGACTATGAAGGAGACTACCAAGATGAAGGACAACATGACGGCTATGATAACTAGGACTATCTTCCATCGTCAGCATTGCTTGTGACCCTGAAGATGGACCCAACCGCTACGATTATTATTTTATTCCGCTGCTTGTTGTAAGACTAGATCATGTGATCCTTTATTCGTGTAAGACCTTATTATGGTTTGTAATGGATGATGTACTGTGATATCCAATCTGTTATGTCTCACAAAAATGGTAATCCTGGGATTGCGAGGTATGACATAACAGGCATCTGGGATTAAAAATCCGGGTGTTGACAAGCAACCTTCCCAATCATTACTTCTCTCTCATTAGAGGTTACCCTTGGCACAAAAAGCAAATAAAAAGGATAAGGAGCGGTTATTACAGAGGTAATAACTTCCAAGACTCATCTAAAACTTTTGGGTTATCTCCCAATAAGTACTTTTCTTTAACGCCTTTAAGTTAGGCATAAGAAGCAAGAAAAAGAATCAAGTGTTCTCAAAGGAAGAAGCATTAAGAGCAATACCAGAAATATCTTCAACAAGGCAAGGTGTATCAGTGTATCATCCAAATAAGTTCTAGAGGACCCTCTCTCAATGCTCTTAGTTTCACTATTTTCATCAAAAGGGTTTTCAGGAACAATCCAATCAAGATTCTTTTCTATGGCTTCATTTATTGCTGCAAGTTTAAAAGGTATTGGTATCTTAGTTTTCTCCCCATTAGGTTCAGTTTTGTTCATCTTTTCTTGTGTACCAATAACATCTACACATGAGCCTAGCATATTAGAATGATCAAACACTTTTCTAGCTTCCTTAGCAACATCATAGAATTCCTTAAGCAATGTTTTCAGAATAAAATCCCTCTTTTCAGGGTCATCAATTTCTTTCAGTTTAAGAAACATCACTTGCATTAAGGGGTTAAGGTTAACGAACCTAGCCTCCAACATGTGAACTAGAGAAGCTGCAGCAATTTCATAATTTGGAGCAAGTTCTGCAAGGGATCTATCCTCAATATCCTCATGCTTACTAACATGATTAAAGAACTCTTCAATATTTTGTTTCCCAATTATAGAGCCACTACCTATTGAAAGGTCTTTCAGGGTGAACTTAGGGATCAACATGGTGAACTAAGGAAGAGGTAACAACTATGGAAGACTTAATTTTTTGTGTGTTTTTAATAAAGAAAGCAAACTTGTAAAACTATTTTTTTGTGTTTTTGATAAAGAAACAAGCAAACAAAGCAAAAAGAAACTAAGAAAAACAAAAATAACAAAGTAAAGAGATTGGTTATGAGGGACTCCCCTTGTGAAGATGTCCTTGACTCCCCGGCAATGGCGCCAGAAAATCGCTTGATGGCCCAAAATATATTGAGCTCGTTGGGGAACCCCAAGAGGAAGGTATGATGAGCACATCAGCAAGTTTCCCTCAGTTATGAAACCAATGTTATCAATCCAGTAGGAGCTAGGAAACACCCCAAAGGTATTGCTAGCTGAGCCTTGGCAGGGCGCACTACCGGTGCCAGCAGCAACGTGGAGACCTACACAACACAACCACAGAACTCTATCCAACTTGCGATGAGGTTGTCAATCTCACCGGTTTTGCTGAAAACAAAGGATTAAACGTATTGAATAGAAGAAAGTAGTAGTTTATAGAAAGTAAAGACAAAGCGTTAAACAGTTGACTGTAGATTGAAAGTAAAAGAAAGGACCAGGGTCCATAGTTCACTAGAGGTGGCATGCTGGGTGAACAAAATACAGCGGGGCAATTGACAAATATCGAGAAAGCATACAAGCATATACTAATCATCTTGACTCCTTTGAGATTCGATTGGGCATTACAACATTATACATAGACCATCATCCAACTGCATCTATGACTAATAATCCACCTTCAGGTTATCATCCGAACCCCCTCCAGTATTAAGTTGCAAGCAACAGATTATTGCATTATGAATTGCGTGTAAAGTAAAAAATACGATTGTTCTATGAACAAAGGATTGTTGTTTTCTCCCTAGTAGCAAAAGCACATCTAGTACCTTACAGATTTCTGTCACTTCCCCAGATTACCAGAGGCATGAACCCACTATCGAGCATAAATAATAACTCTTGGAGTTGCTAGCATCTACTTGGCCAAGATAGCTACTAACAACGGAAAGCATGCAAGATCACAAATAACAAAGACATGATAGAATCAATAATCAATCTGAAATAGCATCTCAATATCCATCGGATCCCCACAAACACAACATGTAGGAATTACAAATAGATGATCTTGATCATGAACGGAGCTCACAAGATCTAAACATGATAGAACAAAGGAGGAGAACCAGCCATCTAGATACTACATGGACCCGTAGTCCAGAGATGAAATACTCACGCATAACACTGAAGGCTTGCATGATGATGAAGAAGGCCTCCAGGGTGAAATCCCCTCTCCGGTAGGGTGCCGGGAAGAGTTTCAGATCCCTCCCGATCTAGGGATGGAGACGACGGTGGCTACAGACTCTTTCGTGGATTTTTGATTGGGTCCTTAGGGTTTCTGTATCAGAGGCATCTTATAGTCGGAAGGAGAGACCGAGGGGGTACCTGGGGCAGCCAGACCACCCCCTGGCGCCGGCCAAGCCTGGCCGCGTGGCCAGGTGGTGTGGCCGGGCCCCAGCCCCTCTCCGTCTCGTATTCTGGCTCCGTGTGTCCCTCGGTGAAAAACTGACTTTGGCTTTTGTCTCGTCCATATCCGAGAATATTCATTTTTTGACTTTCCTGGAACGAAAAATAGCAGAAAACAGGCAGCTGACACTATGGCTCTTGTTAATAGGTTAGTCCAAGAAATCATATGAAAAGTACTCCAAAGTGTGGACAAAACATAAGAAAGTAGATAAAACCAAGCATGGAACATCAAAAATTATAGATACATTTGCAATGTATCAACCATCAATAATGGTATGCAAGTTATGCCACGGTTCGCTTGGCCACGGGCATCAACTAACTACAAACAGATGACAAGGATAATTAGTACTCTCCCTATTTTCAATGCAAAATGTTTTGGCAAGCTAAATTGACTTGCTAGAAGGTCTTATATTGAGAACAATATGATGCACTTTCCAAAAAGCTATAAGAGAAAACACTGAGAACATGGCAAGATGCAACTATACAGAATATCTTCGAATAAAGTCTTCTCCAATGATCAAGAAGAAAACAACACAAAAGATACATACTCTTGCCAAACCCAACAAAATTCTAGTAACCGTCACACGAGAAACTGCAATAAGACATTAGACCATCACAAAAGAGTTGGATATTTACTATGTAGTTTGGATTGTGATAATCCTCATTGTGCAAAGCCTAAAGAACCTAAAACACACAAAAATTGTAAGTACCTCCCACGATAAATCAAGGCCTCGAACAAAAACAACTATTTTTCTCCTATTACTACCAGCATCAAGTCATCCCTAAACTTTCAGTTTAACTCACTTTTTTACGGAAATATCGTGTGGGAAGCCTCTACAGCTAATTTCAATATATAAAAACTAAAAAGAACATAAGTACATGCCAAAGAGGAATAGGAAGCCCCTAAGGTTAATTGTTTAACTCACTTGTTGAGCTAAATTCTTGATATAAACTAAGAATAACAACTTCTTTCTTACTCCATTAGGCACAATGCCACTGAAAATCCTTTCTCCTCGAATATGATTACATTTGAATCCGGGATTTAATACAACAAATTGTGCCCAAAAATAGAAGTCCTTTCAATGAGACATGGAATATCAAAACAATCATAACAATGGTGTCATAAAATTTTGATCTGTTTAGATAGGACAGAAATATTCAAATACACAAGTATATAAATGTACATAAAGATTAGCATACAAAGGTCCAACAAACTTATGGCTAGGCCCATGCATGCCATCTCAACTATCAATGTTCTGTAAGTTACGTCTAATAAAACAAATAATTAATTCTATGAACCTTCATTTTATTAGGCACCTGGTTACTTCTTTTTGCGAAAATGTAGACACAGATTTGAACAATTAAGCTTCCTGTTGGCACTGCTAGTTTTAATCTCATAAGATATGGTCCCAAAAAACTGAGGTCATTTAGTTAATACATAAACACATTTAACTAATTAAGCAACCGGTCGGCACTACTAATAAGTAATAACTAAAAGATGATAATTTCTTAAACCATATACTTTAGAGCTTGAAATTAAATAATTAAAGAGTTTTTCTTAGTAGTAAAACATAAACAATTAACATAGGCCATCTCTAGAATTTATGAACCATTTAGCTAGATGTCGTCTTAGTATACCAATTGCACAGGGAAACTAAGAAGTACTATCTTAGGCTAAAGTTGAATACAATAATATGCAAAATAAATACATGCTTCTTCGACAAATGGTGAATAATTTCTCACCACTGCCAATTACTTTTGAAGAAATTACAATTCTATACAGTTGCAACTAATAGGTGATTAGATTTGTTTCTCAAACCGAAGGCCACTAATAACTGCGGCAACACATTTAAATCAACTCATTTTCTAAAATTTATAGGATGGAGTATAGTTTGGCAGGTTGAAAACAACACCGTGTAGTTTTTGATATTATTTACATACCATCTATACACACAAGATCATATAAATAACATAATCAAGAGAAAAGGAATGAGTTGTTAATTATAAGTGTGTTTACAACAAGTTTACCATATGAATGCTACCTTTTAGTACTCCTTCCCATTCTTTCCCCTTGTACAGGTGCACCCTCTATCCTTGTTAGCTATCCACAAGCCGGCTAAAGTACCCATGTGCACGGATGCAGAATGATATGGTTCTTATAGACAAGCTATCTTCCTCTCCCTATACTCCCCTCCATCAACCACCCATTGTCAACAAACGAAAGTACCTGACTCTACACATTTTGTACGCAATAGTTTGACGACACAAAAATATTGTAGAAAAATGTTAGCAGAAAGTTGGTTGTCAATGCACAGTATACATAATTAACGTGAACATTTAAAAATGTTGTCTCATATGACATAATTGATGTACATGGCACATCATGAGTCATAAAGACTTCTTGAGTTAAAATTTAACATAGGATGTGTAGCAGAAATCTCAATAGTAGCGGCATTACAAGGTTAATATGCTCCTTCCCAAGTTTTTAGCCCTCCAAAGCTAGATTTGTTAGCATTGTAGCTATCCTGAATAAAGCTAAATGATGTATGAGGTCTAACCTCATATTTGTGTGGGGAATCCTACCTAGATTCATTAGGACTCTCTAATCAAACTTCCAGCTAGCCATTGAGAAGTCCATCTCTAGGTGCTACAATTAAAAGCTCTATAAGATCCAGCAATGGGAAGCCAACAAATGCATTTAGTAAGATGAATATGTGGTTCTTACCTTAGTAGTGATTTTTTTGCGAATTTCATTTGTTTGGTAGTATTAAGAAATAGTAAAAGTGAACCACCTACGACTAACCACATCAATTTGAGCCTCTAAACCATCCGATCAATCTCGTGAACGCTCGTGATTGTCTCGTCTATCCCGCAATTTTGGTAACCTCATTCGCTCAGTGGAATCATTCCCAATGGGCCAGTCCAACTTCACCAGGGTTGCTGCTCCGCCGACCGACCTAACCCAGTTATGGTTAATTGGGCCATGCATGCCTCATACAGGCCTTGAGGCCTTATTTTACTCCGCATCACATCAGAACAAGGTCTCGCCCTTTCTTTTCTTTTCCCCTCTTGCATCATTGCACATTTCTTCCTTCCTCTGCCCCTTGTGCATTCGAGACACCGGAATAGTGCTTTTCTCCGCGCACGATGGTAGCCACGAAGGTCGCCCTGGTGGATCCTTGCTAGAATCTAACTGCACTCAATCTGCCGTTGATTCTGAAGCCAATCGCATGGAGGAGGGCAACGCCCCAATGGCGAGGGCATGGCATTGACACATCCACATGCATGCGTGTTTGAGTTGTCGGTCCGACGCCTGGAAACGTTATTGGGATGGGAGGCTCCGGCAACAACGCGCGGCGACCTCGTTGAAGGTGTAAAGCCGGTGGCACGATGTCTTCTCGGTGAGATCACGTGAGCTAATTCTATTGGTGGGCGTGCGAAGATCTGCAATATTCATGTCTTTGATGGTCGATCTGCGAAAATCGCATAGGCACACATGCATGTACTTATAGATTTTGATTTAGGGATTTCTATTTTTGTGCCCCTGGTTTGTTAGTTGTACCCAGTTTTCCCAGCCGCTTAGTTTTTCCTCACTTTTCCCCTTCCTCTATTCTAAAACCCTCACAGGCGCTCGAAGGGGGGATGTCGTCAGGTCAAAGGCTTGACCGTTACATGCTGACCGGTGGGACTGCGTTAGGGCGGGTTGTGCGTTGAGCATTACGTTACGTCGCCTCGACCATTACATGCTGATGGGTGCGGCCAGGATACACGGCGGACCAGCCATCCATCTTTCGCTGATTTGTGGTCGCTATATTTCCTGATTATGTGGCCGGTGGAGCAAATGACAAATGGGGCTGCTATGTGGGGCCGTTTTATGGGGTCATCATAGCCAATGACCGGTGGGGGCGTCATGTGGGGTTGGAGGGAGATTTGCATATTTGCCACATTTTACTTTGCAACTTGCATATTTGCCACTTTGTGTGTCACTGACATGTGGTGGTCATGTAGCAAATATGCAAATTTCAAAGAAAAAGTTTGGCAAATATGCAAAAATTGACAGATGGGGTCGTGTATGACACGCCGGTTCTCTATCTCTCTCATCCCCTCTCGCTCCCAGCCCCTAGCCCCGAGCAGCTCCTATCCCACCAACGGATAGAGAAGCCATCATCAGCGCGTCGGCGCGTCAGCGCATCACCGATCTGTCCTATGGCGGTATGTTTAACTCACTTGTTGAGCTAAATTCTAGATATAAACTAAGAATAACAACTTCTTTCTTACTTTATTGGTCACAATGCCACTAAACATCCTTTCTCCTCGAATATGATTACATTTGAATCCCGGATTTAATACAACAAATTGTGCCCACGAATAGAAGTCCTTTCAATGGGAAATGGAATATCAAAACAATGATAACAGCGGTTTCATAAAATTTTGATCTGTTTAGATAGGAAAGAAATATTCAAATACACAAGTATATCAATGTACATAAATATTAGCACACAAAGGTCCAAAGAACTTAGGGCTAGGCTCATGCATGCCATCTTAATTATCAATGTTCTGTAAGTTACGTCTAATAAAACAAATAATTAATTCTATGAACCTTCATTTTACTAGGCACCTCATTACTTCTTTTCACAAAAAATATAGACACTCATTTGAACAATTAAGCTTTCAGTTGGCACCGCTAGTTTTAATCTCATAAGGTATGGTCCCAAAAAAATGAGGTCATTTAGTTAATACATAAACACATTTAACTAATTAAGCAACTGGTCGGCACTACTAATAAGTAATAACTAAAAGATGATAATTTCTCAAAAAATATACTTTAGAGCTTGAAATTAAATAATTAAAGAGTTTTTCTTGGTACTAAAACATAAACAATTAACATAGTCGATCTCTAGAATTTATGAACCATGTAGCTAGATGTCATCTTAGTATACTAATTGCACAGGGAAACTAAGAAGTACTATCCTAGGCTAAAGGAGAATACAATAATATGCAAAAAATACATGCTTCTTCGACAAATGGTGAATAATTTCTCACCACTGCCAATTACTTTTGAAGAAATTACAATTCTATACAGTTGCAACTAATAGGCGATTAGATTTGTTGCTCAAAACAAAGGCCACTAATAACTGCGACAACACATTTAAATCAACTCATTTTATAAAATTTATAGGATGGAGTATAGTTTGACAGGTTGAAAACAACACCGTGCAGTTGTTGATATTATTTACATACCTTCTTTACACACAAGATCATATAAATAATATAATCAAGAGAAAAGGAATGAGTTGTTAATTATAAGTGTGTTTACAACCAGTTTACCGTACGAATGCTACCTTTTATTACTCCTGCCCACTCTTTCCCCTTGTACATGTGCACCCTCTATCCTTGTTAGTTATCCACAGTCCAGCCAAAGTACCCATGTGCACGAATGCAGAATGATATGGTTCTTATAGACAAGCTATCTTCCTCTCCCTATACTCCCCTCCATCAACCACCCATTGTCAACAAATGGAAGTTCCTGACTCTACACATTTTGTACGCAATAGTTTATCCACACAAAAATATTATAGCAAAATGTTAGCGGAAAGTTGGTTGTCAATGCACAGTATACATAATTAATGTGAACATTTAAAAATGTTGTCTCATATGACATAATTGATGTACATGGCACATCATGAGTCATAAAGACTGCTTAGCATAACATGTGTAGCAGAAAATTTAACATAGCATGTGTAGCAGAAATCTCAATAGTAGCGGCATTACAAGGTTAATATGCTCCTTCCCCAATTTTAGGCCCTCCAAAGCTAGATTTGTTAGCATTGTAGCTATCCTAAATAAATATAAATGATGTATGAGATCTAACCTCATATTTGTGTGGGGAATCCTACCTAGAGTCATTAGGACTCTCTAATCAAATTTCCAGCTAGCCATTGAGAAGTCCATCTCTAGGTGCTACAATTAAAAGATGTATAAGATCCAGCAATGGGAAGCCAACAAATGCATTTAGTAAAATGAATATGTGGTTCTTACCTTAGTAGTGATTTTTTTTGCGAATTTCAGTTGTTTGGTAGTATTAAGAAACAGTTAAAGTGAACCACCTAAGGCTAACTCACATCAATTTGAGCCTCTAAACCGCCCGATCAACCCCGCGAAGGCTCATGATTGTCTCGTCTTCCCAGCAATGTCGCTAGCCTCATTTGCTTCGTGGAATCATTCCCAATGGGCCAGTCCAGCGTCACCAAGGTTGCTGCTCCGCCGATCGACCTAACCCAATTATGGTTAATTGGGCCATGCATGCCTCATACGGGCCTTGAGGCCTTATTTTACTCCGCATCACATTAGAACAAGGTCTTGCCCTTTCTTTTCTTTTCCCCTCTTGCATCGTTGTGCCTTTCTTCCTTCCTCCGCCCGTTCCGCCTTCAAGACAACGGAATAGCACTTTGCTCCGCGTGCGATGGTAACCGCAAAGGTCCCCTGGTGGATCCTTGCTAGAATCTGACTGCGCTCAATCTGTCGTGGATTCTGAAGCCAATTGCATGGAGGAGGGGAAGCTCCCCAATGGCGAGGGCATGGCATTGACACACCCACATGGATGCGTGTCTAAGTTGTCGGTCCGACACCTAGAAACGTTATCGAGACGGGAGGCTCTGGCAACAACGCATGGCGACATCGTTGAAGGTGTAAAGCCGGTGGCGCGATGTCTTCTCGGTGAGATAAGGTGAGCTAATGCTATTGGTGGGCGTGCAAAGATCTGCAATATTCGTGTCTTTGATGGTCGATCTACGAAAATCGCATAGGCACACATGCATGTACTTATAGATTTAGATTTAGGGATTTCTATTTTTGTGCCGCTAGTTCGTTAGTTGTACTCAGTTTTCCCCAGCCGCTTAGTTTTTCCTCACTTTCCCCTTCCTCTATTCTAATACCCTCACAGGCGCTCGGACGGGGGGATGCCATTAGGTCAAAGGCTTGACGGTTACATGCTAACCGGTGGGACTGCGTTAGGGTGGGTCGTGCGTTGAGCGTTACGTTATGTCGCCTCGACCGTTACATGCTGACGGGTGGGGCCTGTTTGGTTCGCAGCATAGAAAACAAAAAATTTCCTACGATGAGAACTATACGCCAAGATCTATCTACTAGATACAAAGCAACGGGTGGATATACATCCATAGAGAACTTACCCTCGAAGACAACATAGTTTTGTTAACGAGTTGGAACTCGTGGATGATGTAGTCGTACGCTTGCCGATCTCAAGATCGTGTGGAAGTCCTAGCGCCGCAAATCAGCAGCACATCCATCCTCGCACACACGTTCAAGCCACCGGACAACCTGCACCTCATCGCTCCAACGAATCAAAGGAAGCAGCAACTCCTTCCAGACGCAGGGCCATCGGAAACATGTATCTTGCTAATCCGAGACCATGGGGGAATATATCTAGAGGGGGAGAGAGATCCTTGACAAGGAGGTGTCCTTTGTGAGGGAGGAGGGGGGGGGGCTCCTCCCCTCCCATGGCCAAGGGGGGTTCCCCCACCTCTTCCTCATTCATGTGGTGGAAGCTCCACTCACATCAATTCAAGCTCCACCCAAAGTTCCACTCACATGCATTAAATTTCCACCAAATTTAATGCAACTCTCATTTAATAAAACTCTTTTATTTATTTTATTCAGAATTTTATTAATTACTTTAATTAACAAACATTCACATAAAACCCCTTGCAACATTTCAATATCACATGCAGAACCATTTTCTGCAATTTCACCCAAAACAATTCTGGTTTCCATCAAAATAATTCCAGCACTTTGCAATTCTTTCGTCTGAAACATATTTGCTCCAAAATGGTGTTCGGCAACCCTTAAGTGTGTCACCCTATGGTTCACGAATAATGCAGATAGGATTGAGACCCCTCTCAAATCAATAATCAGAAGCGGGACCTGGAGATCCATACTGACTCCTGCACATTCAACGACGACTTCTGTGATAGTGAGAACCTTTAACGCTAGTAACTTAATCCCTTTGTCTCATGATATAATACATGTCCGAGATTCGATCATCGGTATCCAAATACCTAGTTTGATCTCGTTACCGACATGCACTCTTTTCTCGTTCCCGTGATATAACATTCTAGTGATCACATCACTTGCTTGCAAGCTATCTTAATGTGATATCATTGAGAGGGCCCAGAGTATATCTATCCGTCATCGGGATTGACAAATTCCATTCTTGATTCATGAGCCTCAACATAACACCTTCGTAGCACTGAATCCACCTTTATAGTCACCCTGTTACGGTGTGACGTTTGATGTTATCAAGATACTCTTCCGGTGTTAGCAATTAACATGATCTCATGGTCTAAGGACTAAGATTACTTCGTATGATGTTATAGCAATATAAACATAATGACTTTGATCGTAATGCTATACTTCGGATGAATGTTCATCACATCATTTCACAAATGCTGTGACCTCATTATTAACAACATCCAATGTCCATTATCAGGAAACTTTGATCATCTTGTTAATCAACGAGCTAGTCTATAAGATAGGCATAACTAGGAACCTTTTTGTTTATTAAACACACATGTATTGACGTTTCCTATCAATACAATTATAGCATGCAAAATAAACATCTATCATATACAAGGAATACGTAATAACAACTTTATTATTGCCTCTCAAGGCATATTTCCTTTAGTCTCCCACTTGCACTAGAGACAATAATCTAGTTCACATAGTGATAAATCTAACACCCATGGAGTTCTGGTGTTGATCATGTTTTTCCCTAGGGAGAACTTTAGTGAACGGATCTGCTACATTTAGGTCCGTGTGTACTTTACAAATATTTATATCTCCATCCTTGACATGCTCGCGGATGGAGTGAAACTGACGCTTAATATGCTTGGAATTCTTGTGAGACCTTGGTTCCTTGGCGTTGGCTATGGCTCCATTGTTATCACAATAGATCACCATTGGGTCCAATGCACTAGGAACCACACCTAGTTCTGTTATGAACTCCTTCATCCAAACCGCTTCCTGCGCAGCTTCTGAAGCAGCAACATATTCCGCCTCCGTCATTGATCCAGCCACTACAGGTTGTTTGGAACTCCTCCAACTAACTACTGCTCCGTTCAAGAGAAATACATATCCGGATTGGGACTTAGAGTCATCCGAATCGGTGTCAATACTAGCATCGACATAACACTTACCGACTAGCTCTTCTTCACCTCCGTATACAAGAAACATATCGTTAGTTCTTCTTAAGTACTTAAGGATATTCTTGACCGCTATCCAGTGTTTCGAACCTGGATCAAATTGGTACCTACTAGTCAAAGTAATAGCATGTGCCACATCTGGTCTTGTACATAGCATGGCGTACATTATAGAGCCTATGGCTGAGGCATATGCGATCTTATCCATTATCTCTCTTTCTTCCGCCGTAGCCGGACTTTGAGTCTTACTCAATGTCTTGCCTTGCAACATAGGTAAGAACCCCTTCTTACTTCCGTCCATATTAAACTTCTTTAATATATTATCAAGGTATGTACTTTGCGATAGCCCAATTAGGCGTCTTGGTCTATCTCTATAGATTTTAATGCCTAATATATATGAAGCTTCACCAAGGTCTTTCATCGAAAATTTGCTGTTTAGATAACTTTTAACACTATTTAAAAGATCTATATCATTTCCAATCAATAATATGTCATCCACATATAATATCAGAAATGCCACATTGCTCCCACTCACTTTCTTGTAAATACAAGCCTATCCATAGGTTTGGACAAACCCAAACTCTTTGATCACCTCATCAAAGTGGAGATTCCAACTCCGGGATGCTTGCTTCAGTCCATAGATGGATCGCTGAAGCTTGCATACCTTATCAACATCCTTAGGATCGACAAAACCCTTAGGTTGTATCATATAGAACTCTTCTTCAATATTACCATTGAGGAACGCGGTTTTGACATCCATCTGCCATATTCTATAATCGAAATATGCAGCAATTGCTACCATAATCCTAACCAACTTTAGCATCCCTACGGGAGAGAATGTCTCATTGTAGTCAACTCATTGAATTTGTCGAAACCCTTTTGCGACAAGTCGAGCTTTATAGATGGTCACATTACCATAAGCATCAGTTTTTCTTTTGAAAATCCATTTAAGTTCACCAAGGTGCAAACCTGGTTTTCGTACATGGATTCAATTTAGGATTTCATGGCTTCTAGCCATTTGTTGGAATCCGGTGATGGCTCAGCGCTGATGTAGAGCTCGTTGGGAACCCCAAGAGGAAGGTATGATGGGCACAGCAGCGAGTTTCCCTCAGTTATGTAACCAAGGTTTAATCGAACCAGTAGGAGCAAGGAAACACCCCAAAGGTGTTGCTAGATGAACCTTGGCAGGGCACACTACCGGTGCTAGTAGCAACGTGGAGACCTGCACAACACAACCACAGAACTCTATCCACAACTTGCGATGAGGTTGTCAATCTCACCGTGTTTTGCTGAAAACAAAGGATTAAACGTATCGAATGGAAGGAAGTAATAGTTTGCAGAAAGTAAACACAAAATAGTAAACAATTTATAGATTGTATGTAAAGAAAAGGACCGGGATCCATAGTTCACTAGAGGTGGCTCTCCTTAAGATAGATAACATGCTAGGTGAACAAATTACAGCGGGGCAATTGACAAACACCGAGAAAGCAATACATGCATATACTAATCATCTTGACTCCTTTGAGACTTGATTGGGCATTACAACATTATACATAGACCGCCATCCAACTGCATCTATGACTAATAATCCACCTTCAGGTTATCATCCGAACCCCCTCCAGTATTAAGTTGCAAGCAACAGATTATTGCTTTACGAACTGCGTGTAAAGTAAACAATACGATTGTTCTATGAACAAAAGATTGTTGTTTTCTCCCTAGTAGCAACAACACATCTAGTACCTTAGGGATTTCTGTCACTTCCCCGGATTACCAGAGGCATGAACCCACTATCGAGCATAAATACTAACTCTTGGAGTTGCTAGCATCTACTTGGCCAAGATAGCTACTAACAACAGAAAGCATGCAAGATATCAAATAACAAAGACATGATAGAATCAATAATCAATCTGAAATAGCATCTCCATATCCATCGGATCCCCACAAACACAACATGCAGACTTACAAATAGATGATCTTGATCATGAACGGAGCTCACAAGATCTAGACATGAAAGAACAAAGGAGGAGAACCAACCATCTAGCTACTACATGGATCCGTATTCCAAGGATGAACTACTCACGCATCACACCAGAGGCTTGCATGGTGATGAATAAGGCCTCCAGGGTGAATTCCCCTCTCCGGCAGGGTGCCGGGAAGAGCTTCAGATCCCTCCCGATCTAAGGATGGAGATGACGGCGGCTACATACTCTTTCATGGATTTTTGATCGGGTGCTTAGGGTTTTCGTCCCGAGGGCATCTTATAGGCGGAAGGAGAGGTCGAGGGGGTGCCTGGGCTGGCCACACCACCCCTTGGCATGGCCAGGCCTGGCCCGTGCGGCCAGGTGGTGTGGTGGCCCCTGGCTCCTCTCCGTCTCATATTCTGGCATCTGATGACTTCCGGAAAAATAGGCACTTTGGCTTTTGTCCCGTCCAATTCCGAGAATATTCATTTTCTGACTTTCCTGGAACCAAAAACAGCAGAAAATAGGCAGCTGGCACTGTGGCTCTTGTTAATAGGTTAGTCCAAGAAATCATATGTAGAGTACTCCAAAGTGTGGACAAAACACAAGAACGTGGATAAAACCAAGCATGGAACATCAAAAATTATAGATACATTTGCAATGTATCATCCGGGCTCATCATGGCTTTTTTCATACGTCGCAGGGTCATCTATTTCATCAATCATGAAATTCATAACAGGATTGTTGTACAGTTCAGGAGCTGCACGTGTCCTGCTTGACCTGCGAGGTTTGGTAGTGTCCTCTTTCGGAGTTTCATGATCATTATCATTAGCTCTCTCTTCATTAGGTGAAGTCAACTCCGAAACAACTTCTGGTGCTGCGCTACTCGCCATTTCATGAAGAGAAGGTTCAATAACCTCTTCGAGTTCTACCTTCCGACTACTCACACCTTTCGTGAGAAACTCCTTCTCAAGAAAGGATCCATTCTTCGTAACAAAGACCTTGCCCTCGGATTTGTGATAGAAGGTATACCCAATTGTTTCCTTAGGGTATCCTATGAAGACGCATTTTTCCGCTTTGGGTTCGAGTTTATCTGGTTGAAGTTTCTTCACATAAACATCGCATCCCCAAACTTTAAGAAATGACAGCTTAGGTTTGTTTCCAAACCACAATTCATACGGTGTCATTTCAACGGATTTAGATGGTACCCAATTTAAAGTGAATGCAGCGGTTTCTAGTGCATAACCCTAAAATGAGAGTGGCAAGTCAGTCAGAGACATCGTAGATTGAACCATATCCAATAAAGTACGATTACGACGTTCCGACACACCATTACGTTGTGGTGTTTCGGCAGGCGTGAGTTGTGAAACTATTCCACAGTCTTTCATATGTGTGCTAAACTCGTAACTAAGATACTCTCCTCCATGGTCGGACCGCCGAAATTTGATCTTTCTGTTACGATGATTTTCCACTTCATTCTAAAATTCCTTGAACTTTTCAAAGGTTTCAGACTTATGTTTCATCAAATAGATATACCCGTATCTACTCAAATCATCTGTGAAAGTAAAAAAATAACGATATCCACCTCGCGCCGACACACTCATTGGTCCACACACATCAGTATGTATGATTTCCAATAAATCTTTCACCCGTTCCATTGAACCGGAAAACGGCGTTCTAGTCATATTTCCCATAAGGCATGGCTCACATGTATCAAATGATTCAAAATCAAGTGATTCCAAAAGTCCATCAGAATGGAGTTTCTTCATGCGTGTAACGCCAATATGACTTAGACGGTAGTGCCACATATATGCAGATATATCATTATCAAGTTTAATCCTTTTAGCATCAACATTACGAATATGCATAATACTACTATCGAGATCCAACAGAAATAAACCATTCAACACAGGTGCACGACCATAAAAGATATCATTCATATAAATTGAACAACCATTGTTTTCAGATTTAAAGCAACAACCACTTCGCATCAAACACGATCCGGATACAATGTTCATGCTCATGCAGGCAGCAAATAACAATTATTCAGAGTTATAACTAATCCCGATGCCATATGGAGAGGCAGCGTTCCAACGGCGATCACATCAACTCTTGATCCATTGCCGACCCGCATCGTGACCTCATCCCTTGCTAGGTGTCGCTTGTTCTGCAGCCCCTGAATCGAGTTACATATATTAGCAACCGATCCTGTATCAAATACCCAGGTGCTACTGTGAGTACTAGTCAAGTACACATCAATAACATGTATATCACATATACCTTTGTTTGCCTTGCCATCCTTCTTGTCCGCCAAATACTTGGGGCAGTTGTACTTCTAATGGCCAGTCCCCTTGTAATAGTAGCACTCGGTGTCAGACTTACAGCTAGCTCGGGATTTATTTTCAGGTGTGGCAACAGATTTGCCGCCCTTCTTTCCCTTCTACTTGCCTTTCTTGTCTTTCTTGAAACCGGTGGTCTTATTGATCATCAACACTTGATGTTCTTTCCTAATCTCCACTTCTGTAGTTTTAAGCATTGACAGAAGCTCGGGAAGAGACTTCTTCGTGCCCTTCATGTTATAGTTCATCACGAAGCTCTTGTAGCTAGGTGATAGAGATTGGAGAACACGATGTATGCCTAGGTCAATGGGAATCGATATTCCAAAGGACACAAGCCTATCAGCGTACCTAGACATTTTGAGTACGTGCTCACTAACGGAGCTGTTCTCCTCCATCACGCAACTAAAGAACTTTTCAGAAGCATTATAACTCTCTATGGCAGCATGGGTATCGAAAATCATTTTCAATTCTCCCATGGTATCAAAGGCATTGCCATTTTCGAAACGCTTTCGAAGTTCTGGCTCTAGCCCATACAGTATGCCGCAATGAACTAAGTTGTGGTCCTCCTAACAAGTTATATAGACATTCTTTTCCTCGTTAGGGGCATCAGGAGCTGGTGGGGGGCCTAGCGGAGCCTCTAGCACATATTGCTTTTGTGCAGCAGTGAGGAGAATCCTCAAATTCATAGCCCAGTTGGTGAAGTTGCTACCATTCGCAGCAAGTTTCTCTTTCTCCATGAACACATTGAAATTAAAAGCAGGTGGTGCCATCTACAACAGAATTTGTAAAGTTTATTTAGACTAAGTTTTTGAAAGATTGAGTTCAACTAACCCAAATACTAATGAACTCCCACTCAAAAACGACATCCCTCGTGTCTTTTTGGTGATTACATGAACCAAATCCACTACACCAAGTCCGATCATCACGTGAGTCGGTGTAGCTTCAAAGGCAAGCATCTATGTGGGCATCGTATCAACTATATGACTCATGCTTAACCTTTCGGTCCGTGTTCCTTGGCCATGTCTGTACATGCTAGGCTCGCCAAGTAAGAACCTTAGTATTCGCATGTGTAAAACTGTCTTACACCCGTTGTATGAAAGCGTAGAGTCGAGTACACCCGATCATCACGTGATGTCTCAAAACACGATCCATAGAACGGTGCATACTTAAGGAAGAACACATTTTATCTTGATATTTAAATGAGGGATCATCTTACAATGCTACTGCAAGCGCCAAACTAGCAATATAAGATGTAAACATCTAATGTGTAAAGTGAGATGATATGGTCCATGCATTTGATCTCTATCATATGCATCGTGGTATGATCTCTATCATTCCTTTGTGTGTAAGGCCAAGGTCTATGGAACTTACACGTTAAGTGTGTTGTAAGAGTATCTATCATACATCTACTTACAACATTACCATATCAAGACACTAGCCCAACAACGATCTAAACTAGACGCCTCTAATTTATCCATTGCAAGTTTTACGTGGCTTAGGGCTTTCGGAGATAGAACCGGTCTTACCTACGAACATGGAACCACAACGAGGATAACCAAGTTATTAACAACTCGTTGTAAATCAGATATTGACTATAGTAGGAGAGTCAGACACCCGCCAGCCACTTATGCAAAGCTAGTTGCATGTCAGTCGTGGAACCGGCCTCATGTACGATGACATGTAAGGTTGGTCCGGGCCGCTTCATCCCACTATGCCACCAATATCCAAAATACATGAAAGAAGCAATAACATGATCATCATTGCCCACATATAAACATATGTGTACTACCCGTGTAAAGCACCTACGCATAGATCAGGCTCTGATATGACTGTTGGGTTCACAGTATAGAAAAAATAATCCTATGATGAGAACTATACGCCAAGATCTATCTAGTAGATACAAAGAAATGGGTGGATATACATCCATAGAGAACTTACTCTCGAAGATAACAAAGTTTTGTTAACGAGTTGGAACTCGTGGATGATGTAGTCGTACGCTTGCTGATCTCAAGATCGTGTGGAAGTCCTAGCACCGCAAATCAGCAGCGCATCCGTCCTCGCACACACGTCCAAGCCACCGGACAACCTCCACCTCTCGCTCCAGCGAATAAGCGAAAGCAGCAACTCCTTGCAGATGCAAGGCCACCGGGAACATGTATCTCGCTAATCCGAGACCATGGGGGAATATATCTATAGGGGGAGAGAGATCCTTCACAAGGAGGTGTCCTTTGTGAGGGAGGAGAGGGGGGCTCCTCTCCTCCCATGGCTGGCGGCCAAGGGGGGTGCCACCACCTCTTCCTTATTCTTGTGGTGGAAGCTCCACTCACATCAATTCAAGCTCCACCCAAAGTTCCACTCACATGCATTAAATTTCCACCAAATTTAATGCAACTCTCATTTAATAAAACTCTTTTATTTATTTTATTCACAATTTTGTTAATTACTTTAATTAACAAACATTCACATAAAACCCCTTGCAACAATTCAATATCACATGAAGAACCAGTTTCTGCAATTTCACCTGAAACAATTCCGGTTTCCATCGAAATAATTCCAGCGCTTTCTTAAATCTTTATCTGAAACATATTTGCTCCATATGGTGTCGGTATCCCTTAAGTGTGTCATCCTACGGTTCGCGAATAATGCAGACATGATCGAGACCCCTCTCAGATAAATAATCAGAAGCGGGACCTGGAGATCCATATTGACTCCTACACATTCAAGGATGACTTCTATGATCGTGAGAACCTTTAACGGTAGTAACTAAATCCCTTTGTCTCACGAAGGGAATATGCCCGACAGGCAATAATAAAGTGGTTATTATCTTATTCCATGTTTATGATAAATGTTTATTTTGCATGCTATTATTGTATTAATTGGAAACATTAATACATGTGTGTTTAATAAACAAAATACAAAGTTCCTAGTAATGCCTCTCATATAAACTAGCTTGTTGATTAACAAGATGATCAAGGTTTCCTGATCATGGACATTGGATGTTGTTAATAACAAGGTCACAACATTGGTGGAATGATGTGATGAACATTCATCCGAAGTATAGCATTACGATCAAAGTCATTATGTTTATATTGCTATAACACCATACGAAGTAATCTTAGTCCTTAGACCATGAGATCATGTTAATTGCTAACACTCGAAGAGTATCTTGATAACATCAAACATCACACCGTAACAAGGTGACTATAAAGGTGAGTTCAGTGCTACGAAGGTGTTATGTTGAGGATCATGGATCAAGAGTGGGATTTGTCCATCCCGATGACGGTTAGATATACTCTGGGCCCTCTCGGTGATATCACATTAAGATAGCTTGCAAGCAAGTGATGTGATCACTAGAATGTTATATCACGGGAACGAGAAAAGAGTGCATGTCGGCAACGAGATCAAACTAGGTATGGAGATACCGATGATCGAATCTCGGACATGTAATATATCGTGAGACAAAGGGATTTAGTTACTAGCATTAAAGGTTCTCACGATCATAGAAGTCATCGTTGAATGTGTAGGAGTCAGTATGGATCTCGAAGTACCGCTTCTGATTATTGATCTGAGAGGGGTCTCGATCATGTCTATATTATTCACGAACCGTAGGGTGACACACTTAAGGGATACTGACACCATTTGGAGCAAATATGTTTTAGATAAAGATTTAAGAAAGCACTGGAATTATTTCAATAGACATCGAAACTATTTCGGGTGAAATTGCTAAAATTGGTTCTGCATGTAATATTGAAATGTTGCAGGGGGTTTTATGTGAATGTTTGTTCATTAAAGTAATTAACAAAATTCTGAATAAAACTAATAAAATATTTTTATTAAATGAGAGAGCAATAAATTTGGAGAAATTTAATGCATTTAAAGTGGAGACTTTAATGGAAAATGTGAAGAGGCAAATTTATGTGGAGGGAGTTACCACCACATGAATGGGGGAGGTGAAGGGTCACCTCCATGGGGCGCCGGCCATGGAAGGGGTACCGTCCCCTCCTCCTATAAAAGCCCCCCCTCTCCTCACTTCTCACTCACACCTCCTCATGAAGGATCTCTCCCCCCTCTAGTATTATTTCCCCATGGTCTCGGATTAGCGAGATATATGTTCCAAGTGGTTTTATCTGGAAAGGAGTTGCTGCTTCCGCTGCTTTGCTAGAGCGAGGGATGGAGGTTGTCGGGGTACCGGACGTGTGTGTGATCACGTATGCACCGCTGCTTTGCGGTGTTAGAGCTGGATTTGATGGACTGTTGGAGCTGGACCTGCTGGACTTCATCACGATCTTGAGACCGGCAAGCGTACAACTGCATCATCCACGAGTTCCTACTCGTTAGCAACACTCGCTGTCTTCGAGGGTAAGTTCTCCATGGATATATCCACCCGTTGCTCTGTACCTAGTAGATAGATCTTGGAGTATAGTTCTCATCGTAGGAATTTTTTTTGTTTTCTATGTTGCGAACCCTTCATTGGTATCAAAGCCTGATCTATGCGTAGGTGCTTTGCATGGGTAGTACACATATGTTTAGATGTGGGCAATGATGATCATGTTATTGCTTCTTTCATGTATTTTTGATATTGGTGGCATAGTGGGATGAAGCGGCCCGGACCAACCTTATATGTCATCATACATGAGACCGGTTCCACGACTGACATGCAACTAGTTTTTCATAAGTGGCTGGCGGGTGTCTGTCTCTCCTACTATAATCAATATCTGATTTACAACGAGTTGCTAATAACTTGGTTATCCTCGCTGTGGTTCCATGTTCGTAGGTAAGAACGCTTCTATCTCTGAAAGCCCTAAGCCACGTAAAACTTGCAATGGACAAATTAGAGGCATCTAGTTTAGATCATTGCTGGGGTTGTGTCATGATATGGTAATGTTGTAAGTAGATGTATGATAGATACTCTTACAACACATCTAACGTGTAAGTTCCATAGACATTGGCTTTACACACAAAGGAATGATAGAGATCATACCACGATGCATATGATAGAGATCAAATGCATGGACCATATCATCTCACTTTACACATTAGATGTTTGCATCTTATATTGCTAGTTTGGCGTTTTAGTAGCATTTTAAGATGATCCCTCATTTAGATATCAAGATAAAAATGTGTTCTTCCTTAAGTATGCACCATTCTATGGATCGTGTTTCGAGACATCACGTGATTATCGGGTGTACTCGACTCTACGCTTCCATACAACAGGTGTAAGACAGTTTTACACACGCGAGTACTAAGGTTCTTACTTGGCGAGCCTAGCATGTACATACATGGCCTCGGAACACGGACCGAAAGGTTAAGCATGAGTCATATACTTGATGTGATGCCCATATTGATGCTCGCCTTTGAAGCTACACCGAGTCACGTGATGATCGGACTTGGTGTAGTGGATTTGGTTCATGTAATCACCAAAAAGGCACGAGGGATGTCGTTTTTGAGTGGGAGTTCATTTCTAATTTGGATTAGTCAAACTCAATTTGTCATAAACTAAATCGAAGTGAATTTGCATAATTTGTTGTAGTCATTGGCGTCTGTTCACTATCTTATGCTTAGTTTTAATTGAGATAATAGAACTATAGAATTCTAGATATTTACTTTACAAACTGGTATCATATTGTTTTGAATGTCAATTTAAAGTTTATAAGTCCTATTGCAAACTTTCAGCAAACTCTATTTAATCCATGAAGTTTAATAAGTAGTATTAAATCAAGAGTAAGAATTCCAATGTTAGTATCTAAAGTATCATGTTTGCGTCCATGATTATTGATATTGAAAAGTTGTTTTAATATCGAGGTTATCTAGGAGCTAAAAATTGTTTCAGAAACCATCATGTGTGGAAGATATTGTGATATCCGAAACAATGTTTTGGTTGCATTATGATAGAGTATAATTTAGCAAAATTCATGTTCTCATATTGTATGAGAATTTGTGAAGGATGGAGATGCTAGGCATCCAAATCTCCCATAAGGTTTCGAGAACTAAAATTATACTCGTCATTCTTCCTTATAGGCTATAGTAGCTTGATCATGAAAGTTGGCATGATAAGGATGACTAGAAGATGTAAGTAAAATGTTTACTACACTAAAATATTACTAAAGAATGGATTTTTGAAAGAATGCTAAACATTTGATGACGGTGATCCACTTCAAAGTGCAAGTCCAAAGTTATTAGTATTTGACTATACACGCTTTGTACTCTGTGTCATGTGAATGACACCACTGTTGATGTTGATAGATTCTTTTAAAAGAAATGGAATTGCTGAAAGAGAATCTATAAATTATTTGGCAGAAAATAAAACGTTGGAGAAGTCCAATTTAGGTATATAGAAGATATACATGTTATGGTTGTATTCCTTGCTTGTTAAACAATGTGGTTCTGAGGTATTGGATACCAAATTGGTTGGTATGAAGTGTCATACAGGACAACACAATTCATGAGCTACAACGGCCTAAGTAACTAGCAAGAGAATAAGTGATGATGTTCATCAAAAACAAATAAAGTGTTGTTGTGTTTTTTGTTGTCGTCAAACCTAGCCTTCAAGATTTGTTTTAATAATTGTTATTTTGTTCCGGTATTATGAGAACAATGGTTGTTCAAATAATTACCGTTTTCCATAAAGGATGGATGAACTTTTACAAGTCTAGTGGGAGAAATCACATCCATAAACACTATTGCTAAAATGTCGCAAGACAAATGATTGAAAGATCACTTATGAAGTGACATTGCTGTTTAAATTATATTGGAAAGAAAACATGAAGAAAATCCATGTTGATGGATTTTTGGAGTCTTTGATTTTGATCAATTGAAGCTTGTGAGACTTTCCTCGAGATAATTGAAACTCCATCCATAGGCCAAAGAGGAACGGATGACTAACTTACTGGATATTATGCATGTTGATGTATATAGTCCATTTTGTGTAGCCATATGCGATGGATGTTTTTGCTTCATATGCTTTCTCCAGAAATTTAAGTGAATATATCTATATATTTACTTAATAAGGAAGAACTGTGAAACATTTGAAAATTGTTCAAAGACTTTCAAGATGAAGTGAAAAGTCATTGTAACAAGAAAATAAAAGAGTTTATGATTTGATCATAAAGGAAGATATTTGAGTTACATGTTTAGCTAAAACACCTAAGATTTGAGGAATAGTTCCATGATTTGTGTTTCTCGGTAAACCATAGGAGTATGGAATATTCGAGAGATGAAATCAAACCATGTTTGACATGGTAAGATCAAGGGTGTCATTTATAAAACTGCCATTATGTTTTAAGGATTGAAGCTTTAGAGACTACCGCTTTTACACTGAAAAGAGCACCATCGTGATCCGTTGAAATGACACCATATAAGTTATGGTTTGGGATAAAACCTGAATTGTCTTTTCTTAAATTTAGTATGCTATGCATAAGTAAAATGTTTACAACCAAAGTCGGATAAGCACGTATTTGTAGGTTATCCCAAAGAATTTGTTGGGAATTTCTCCATAACACCGAGGACAAAAGAGTTTGTTACTTGGAACGTCAAGTTTCTTAAGAAGGGATTTTTCGCGAAAATTTAAGTGGGAGGACAATATAACTTTGATAAGGTTGTTGAACCTTAGCTATATGTGCTAAGTAGTGCAGCGCCAAAAAGTGTCCCGGTGGTGGTCACAATGCTCATGGCTCCCGTGATTACAAAGGGTGTGATCTCGGAGATTAGAGTTCCTATTAAACCATGTGGGTCGGTAAGAATCAAATAGTGTGATTCGATAAGCAAGTCGTTATTGTTTTGACAATGATGAACCGACTACATGCAAATAAGTGATGATGGGCCCTGAATCCATAAAATTACTAGAAGTCATAGAATCCATGATAGTATCCATACACAAGAAATCAAGTTTCTGAACATGGAAGACCCTCCGGAAAGGCATGAAGCCTATCGGTCGTGTTTGGATCTATAAAGAAATAGACATGTATGTTTAACATCTATGAAATAGTCGACATGTTGGAAAGAAGTTTACAAAAATGTTCAAGGAGTTGACCATGACAAGATTTGATCTTTCATAGCGATATTTAGTCTTGACGGATTAATGTAGCAACCACTACATATAATTTGGTATATGGTAGTTGAATAAACAAAACAATGTTCTTCTAATAGAATGGTTACCTAGGGCGTGTACAAGACACGGTCCGAAGTGTTTTGTTAATTCAAAGGGTGCTAAAAGGGCATGCAAACTTCAATAGTTGAAGTAAGCATAGCGGAGTTGGAATCTTCACCATGATGAAACTGTTAAAAGAGTTTAAATTCATCGGAGATGATGAAGATGCTTGCATTTGCAAGAAATTAAGTGGGAGCGCTGAGACATATTTCTAATACATTATGTAGAGGACATATTGTTGATTGGAAATGATGTATCTTGTATTGACACAAGTTAATAATTTCATTGAAATAAGATTTTGATGAAAGACTTGGGCAAAACCGGAATATTTGGCATCAATGTCTATATGGATAGATTGAGGCGCTAATATGGTTATGCCAGACATACATATATGAGATATTGAAAGGGTTCAATATGGAAACAACAAGAAAGGTTCTTGCTGCATGGAAAGGATTGTATCAAGATTCAAGTGCATCAACACTTGGTGAGTAAAATCACATGAATATTTTGATCGATTGTACCATGATATGTATATATCCATATATGTCCTATGCTCTAAATGTTATGAGCACATACAAGAATGATTGGACAATAGTAAAGATATTCTTATGAGCTTTGGAAGAACTAAGAATATATCATGTATAAGTGACAAATAGTTAAAAGTAGTTCATTGTAAAGTGTTACATTGATACTAGTTTTGTCACAGGATACAACTTAAAATTTATCTCAATTTAGACTATGGGTGGCACAATGTAATGGAAAGGATGTTCCATGATGGATTTGGATGAGTTCCAAAGTTGAGACATTGTGACGGATACTACAACAAAAGGCTAAGTATATGACTGCTATAGTAGCAGCAAAGGAGGGCATTTGTGTTAAGTAGTTTTTTATCAAACTAGGTGTGGTTCAAAGTGGGCTAATACTATGAAGATATATTGTATGACAATAATATCAACATATTTTTACCCGAACGAACTAAAGGTCTCACCAAAGGACCAAATTTATACAATGCCATCTCATTTAAGAATGAGTGTTGCGTAGAGACGC
This sequence comes from Avena eriantha, assembly GCA_910589775.1. Taxonomy (NCBI): domain Eukaryota; kingdom Viridiplantae; phylum Streptophyta; class Magnoliopsida; order Poales; family Poaceae; genus Avena; species Avena eriantha. Next base: position 227,221,998 of record OU342740.1, read on the forward strand.
AAAGACATGCAAATACACACGGACCTGAAACTGTCAGATCCGGAGATTATGTTAACCACTAGCAATCACGTATATGCAACACCAGAAAGCCATAGGTGTTCAATACACAAAGTTTTTCAAACTAGATTATTGACTCTAGTGCAAGTGGGAGACTGAAGGGAATATGTCCAAGAGGCAATACTAAAGTGGTTACTATCTTATTCCATGTTTATGATAAATGTTTATTTTGCATGCTATAATTGTATTAATTGGAAACGTTAATACATGTGTGTTTAACAAACAAAATACAAAGTTCCTAGTAATGCCTCTCATATAAACTAGCTCGTTGATTAACAAGATGATCAAGGTTTCCTGATCATGGACATTGAATGTTGTTAATAACGAGGTCACAATATTGGTGGAATGATGTGATGAACATTCATCCAAAGTATAGCATTACGATCAAAGTCATTATGTTTATATTTCTATAACATCATACGAAGTAATCTTAGTCCTTAGACCATGAGATCATGTTAATTGCTAACACCAGAAGAGTATCTTGATAACATCAAACGTCACACCGTAACAGGGTGACTATAAAGGTGGGTTCAGTGCTACGAAGGTGTTATGTTGAGGCTCATGGATCAAGAGTGGGATTTGTCCATCCCGATGACGGATAGATATACTCTGGGCCCTCTCAGTGATATCACATTAAGATAGCTTGTAAGCAAGTGATGTGATCACTAGAATGTTATATCACGGGAATGAGAAAAGAGTGCATGTCAGCAACGAGATCAAACTAGGTATGAAGATACTGATGATCGATTCGCGGAAATGTAATATATCGTGAGACAAAGGGATTTAGTTACTAGCGTTAAAGGTTCTCACGATCACAGGAGTCATCGTTGAATGTGTAGGAGTCAGTATGGATCTCCAGGTCCCGCTTCTGATTATTGATCTGAGAGGGGTCTCGATCATGTCTGCATTATTCGTGAACCGTAGGGTGACACACTAAAGGGATACCAACACCATTTGGAGCAAATATGTTTCAGATAAAGATTTTAGAAAGCGCTGGAATTATTTCAATAGACACCGAAACTATTTCGGGTGAAATTGCTGAAATTGGTTTTGTATGTAATATTGAAATGTTAGAGGGGGTTTTATGTGAATGTTTATTAATTAAAGTAATTAACAAAATTCTGAATAAAAATAATAAAAGAGTTTTATTAAATGAGAGAGCATTAAATTTTGAGAAATTTAATGCATTTAAAGTGGAGACTTTAATGGAGAATGTGAAGAGGAAACTTTATGTGGAGGGAGTTACCACCACATGAATGGGGGAGGTGAAGGGTAACCTCCATGGGGCGCCGGCCATGGGAGGGGTACCCTCCCCTCCTCCTATAAAAGGCACCCCTCTCCTCACTTCTCACTCACACCTCCTCGTGAAGGATCTCTCTCCCCCTCTAGTATTATTTCCCCATGGTCATGGATTAGCGAGATACATGTTCCCGGTGGCTTTATCTGGAAAGGAGTTGCTGCTTCCGTTGCTTTGCTGGAGCGAGGGCCGGAGGTTGCCGGGGTACCGGACGTGTGTGCGATCACGGATGCACCGCTGCTTTGCGGTGCCAGACTTGGTGGTGCTAGAGCTGGATCTGATGGACGTGCTAGAGCCGGACCTGCTGGACTTCATCACAATCTAGAGATCGGCAAGTGTACGACTACATCATCCACGAGTTCCAACCCGTTAACAAAACTCGTTGTCTTTGAGGGTAAGTTCTCCATGGATGTATATCCACCTGTTGCTCTGTACCTAGTAGATAGATCTTGGCGTATAGTTCTCATCGTAGGAATTTTTTTGTTTTCTATGCTGCGAACCCTTCAGGCCGATTATCCATGGTACATTGCTTACTGAGATGAATCAACCATGTGTTCTAGCCAAAGGATGGATTTGGAGGAGATGATTGCCAAATTAGGTGATGATTGGCCCATAAAAACCTATTGATATTCGAGCTGAAGCATACAGTCAAGGAAGAATCCAGAGCTTATTCGCAAACAGAAGTTGACACTTGAGGCTGATCTTGGTGTATCTGATTAAGTGATAGAAAATCTAAAACATGATCTTTAAGTGAAGGGGGGGAGAATAGTAGATTCATATGGGCATTTTTAGTAGTTGTCATCCGCGTCCTAGCAGTTATAGTATGCGGTTGTGCTGAAGGGTGGCACGTGTAATGATTAGTTGAATAGATAATGATGTTTGTGAGTTCCTGCTAATTTTGTCACTTTGCGGTCCCAAAGTTTTCGAGAGAATGGATTGCAGGGTCCGAGTTGTTTGCCATTGGATCTAGCGGTCCCAAAGTGGTCGAGAGAATGCATTGCGGGGCCCAAGTTGCTTGCCATTGGCTCTAGCGGTCCCAAAGATATCGAGATAATGCATTGCGGGGCCCAAGTTGCTTGCCATTGGATCTAGTTTCCCATAGTTGGTATGCCAAATGCCTAGAGGGTCAAGTTGGGGCCCTAGTTCTGACCGTTCTATTGCTGCCATAGTGCCATCGTGGCTGCCATGTAGACTTGTAGCGTTGGCTGCAACAACCATTCCCTGTTCCAAGTTAGTTGACTCAAATTCGTCAAGATACAGATGAATCTAATACTAAGTCATGTCTAGATACAATCGAATCTAGACAAATCTAAATCAACTAATTTGGGTCAGAGGGAGTACTACTTATGAATCAGCTTTAGAGCATATCCACCATCCTCACAGCTCAAATACATATCAATTTTGATTCAAATCATACATATTTCTAAAAAAATTATACAAGCCCATCGGAGATTGTCAAAGAAAGTACTACTACTTATGAATCAGTTTTAGACCATATCCACCGGTCTCACGGCTCAAATACATATCAAATTTATGTTAGTTGACTGAAATTTTTCCGAATTTTAAGTGGACAGTGAGCTAGCCACCCTCTCCGCTGTATGTGTGCTCCAAGAAGTACGGGCAAAGTGCTCCCATCCGGCCACGAGGTACATCCGACCTTCACCGTCGAAGTGCACCTCGATGTGCCAGCCGCGGCCGCGGCTGGCCTCATAGAGCTTTAGGTCACGAGGGCTTGAGCTGCGTCGTCGTAGTGATGTTGCGGATGATGGCATCAATCGTCTTCGCAATGATGACCACTGTCGGCACCGCCACCATCGCACTGATGTTGCGGATGATGGCTTCCACAAGTGTCTTTCATCAGCAACAGGTCTGAGGATGTGAACGGAAGTGAGATAGACAGAGACAGAATATTCAAACAGTTAGATCCTCACCACCGCATGCCATTCCAGTGCCGCATCACCGCAAGCTGTTCCGACCCCCACGCATAGGTCCGCGCCGCCGCACGCCGTTCCGACCGGCATGCTTATGTTCGTGCTGCCACACACCGTTCAGACCGCCATGCTTAGATCCACGCCGTCGCATGCCATTTAGACTGCCGCGACACCGTACATCAATTGAAGGCGAGGAAGATGCAGCTGGTATACGTGTGGCAGGGAAAGGGAGGGAGAGAGATCCAGCCTGTTGGGCTCTCCTCTCCGTAGCCCAACGGGAGAGAGAGACATCTAGCCCGTCGGATCAAGATGTATCCAACGATGGTTGGCCAAGATCCGTGTGACATACATATCAACCAATCAGAGCGCAACTAAACTGAGCGCTAGTTTTTTTACAGTAACTGAGCACTAGTTGATGCGGCTGGTATACGTGCGACAGGAAAAGGGAGGGAGAGACATCCAGCCTGTCGGGATCTCTTCGCTGTACAAGGTTAGGTGCGCCATCAGGAGAGAGATACCTCTAGCCCGTCTGATCATGATATATCCAATGGTGGTTGGCCAAGATCCATGTGACATACATCTTGACCAATCAGAGCATAGCCAAACAGATACATGAGAGAGGGGAAATGTGAGGAAAACTTTAGCGAGAGGGGAAAAGTGAGGAAAACTTTAGCGGGAGGGGAAAACTGAGGAAAACTTTAGCGGGAGAGGAAAACAAGGGCACTCAGATAAAAATGACTAAGGGAAATTTAAGCTTTTGGCATAACAAATGGAAAATGTGTTATTTGAACAAAATAATCCATCTTGGCTGACATTATATTGTTTGGAACTCAAAGATACACAAGTGTTTCAAATTTGGCCTCATTTAGACAAAGTATGTTTTGGGATGGGTTAGTTTGGAGGTTGATTGAGTAGAAAGCCATGTATCTTCATAGCTAGTAGCTCATTTCAAGAAGGGTTTAAGAAGTGGTTCAGGGGATAAGTCTGTTTCTCTTTATTTCCTTTTCCTTTATTATTCATGATAGGTTGTAGGTAACATAACAAGAGTCCATGCGAAGGTTGCACTATGTTTTTTTAAATTAAACTAACCCTAAATCCATTTTTTGAATTTAATCACTTAGAAAAAGAAAATGTGGCTAATTACAAGTAAATCCAAAATTTTCAATTTCATATGGTAAATCAATCCAAGATACACAAGTGTGCCAAATTTTAGATCAATTGGTCAACGTTTGCTATGACTTAAGCCATGAACTAGCTAAACCCCATGTTTTGACCACATGTCGAGGGCAAAAAAAACTGAGTAGTGCTAAGCAACTAGATGGATGACCATAGAAACTTGCAATAACACATACAATATGGGATTATCCAACATACAAATTTGGAAGTTTCATACTAGTTCGAATTCAATACAAACATTGATAGTAGTTCAAATTCATCATACAAATTCAAATTAATTTTTTCTTACTCCTAGTGTTTTTTGCTAGGTTCACCATCTTTCTCTAGGTGATCCTAGCTAGAATATTTGTGAAGTCCACCATCAGCTTCTCCCGTTTGTTCTTTTTCTCTGCATCCAATGAATTAAGTGCTTTAGTCTGTCGTATAATTGGTTCAATCACGTTTCGATCCATTGGTTCATACGGTTCAAAATGCATTGGCATCATTTCTTCAATATCCTCTTATGTAATTCCTTTACTTTTGAACTCTGCTTCCAATGAATAAATTGCTTTAGTCTCCTCTTGATCCATTGGTTCAATATCCCCTGCATTTGGTTCAATCTCATCTGCATTTAGTTCAATCTCCTCTCGATTCATTGGTTCAATCTCCCTTCTATTTGGTTCAATCTCCCATGTATTTGGTTCAAATTCGTTCAAATACTTCATTCTCATCTGCATTTGTTGCTCCCGTCTAATCATCCATTCCATAAGCTGGGTCTACTACATTTTCACAAAGCCTAGCAATGTGCCCTAGGATCCCACAACGTTTGCACTTACATCCTCGAGGTGGTGCATCACCCTCTACACTAGCTCTCATCCTATTCTTCCTTGGCCTACCTACTGGTCTAGTAAAGCTGGAGGGTATAGCTTGAAGCCTGGATCCCCTTCCATCCATTGGTCTTTTCCCAACAAGGCTGGAACATTCTGAGCATATGTTGCCCTAAATTTGGCAACTGAGAAATACTCTGACATGTACTGATCAACTTCACCCTCTTCACCTCCTAGAACACCCATGAAAAATAATGCATGTATGCAGGGTTACCCACAGAGCTATCTGATATTCGATCCGGATTACGGATGTAGTATAGCTCTTTTTCCCTAGTATACCTAGGTTATCAAATCCTCGGGGAGTATATGCATAGTGAAGTTACTTTAACAGACCTTCAGGAGTTTTAGAATTCCTTTTGTGTTTTTATCGGACCAAGAGTTTGTGTCTTTTTTGTTGTTGTCGATGATGGAGAGAGAGGGCCTAGGGCGTTCGGTTTCACCTGTAGCTATGCAAAACATCTGATGGGAATAAAAGATAAAGATAAAGTATGCATGTAATTGTTAGAGCAAGATAAATTATATGTGGGTAGTGCATCCATAATTGCTATTGCCTCCGCAACCTCTTATAGCAATAACCTACTAGTCTCATCCATAGAAGAAAGAGAACTAATGATATGCATAGTGATGTCACCGTTTTATCCCAAGTAAATCCCTCACATATAGCCATACCACCCCTTCTGTCACTGGGGTTCCCAACCTGCAGAATAGTCATTAATCATACTCCCTGTACCTGGCTCAATCCTTGGGGTCTTGGGTACCAGACAAGTCCATAGATTGAGGCAAAAGAGGATACAATAATCATCATGTCATACAAACTAATACATGATCCCATCTATGATAAATAACATGCACAAATGATACATGGCTAGGCCAAAGCCCTTAGCCCAAGGAGAATTACTCACACATAGAGATGAGATCAACAATCACAAACATTGTAATGGAAATCATGAGATTGATAGCAAATAGTCTTACAATGTCGCCTGTTGGGGATATACTTTCCGGGTATCCTCACTGTGCCTCACAGACCAGGGTGGCCCACTTCGGGTTAGAGCTTTGCTTCATGGCCAGACCAGTCAGAGAGAAGAGACGGAATCCAGTCCGGCTACGGGAAGGCCCAGATGACTTACCGACATATGCCCATAGTGTTACTTGTAGTTCAAGATGTACTCTGTAACCAACTCTTAGTCGTAGTAGGATAGGTCTCTCTTGTAAACCCTAGGCCGGATATCTATATAAGCCGTCCTAGGGAGAGCCTTTAGGGCACCCTCACAATAGTCTACAATCTCAACTCACACAGGCGAAATCCTTGTAACCCATATTCCAAGTCTGTTGGGGATATACTTTCCGGGTATCCTCACAGTTCCTCATTGACCAGGGTGGCCCACTTCAGGTTAGAGCTTTGCTTCACGGGCGGCCCAGTCAGGGAGAAAGACAAAGTCCAATCCGGCTACGGGAAGGCCTAGAAGACTTATCGACTTAGGCCCGTAATGTTACTTGTAGTTCAAGATGTACTCTGTAACCAACTCTTAGTCGTAGCCGGATTGATCTCTCATGTAAACCCTAGGCCGGATATCTATATAAGTCGTCCTAGGGAGAGCCTTTAGGGCATAACCAATACTTTAGACCCTCAACTCACACAGGCGAATCCCTTGTAACCCATATTCCGGCTCTGCCATATTACTGGATTGCTAGCAGGAGTAGGATCCGTCGAAAGCCGGCGGATTCGAACCTGGGTAAACTTGTGTGCTCACCGTCCCGGAATACCGTACGTCTCACACCCCTCTCTTCCGCACACCTCAAGGACTCCCTCATGGCGTACTTGTCCTTAATCCGACGACAGTTGGCGCCCACGTGGGGCAAGTGAGCTTCGGATCTGCGTTCGGAGAGGAATCTGCAAGAATCGGCATCGGCGAGACTATCGCCGTCGGTCACATCCTCTATGCCAGCGACGTCCCTCTCATCATTCTCGACGAGACTTGGATTCCGGCAAGGGAGGTTGTGACTGCTTACATAATCATGTCTTTTGGCGAGATCGATGTTTACATCGGTTTCGCTGAACCTGCCCAACCCACCCCAGCGGTGATGATAGAGGCAGAAGAATCTTCTAGGTCCCCTTTGTCCACGGAGGCGGCAGAGTTCTGGATCTCAGAAAACCCTAATCCCACCTAGCCCGCACCAATTGCGGAGAAAGTGGAGAAATCCGAGCCTTGAGAAGAACTAGCAGTCCAAGTCGAATCTGGAGTGGATCTCCCTGGAGAAGCCGGATCCCAGATCGACCCACCCGTGGAAGTCGAAATTCAGGAGGAACATATCAACGACACTGATTCCGGCTCTGACGACGCCAGGACAGACATGCCTTTCCTGAGGTACACACTAAGACGTATGATACTACAAGGTGAAAGCGCAGATGCAATCCTCGAGACCATCAAAAGTTTCGAAATGGCTGATCGCGAAGGCCGCAGGTACCTCAGGAAGCACGCGACGCACTTCGTCGGATACGTAGGATCCGGATCTGGCTCTGCCGATGCTGGAGAAAACACCGACTCTGTGCTGGAGGCAATTGGAACAAACGCCGACGTTCCCACATCCTCGGATGAATCTCTGACGTCGGCAGATTTCCGAAAGTTCTCCACGGAATATGAAGAGGAGTACAACTCCAAAGCTGCAGAAGAAGGAGAAGCCATGGATGAAGGATCCGGGGAACACTCTCCCAAAGCGCAGGATGACATGGACGTCGGAGACAATCCCGAAGTCCAGATGTCCGAAAGTACCGATCAGAGCTTGACTCCGGGAAACGGACCCAAAGCCGTCTTTGCTACTGGCGCTGCCAAGAAGGCAAAGAAGAGGAACAAGAAGAACAAGACCCCGGCAAAAGAGCCTCTGACAGAGGAGGTGATTGCCGAGGAATACGAGGAAGACTCAGATGGAGCACTTATCCCAGAAGAGCAAAAAAAAGAAGAATTGGTGGATGGACACGTGATCACCGAAGGTGCACGTAAACTCATCGATGCTGCATTAACAACACCTATCCCTACAGCCGTAGAACTTACTGCGGATGAGCTGGACTAAAGGGCGCAGGCCCTAGAAGCGCATCATCAACAACTCCTCGATGAAGCCAAGAACATCGAGGTGGAGAAGAAACGCATGTCAAACAAGGACTACATGTCTAGGTTACATCAGAAGACACGGAAGCGTCACACAGATGACGACCAATTCCCACGTGTCCGTGCTGTCCTTTTTGGAGATGAGATGGGGAAGCCACAGAAAGATAGCAATGGAGATTGGGGTTACCCAACCCCAGTACAGAATACTGTGGTAGCCCGAGAAATTCTATCGGCTAATCCAGGACCGGAGGAGATCCGTTTGGGTATCAAACTACTCAACAAGGGACTGGAGCAGCAAAAGGTCGCCCTGTGTGGAAGTCAAAAACTGGTCTTGGATTCTGACCAATGTCGCACTGATCCAGCATGGGCTGGCATAAGATCCCATTACGTTCGGGCACAGTATCATAACCCTGAACGACGGGAAGACAATTATTCAAGAACTGGATCGTCAGGACAACATCATAGAACTACCCGTAACTGGAGCAACGTCGCTCTAGAAGCCGAGAAAGATGCCATTGCTGCACTGAATCCGAAGAACCCTCCCCGACAAGAGTCCAACGATCGAAGGGGAGAAGATCAAGAGAAACACCGGGAGGAGGATCGTCAAAAAATGCCACCTCCTAGACATGCATGCCGTCCGGCTGAGCCTCACCGTGGTGGGAACGACGGACGAAGGAACGACGGAAACCATGCTGGTACGAGCCGGCAGGGGGCTCGTCATAGTCAAGATCCTCCTCGGAACCGGAATAATGACGCTCCAGACGGAGGCCGGCGATCAGCCAGAAACAATTCAGCTGCCCCACCCTCTCCACCAAGCAGCCATCACAACGGCTCCCAAGGGGGACAAGGAGGACGACGTGGCGGCAGAAGCCGAAGTCCGGCTCCAATGCACCGCAGCCACAGCCGACATTCGGGACAATCTCTATCCCCGAGCGATGCAAGGCATAGGATATTTTCCAACATAGAGGCGCGACGCTATGAAAACGATGACATGTACGTGGGCCCAAAGTGCTTTGGACCACGCATCAGAGCTACAAGATTCTCGGAAGGATTTGCTATCTCAAGGCATATGCAAGCCTACGACGACATTGCTTGGCCAGACACTTGGCTACAAGATTTTTTCCAAGCTTGCTGCATCGCCAAAGGCGGAAACAGCCTGGTCGCAACCCGATATCTCCCACTTATGCTGCGGAAGACGGCGCGATCATGGCTCAATGAACTTCCGGAGAACACCATCCATACCTGGTATGACATGCAAAGTGCGTTCTTTCGGAATTTCGAAGGCACATATCGGAGGCCCTGTTCGGTCGAAGACCTATAGCGTTGCACCCAGGAAGCCAGAGAAACTTGCCGGGATAACCTCGGACGATGGATCGACACCAAAAACTTCTGTGAAGGAGTAAACGATCAAACCGCGATTGAAGCTTTCATTGCAGGACTCCCAATTGGTCTACTACGTCACCGCTTGAAGTGTGACAAGGACACTGATTTGGGAGAGATGATAGAAACATCGAGCAAGTATGCAGATGCTGACGACGATGCAGAGGGATTACTTAATGTCCTCGATGTACCTCAGTCAACAAAGACAAAGCAACAAGCTCAGAAGCGCAAAAATACCTCGGAAGAAAAACCCAACGCGGAAACAGTGGTGGTTACTACTGTTTCCGGGTCTGGAGGATGAGGAGGACGCGACGGAGGCCGCATGCATGGCTGTGGGACCTCAAGGGTCCAAGGTAGGGAGAACATCAAGCAGGCAAAACCTACTCTTGGGCTAACATTGCCAATAACCCATGTGTGCATCACCTAGACGCCAATGGGGGCTCGTCCCACACCAATGCTGAATGTCGTTTTAATGACGACATAAAAAGAGATGATACCGCAAGCTACAAAGCTAAGCGGAAGAAGGGAAAGAAAATCCCGAAAAAGACAAAGAGACCAAGGAAGATTCCGACATGGAGGAAGCTGATGCTTCAAATCCCAAGCCGGAAGGGAAGAAAACTTTTCCCACCAAGAAGGACACTTACGTCACCTTCCTTGGATCTCAACCAGCAAAGGTCAAGAAAGCAGTTCTCCATGAGCTCAATGCAACATTTCCGACTGTCCCTCAATATCTGGACTGGTCGGAAGTGCCAATCACATTTGACCGCGCTGATCATCCGCCTAAGTTACACAGGCGAGGAAAATACGCCTTAATCGTCAACCCACTTATTGACGGTTATGGTTTCTCCAAGACCCTCATGGACGGTGGTAGCAGCATCAATATGCTCTATGTCGAAACACTACGCCGGATGAAGATCTCGGAAACACAGCTGAACCATAGCTTTGTGATCTTTCATGGAGTTGTCCCAGGAAGACAAGCTAATTCCCTGGGAGAGATTAGTTTGGATGTTACCTTTGGAACTCCAAAGAATTATCGGACGGAGGCACTTTCCTTCGAAGTGGTCCCGTTCAAGAGCGCATACCACGCTATATTCGGACGTCCGGCTTACTAGGCTTTTATGGCTCGTCCGTGTTACATTTACAATATGATGAAAATTCTAGGTCCCAACGGCATGATCACCATCAGGGGAGACCCGAAGAAAGCACGAGAGTGCGAGGATGGAAATGCCGCCTTTGCAGAAGCCGTGCTGCATGCCCAGGAGTACCAGGAGATCAAGAAGAGCATAGATCCATCCGAGATGCCCGCAACGAAGAAGGAGGTGACAAAGCCAAATCCGGAGTTCAAGGCATCAGAAGAGACGAAGAAAGCGCCGTTGAAGGATGATGATCCCTCCAAGGTGACCCAGATAGGCGTAGGCGTAGGTAGCGCATAGGAAAGCGCGCTCGTCAAGTTCCTCCAAGCAAATCGAGATATCTACGCATGGAAGCCGTCTGACATGACCGGAGTACCTAGGGAACTTACCGAGCACTCTCTAAATGTAAACCCGAATGCTAAACCCATCAAACAGTCCCTACGACGGTTTGGTGACGAAAAACGTAAGGCAATAGCTAAGGAACCAGCACGGCTCGAGTTAGCCGGATTCATAGAAGAGGTCATCCACACTGAGTGGTCGGCCAATCCTGTAATGGTCCCTAAAAAGGACACCACTGATTTAAGGATGTGTGTTGATTATACTGCCTTGAACAAGGCTTGTCCAAAAGATCCGTTCGCTCTGCCTAGAATCGATCAAGTAATCGATTCTACGGCAGGCTCGGAACTCCTCTGTTTTCTCGACACATATTCCGGTTATCACCAAATCTAGATGAAGGAATCTGACAAAGTCAAAACTTCATTCATAACCCCTTTCGGAACCTTCTGTTTTGTTACGATGCCCTTTGGGCTAAAGAACACAGGAGCAACGTACCAGTGCACGATGCAGCGTTGCGTCCATGACCAACTCGGACGCAATGTACATGCATACGTGGATGATATCGCAGTGATGTCCAAAAAGAAGGAAACACTGATTTCCGACTTGGAGGAGAGATTTGCCAATCTACAAAAATACAACATCATGCTTAACCCGAAGAAATGCTTCTTTGGAATACCAGCCGGAAAATTGTTAGGTTTCACCGTGTCTCAAAGAGGCATAGAGGTGAACCGCGACAAAATCAAGGCTATACTCAATATTTCTAGGCAAACTCGCCTGAAGGACGTACAAAGACTAATTGGTTGCATTGCTGCAATCAGTTGGTTTGTAAGTCGGCTTGGTGAAAGAGCCGCACCATTATACAAACTCTTGAAAAAGACCAAGGATTTTGTTTGGACTGACGAAGCTGAAGCTGCACTACAAGACCTGAAGAGAGTACTTTCATCTACTCCTATCCTTGCAGCGCCGAAACCTCAGGAACCGATGTTGCTTTACATTGCTGCGACAAATAAGGTCGTCAGTATCGTCATGGTGGTGGAGAGACCAGAGGAAAATCAGGAACACCTGGTGCAGCGTCCAACGTACTTTGTCAGCGAAGTCCTTACAGAATCAAAACAACGGTATCCGCACTATCAAAAGTTGGCTTACGGTGTTTTTCTAGCATCTCGTAAGCTATGACATTATTTTCAGGAGAATCCAATTACCGTGGTGAGCAAAGCTCCCATGAGAGATATAATCAACAATAGTGACGCCACAGGACGCGTCGCCAAATGGGGCATAGAGCTTTCAACTTTCGATATTGAGTATAAACCCCGGACAGCAATCAAATCCTAGATCCTTGCTGACTTTGTCGCTGATTGGACAGAGACGAAAGAGAACATGATCCTCGCTGAGTCAGAATATTGGACCCTCTTTTTCGATGGGTCTAAGGCTCTAGGGGGCTCGGGGGCTGGCGTGTTGCTCAAATCACCCCAAGGTGATAAACTTTTATACGTGTTGCAGATCCACTTCACAGCGACAAACAAGATTGCCGAATATGAAGCACTACTGCATGGAATCCAGATTGCTAAGGATATTGGCATCCGACGTGTGATGTCTTACGGAGATTTGGATCTTGTTGCTCAGCAAGTGTCGGATATTTGTAATGCAAATAAACACATGGCAGCATATAAAGCTGTCATAGATGATCTATCTAAATCGTTCGAAGGGTTTGAAGTTCAACACATCCCTCGAGAAGAAAATGAGGAAGCAGATGCACTATCTCGGATATGTTCTACGCGGAAAGAGGTCCCAGATGGCACTTTTCTAGAGCACCTCAAAGTTCCCTCAATAAAGGGAGTAGATGAGGAATATACTACCAAATCCGACTCACCTTTGATAGCAGTTTTGGCTGTAATCCTCAGCTGGACTCAACCCTACCTCGATTATTTGGTAGATGGCAAATTACCCGAAGACGAGGTGCTGAGCGGCAGATTATCCGACGAGCAAAAGCCTATACTATTGTTAAAGGTGCGCTCCATAAACAGAGTGTTTGTGGGGTCTTTCAGCCCTGTGTATCTCTGGAAGAAGGAGTGGAATTCTTAAGAGAAACCCACGAAGGCGAGTGTGGTCACCACGCTGTAGCCAAATCTTTAGTGGAAAAAGCTTTTAGACACGGATTTTTCTAGCTTACAACTTAGGCAGATGCCGAACGATTAGTCAAGACATGCAAAGACTGCCAAAAGTACGCTAAGCAAGCTCATGTTCCGGCTGATCAGCTACGAACAATACCTATAACATGGCCCTTTGCGGTCTGGGGGCTTGACATGGTATGACCATTTAAACGAGCTCCAAGTGGATTTACTCACCTCTTAGTGATGGTGGATAAATTCACCAAATGGATTGAGGCTAAACCTATCACTAGTTGTGATGGAGCAACAGCCAAAAGATTTGTCGAGGATGTTATAATCAGGTATAGTTATCCGCATAGCATTATCACGGACAATGGGAGTAACTTTTCTATGGGGGAATTGGCTGAATTCTGCAACGAGCAAAATATCCGGCTTGACATTGCATCAGTCGCACACCCACAAGCTAACGGACAAGTCGAAAGAGCAAATGGTTTAATCCTACAAGGCCTAAAACCGAGACTCGAAGCACCACTACGACGTGCTGCGGGGGTTTTGGTAGAGGAATTACCCTCTGTAATTTGGAGTTTACGAACAACTCCAAACAGGTCAACGGGATACACACCTTTCTTCTTGGTCTATGGCGCAGAAGCAGTTCTTCCTAGTGATTTGATTCATACTTCTCCTAGAGTGGCCGCATATATTGAAGAGGATGCCGAGATTTCTTGACAAAATGATCTCGACTTAGTCGAAGAAGTTCGCGTTGTTGCTGGAATGAGATCTACAGCCTATCAGCAGAAGTTACGCAAGTATCATAGCTAGAGAGTCCGAACTAGATCTTTCAATAAAGGAGATTTGGTTCTCCGGCTTGTGCAACAAAGAAAGCACAAACTTTCCCCCGTATGGGAAGGGACCTTTTTGGTTAGTCGAGTATTACACAATGGTTCGTATTACTTAACTGACATGAGGCCAGTCAAAGAAAGACCTACTACTAAGAAGAGAAAGAGAGCTGGAGGCAGTACAAATCCGGATGAGTTAGACAGACCATGGAATATTGCTCAACTACATCCCTTTTATTCTTAGTTTATCCTTCTTTGTAATCATATATATGTACATGTTCTGTGAGAAATAAAAGTTTTGGTTGCCTCAAGTTTTTCTGAGAAGTTTTTACCATCTTATTTCCAAATGATCATGTCATAGTCGAAAATCCCAGATGCTTGAAAGTACTTTATGCTCATGTTCGTTCTGGTCTAGATTTCCGATTCTAAAATTGCTACGTTCGGGTATAAATCTAAAATTTCTAGTCTTTACTTTGGTTATTTGTCTGATTGCTGGATGCGGGCATTTTCCGAGTAGTGAATTGTTGGTACTGGAAGCCGGCTTTGTTTCCGAGTTTAAACTGGTTCAGCAATTGAGCTCCGTTGCTCGGCAAAGTTTCCGGCGGAAGGTTTAGCCGGCTCAGGAAAGGGACGAGGCGGAAAGCCAGATAAACGATAAGTAGAGACGAAAAAATACAAGTGCTTATGAAAATATTTCAGGCACACAAAAAAAACTTAAAGCCAAAAGTGCTGAATAGATTAAAAGCTTAGCACTAGCAAAATAAATAGTACTTAATATTTACAGATGCATCATGTTTTTTTGGGATAATACAAAAATTTCTGGTCTATGATGCAGGAGGAGATGCAGGAGTTGCCGGCTCGCTGGTTCCGCCGCCTTGGTATCGTTCCAAGATGTCCGCATCCGAGGTGGTGCGTTCATCGTTGGAAACTTCAGCTGTTTCTTCTGGAGGAGGAGGCGGAGTAGCCACGTGGGTGAAGAAGGGGATCTCGTAGCTGGTTAGGTCAGCCATGCGACACCCATATCCGGCGCAGGAGTGCATGATGGCTTGAAGGTCCTGCTCCTGGCCGTCCTCATCTACCTTGCAGTACCCTCTGGTCACTCGCCATATCTCCATGTTTCCATGGTGGCTCATGACCATGGTGAGAGCGTTCTGTGCAGAAGTCCGCGTGTAGGACATGTTCCAGTCCCGAACGAGTTGCGGCATCTCCTTGGCCTTGTACCGCACCTGAAAATCCGACATGCTTGGCATGTCCGGAATCTTGAGGGCTTCGCCGATATCCTCAAGGGACTGGCGGAAGTCATGAAGTAGGTCGCCGACTTGGGTAAGCCGGTGGGTGCGGGGCTCGGAGGAGGAAGAGTCCGTCAAGTTCAGAGGACCTATACACAAAACAAGTTAAGAAAAATCTGCCATTGATAAAAGTCGAAGGAAAAAGATAAGTCAGACAGATGGAACGTACCAAGAATGACATCGTCAATCTTGGTCTTCTCCTCCCGGAGACTCTGGAGTTCAGCCCGGAGCGCCTGGGAGATGTCCTTCTCTCTGCCAAGCTCATTCTTGTGGTCTGAGATTATTTTATCTTGAGCAGCAATCTTGCAATCACACTCTTCAGTGGCCAAGGAGGAGGATTCAAGGACTTGAGATATGCTCTTTTCATGATTTGCCTTGAGCTGACCCAGCTCTTGGCGAAGCTCCTTGTTTTCCACCACTAAGGTCTTGAGGTTCTCGGCCTCTTCAATCATGCCGACGGATTGTTTCACCAGCGCTGTAAGTCAAAAAAGAACAAAAGTTCAGAACAAATTTGACATTGAAAATACAAGGGCAAGGTTTGAATCTCGGAATGTTTACCTTCGACTTCATCCTTGGCTACTTTGAGTTCAGAATTTTTAAGCCGGAGAGCTTTGATCCCTCTCCTCTTATCGCAAACATTCTTCAGTAATTCCTGGTGATAGGAACATACTTTCTGTAAGTCAGAATACCCAAAGTCAGAAAGCTACTTAAGACTCGGGCTAATATTTTTGCTAAATATCAGCACGAGCCTTGGGGGCTACACTAGTTCGTTCTTTGGCATCCTAATGAAGCATAAACCCGGATTATATATCCTACTTCATGCTTGGGGGCCAGAGGATATGATATAAAATAAAGGAAAAAACAGGAGTTGGAATTCCGCGTTCACTTCAGTAGCCACCTTTTCGGCGAGAGTCAGAGGAATCACTGGAGCTGTTGGAAGCTCACCGGTCCTAATCCTCTGCTTCTTGCGCTTCTTCTTTGGGAGATAAATGGCTTTTCTCTAGGCATTGCCTGGCTAGCCGCTAGATCTCTTCTGCAAATTTCCGGGACAGGCCAAACTTGGCAAGTCCCGGATTGCTGATGAGGTTTTCGGCAAAGGTTTCTGCCGAGGGATCATTACCCAAAGAGGGTTCACCCTTATCTAGAACTGACTCACCCATGGTGACGTTAGTATGCGATTCAAGGATCGCAGGCTCTGTGGAAGGAGCCGGATCTTCTGCGATGACCGGGGAAGGAGTGATCACCGGTGTTGCAGAAGGTTGAGGGGCAAGAGTCGGAGGAGCCACGACAGGGGAAGCTATGGTGAGCTTTGTCTGTCGCAGGGGCTTTGAAGGAATCCCTTTCCCTTTGCCCTTGACGAGCATTTTTTCTCTGAGAATGTAGTAAAGTCGGAAACATTACATCTCGGAAAGAAATTGGAATAAAGTACAAAGGCGGAAATTGTGATTGAAAGTTACCTCTTCACAACATGCACCTCCTTTGTGCCCACAGCCATTGTCAAAGCTTTGCGCTTCTTGAGCGCAAGGTCCGGCAATGGGACTACTTCTGTATCCTGAGAAAACTCAGGAGGATATCATTCGAGCGGAGCAAGTTCCGACTCGGGGAGGTCGGCAAGCTGAAAACAAGAAAACATATCAGTATTGCAATATAACTCGAAGATTGAAACACATAAAAGGTGTACTGATGGAAACTTACCGGCACTACGGGGTTTTCCGCCGTGTGCATGTCTAGAGAAACCTCCGAAATTCTCCTCTCGATCCGATCCTTGATCAGCCACTTGATTTGGCTTATGTAGCCCTGCGGGGTGTAGGCCTTGGAGCTGACGCGGAGGGAATCTTTCTTGGATGACGTGATGGAGTGCATCAGTCGATCCCCGTGGTACTGAAGGGGCTGGATCCAACGTGAGACCCAGCATTGGACCAAGTCAGATCCCTTCAGACCCTTGTGTTTGATGAAATATTTGATCCGCCTCTTAGCGAGGATTAGATCGTCGGTGAGAGCCGGAGCAGCCTCGTCCCAGGAAGGTTGGGCCGTGGCAGCTCCATCGACAAAAGCCGGCAAAGTAGTGGCTTTGCCGGGAGCCGGAATATGCTTATGATAGAAAAATGTGGCTGGCCATTGTTTGACCGAGTCACTAGCTGAAATTTTGTGATATGCGCGCTCGCGTCTAAGTGAAAAACTAATAGTGCCGGTGATGTAAGGAACACCGGCAGTAATGGAATTTCTCCGGACATGGAAATAATACCGGAAGAGAGTCAAACTCGGCCTAATGCCGAGAAAGCCCTCACAAAGCAAAGCATACGTACTCATCTCTAAGAGTGAGTTGGGAGGAATATTGTGGAGTTGAACCTCGTAATGATCTATCACCTCGGAGAAGAACTCCGAGGGAGGAAAGGACAGACCTCTATCGAGGTGGGTGCCGAAGTGGACCCGCTCGCCGTCGCGCGGGTTGGGGACGGTTTCTTCGGAGCCGCTCCGCCAGTTGCCGGCGGCGAGAAGCCCCTCCTTCTCCACGTTCTTGAGGCCCTCCTCGTTGAGGGCGCAGGGAATCCAGATCCCGCGGAAGCTGTCCTTCTTCGCCGCCGCTTCCACCGTTGCCGCTGCTGCCGCTTCCGCCAAGCCGGAGGAAGAAGATGAAGCCATTTCTCCGGCGAGAGGTTGACCTAAAAGGGGCGGCACTGGGAGTTCCGTTGAGGGAGAACGTGGAAGCTCTGTGCGCGTAGGAGGATTGGGAAGGAGAGGAAAAGGCAAGGACTGGTGGAAGGAGAAGGAGAAAATCCTAACCCCTTATATTCACCTACCTGCACCAAGATTCGTGCAAATGCTACAGTGTAACCGCCACGCGTCGTGGAAGGAACTGGGAAGGACCCACGCGATGATTGCGTCGCCTCGATCTCCACACACACATTGAAACGGCGCCTCGGTTCCGCGGACCGCGGACCCACCAATGGTCGTGCTGACGGCATGCCTGTCAGCTGACGTGACTAGACCATGACTTGTGTCAGGTGGCGTTAGAAACCAAGTTTCGGCTTAGTTTGAAATCAAGCTGGAAAATCCGAGTAACCTGTTGATAGGTCCGACTTATTTTTAAGACCCGGATCATATTTTTTGTTGTGAAGTTTCAAGAACCCTTCAAGATTCTGCAAGCCGAAGATCAAGCTAGACGATGATAAATCCGACTTTGGATCTTGGAGGCCTTCGGGGCTTCTGTTGGGGATATACTTTCCGGGCATCCTCACAGTTCCTCACTGACCAGGGTGGCCCACTTCAGGTTAGAGCTTTGCTTCACAGGCGGCCCAGTCAGGGAGAAAGACGGAGTCCAATCCGGCTACGGGAAGGCCCAGAAGACTTACCGACTTAGGCCCGTAATGTTACTTGTAGTTTAAGATGTACTCTGTAACCAACTCTTAGTCGTAGCCGGATTGATCTCTCATGTAAACCCTAGGCCGGATATCTATATAAGCCGTCCTAGGGAGAGGCTTTAGGGCATAACCAATACTTTAGACCCTCAACTTGCACGGGCGAATCCCTTGTAACCCATATTCCAGCTCTGCCGTATTAATGGATTGCTAGCAGGAGTAGGTTCCTTCCAAAGCCGGCGGATTCGAACCTGGGTAAACTTGTGTGCTCACCGTCCCGGAATACCGTACGTCTCAAACCCCTCTCTTCCGCACGCCTCGAGGACTCCCTCATGGCGTACTTGTCCTCAATCCGACGACAGACTACCGTATTACTGTATTACTAGCAGGAGTAGGATCCGTCCAAAGCCGGCAGATTCGAACCTGGGTAAACTCGCCATCACCACCATGCTCACCCAGGTCTACCATACTGCCGATAGTCTATGAAGCACCACCGGTCGCCTCCCCAGCGTACATGTCCCTTTATTCTAGCGATAGCCTCAGGAGTAGCAGCCATAACTCATCGAGCCATGGAGGTGCCGCTAGATCTGAGCCGGCCCGGCCCAGATCTAGCGACATCGTGCATGGATGCACCGATGCAATCGGTCTCTAACACTAGGACCTCTAGGGCCGACCGTCACGCCGCGGCCCATTCTTGGTAACTATAGGCCCTCCTGGCCCATGGTAGACCCAGATCGGCCCGAACCAGTGAGCCGCCCAGCCTCGGCGGAGCATCTCCTCCGACACACCTCTCCGCAGAGGACCAGCAGTATCGCGTCGTCCTACACCTCGCATGGACGCCATCCATGCAGTCCAGAGCGCGCGACGAACCAGCCCTAGTCGGCTTCCGTGCGCCATGGGCACTACAGCCCGCCGACCCAGATCTGGCCCTGCCAGATGGGACACCGAGCCTCGCATGGGACACCCTCGCCGCTGCACCTCGCTGCCTCTATGTCGATCTGCCGTCCCCGCCACCGACTGCGTTCGCCCACCCGCAGAACGCGTACTCCCACATGGGACTCCCTCAACACACGTGCTCCCGCCCATGGGCTTTTGAGATTTTTTTATGCTCTTGATTTGTTCCAAAGCAAGGAAAAATGGCAAAGACAGAAAAGTTCCCCAGGAAATCAAACTAAATGTTCTTCTGCATAGACTCGTATGATTACGAATCAAAAGTAAAACATTCTCGAAAACTACGAATTTGAAGCATCGCTTCCATGGATATTCTTTCTTTTCGATATTTTTAGGCTCTAGATTTGTTTTCTTATTGTACATGTAAAGATAATGCACGCATGGAAGTTTTCCTATATTAGAACGAAGTCACCATTTTATCAACATTTTAATGACAACATCATTTGAGTCGAGGGGAATAACACACAGTTTGGGTTACGCAAACTATGTCATCCTCTTGATCTACTTGAACACCGAAATATGAAGGGCATAGTGCTATTTTACACTGCCTTTCATGTATTATTTGGTTAGTTCCTATGGAATTATAAGGAAAATATATTTTATCCCTCAACTATTAGACCGAGTAAATTCACAAGTTTTAAAAAAAATAAAGATTTTTTAGAAATAACAAAGCCCGCGAAAGTAATCCCAATTTATTGCTCAATAGGATTTTCACACTACTCACTCACCCATTCCTCCCTCTTTTCGCAACTTCATTAATCATCTCTCTCCTTCTCTATCCCATATTTCTGTTACATAAAATACTGTTAAATTGCCTTTATTTTCACTTGTTGATGTAAGAGATTATGCAAACTATGAACGGAAGAGGAGAATTATCTTTTTAGTTATTGTGTATTGGTCACCAATCGATAGAAAAACTGCATTCACGTGAACCCACTGCATAGACGTCATGCAAGTTTTCTTCTACCCTTTTACTAAATAGTATAATACGCATGTGTGTTTCTATGGGGAAAATAAGTCACCTCGTAACGAAAAAATGTGTGGGACGCTAGTGATTACTTCCACATCGACTCAAGCAAAATTATTGAGATTTATCCAATAACTTATATCTTGTCAGGACTAAATTCATAGATTTCAGTAAATCCACGAGATTTATCCAAGAAAAATAAAACCCTACATTTTGAACTTTTTCTCCAACGAGATATTCTCTCTAGTTATAGAAATTTTGTAAGTAGCTTGACATGCCATGCATAGGAATCATATCAGTAATACTTAGAACTGCATCATCATATGATCTACCAACCATTTTAATACCAAGGTGTTTTGACACAATCTACAAATGCTCCTCGAAATTAAGCATAATTCCATAAACTCATAGGCTATTGATGGCCCAAAATATATCGAGCTTGTTTGGGAACCCCAAGAGGAAGGTATGATGAGCACAACAACAAGTTTCCCTCAGTTATGAAACCAAGGTTATCAATCCAGTAGGATCAAGTAAACACCCCAAAGGTGTTGTTAGCTGAGCCTTGCCAGGGCGCACTACCGGTGCCAGCAGCAATGTGGAGACCTGAGCAACACAACCGCTATTTACTGTTTTCTATTTACTTTCTGGAAGCTACTACTTTCTTCCACACGATACGTTTAATCCTTTGTTTTCAGCAAAACCAGTGAGATTGCAACCTCACTGTAAGTTGGGGGCAAAGTTCTTTGGTTGTGTTGTGCAGGATTCCAAGTTGGAAACAACACCTTGGAGGTCTTTCCTTGCTCCTACTGGTTCGATAACCTTGGTTTCATAACTGAGGAAAAACTTGCTGCTGTGCTCATCATACCTTCCTCTTGGGGTTCCCCAATGAGCTCGATATGTTATTTGGGCCATCACCCGCATCCTCGGGTGACTCGATGACGTTAGCGGATTTCTGAAAGTTCTCCGTGGAATATGAAGAGGAGTTCAACTCCAAAGCTGTAGAAGAAGGAGAAGCCATGGACGAAGGATCCGGAGAAAACTCTCCTATAGTGCAGGATGACATGGATCTCGGAGATAATCCCGACGTCCAAATGTCCCAAAGTACCGATCAGAGCTTGACTCCGGGAAACAGACCTAAATCCGTCTTTGCTACAAGCACTGCTAAGAAGGCAAAGAAGAAGAACAAGAAGAACAAGACCCCGACAAAAGAACTTCCGACAGAGGAAGTGATTGCCGAGGAATATGAGGAAGACTCGGATGGAGCACTTATCCTAGACGAGCCCAAAGAAAAATCGATGGATGGACACGTGGTCACTGCAGGTTCCCGTAAACTCATTGATGTTGCGTTAACTACACCTATCCCTATAGCTGCAGAACTTACTGCTGAAGAGCTAGAGGAAAGGGCTCAGGCCCTAGAAGTGCGCTGCCAAGTACTCCTGGATGAAGCCAACATCAAGGAAGAGAAGAAGCGCATAGCAACTACGAAGAAGTACATCTCTCTATAGCATCAGAAGACCCAGAAAAGACACACGCGTGACAATCAATTTCCGGAAGTCCACAAGGTTCTCTTTGAGGGAGATCTAGGGATGCCTTGGCTCAATAGTAATGGATATCTGGTGTACCCAACACCAGTACAGAACACTGCCATAGCTCGAGATATCCTGGCAAATAATCCAGGCCCAGAACAGGTTCGATTGGGCATTAAGCTACTCACCAAGGGCCTGGAGCAGTAGAAGGTCGCGAAGTCTGGAAGCGGAAAACTGGTCTCTCAATCCGACCAATGTCGCACGGATCAGACCTATAATGACGTAAGACCCCAACAGGTTCTGGAACAACATCACCGTTCTGACCGCCGGGAAGACAACTACTCAAGAACCGGATCTTCAGGGGAGCACCGTAGACCTGCACGTGACTGGCGCAATGTTGCTCTAGCCATAGAGCAAGAGGCAAGTGCTGCACTGTATTCGAGAAATCCTCCCTGGCAACAATCGAATGATCGCAGGGAAGAAGACAAAGAGAAACGTCGGGAGGAGGACGTCAAAGAATGCCATCTCCTAGACATACAAGTTGTCCGGCTGAACCCCATCACGGTGGGAGTGACGGGCGAAGGAACGACGGATACCGTGCCAATACAAGCCGGCAGGGGGCTCGTCGCAATGAATACCTTCCCCGGAACCGGAATAACGACACTCCGTATGGAGGCCGGCGATTAGCCGGAAATAATCCAGCTGCTCCACCCTCTCCACCAAGCAGCCATCACAACGGCTCTCAAGGAGGCCAGGGAGGGCGTTGTGGTGGAGGAGGTGGTGGAAGAAGCCGAAGTCCGGCTCCGAGGCACCATAGCTATAGCAAACAACCAAGACGGCGTTGCCTGTCACCAAGTGATGCGAGAAACCGGATTAACTCCAACGTAGAGGCGCGACGCTACGAGTCGGATAATATCTATGTGAGCCTAAAGTGTTTCGGACCATGTATTCAACAAACAAACTTCCCGGAAGAATTTGCTATCTCAAGACACATCCAACCCTATGACGGTGTGGCCCGGCCAGATACTTGGCTCCAGGATTTTTTCCAGGATTGCTGCATCACCAAAGGCGGAAACAGCTTCATCGCAACCCAATATCTCCCACTCAAGTTGTGGAAGATAGCACGATCATGGCTCAATGAACTTCCGGAGAACACCATCCATAACTGGTATGACATGCAAAGCGCGTTCTTTTAGAATTTCGAAGGTACATATCGGAGGCCCTATATGGTAGGAGACCTACAGGGTTGCACCCAGAAACCCGGAGAAACTTGCCGAGACTACCTCGGACGATGGATCTACACCAATAACTCCTGCGAAGGGGTAAATGACCAAACTGCGATTGAAGCTTTCATTGCAGGACTCCCAATTGGTTTACTACGTCATTGCTTGAAGTGTGACAAGGTCACTGATCTGGGAGAGATGATAGAAACATTGAGCAGGTATGCAGATGCTGACGACGATGCAAAGGGATTACTGAACACCCTAGCTGTGCCACAGTCGGCAAAACAACCAAAGCAGCAAGCTCAGAAACGCAAGACCACCTCGGAAGAAAAACCCAACACGGAAACGGCAGTGGTCACTGCTACTTTCGGGTCTGGAGGACGAGGAGGGCGCGGCGGGGGCCGCGGACATGGTCGTGGGACATCATGAGTCCAGGGTAGAGGAGACCAGCAACCTGGCAAAACCTTCTCCTGGACTGACATTACCAATAACGCATGTGTGCATCACCTAGATGCTAGTGGGGGCTCATCTCACACAAACACCGAGAGTCGTTTTAATAATGACATCAAGAAAGACAATACCGCGGGCTACAGGGCAAGCGGAAGAAGGGAAAGAAGAATCCCGAGAAATAAAAATAGACCAAGTAAGATTCCGACATGGAGGAAGCTGACCCTTCAAATCCCAAGCCAGAGGGAAAGAAAAACTTCCCAACACAGAAAGACACTTACGTCAACTTCCTCGGATCTAAACCAGCTAAGGTCAAGAAAGTAGTTCTGCATGAGCTCAACGCAACTGTTCCGGCTGTCCCACAATTCCTGGACTGGTCGGAAGTGGCAATCACCTTTGACCGTGCTGATCATCCTCCTAAGCCGCACAAGTGAAATGGATCGTATGGGCACCTAGAGGGGGGGGGGGGGGGTGAATAGGTGCTATTTCAAATTTTAATGCCTTTTCAATTTTAGGCTTGACACAAAAGGTAAATTCTCTAGAGAAGCTATTATGAAGAATTTCCCTATATGCAAACCTATCTACTAGCGAGTAAAGGCGAGTGAGAAATAGGAACGAGTGAACCATCGTGAAGCACGCGGACACACAAGATTTGTTTTACCGCAGTTCCTTCCTTGTTAAGGGAAGTACATCTGCGTTGGAGGGGTGGGCGGTACTAAGACCACCACGCCACAATAGGCCTCACCTTGTTCTCTGATGGATCCCTCCACCAAAGGCCTGATCCACCTTTCCGCTATAGGAATCCTTCGTGGCGGGAACCGGCGCCTTTACACAACTAGCGGGGCACAACTCCATAAGAAAATTGGAGGCTCCCGTAATGACAACAAGCTGCCACAAGAACAAGTTATCAATAACAAAACACAAGATTTAGATATTGACGAGAATACTAGATCGGAGATTTCTCCAAGTGAATGGAGAGGAGTTGATGCGTTTGATTCGTGATGACGATGTAGGTTGTCTCCTCCTTCAATTCCCCCAAAGATCGAAGCCTTTGGGTGGTTGAAGTGGGAGATCTAGAGAGAGAGCTCTTGCAACAGGTCTGGTCTTTTTCGAATGAATCAAGAGTTCTGCTTGAAGGGGGAGAAGGGGCTTTTATACCCCCTACCCCAACTGAGCCGTTGGAGCCTTTGGGCCCCGGATTATCTGGCCCAAGTGAGGGCCGGATAATACGGCCTGGTGAAAACTCCGCCCCAGACTCAGATAATCCGGTAGATAATCCGCCTTCGAACAGAAGCACGCGTTGGGCGGCCCTTGACATCTTCTCCTGGGGACCGGATTATCCGGCCCTAGGGGAGGGCCAGATTATCTGGCTGGGGAAAAATCCGCCCCAGCCATGGAATATCTGGGGGAAATTCCGCCTCCAAACAGAAGCTTGCGCAGATGCTCCCTTGGGCGATTCCCCTGGGGCCGGATTATCCAGCCATAGAGGAAGGCCGGATTATCCGGTCTAGGGAGAAAATCCGCCCCAGAGCCGGACTGTCCGGGGGAAAATCCGCCCCCAGACAGAAGCACGCGCGCAGCCTGCCCTGGCCAAGATGGTCAGGCCGGATAATCCGGCCCACGATAGGGGCGGATAATCCAGCCCCAAACACCCAAAACTTTCCTGCAACACTTGGTGTATATTAGAAACTCTACGGTATTGTTATCTAAAACACAAAACATAGGGAAGCATGAAATGTTCTTTCAATCTCCCCCTTTTTGGTGTTAGATGACAATAATAGGATTTGCAAGAAAGTTCACAAGACCACCCATTTTAAATACATGAAAGAGACTCCCCCTCAATGTGTGCATACTAAAAGTTTGCATTTGAATACAAATGCACACAAATGGGTACGAGTCTATTCCATGAAATATAAACAACATAAACATACCACCGAGATAGAGAAAGGCGTCCTTAAGATAGCCAGTATTACCAATGTGATAACCATTATAAACGCCTTCCTAGAGATAGATATCCAATAGATAGAATATGATAGATGAATCCATAGGATTAATCCAAGAGATAAATCCAGAGCCACACAGACACATAGTTCCATACAAACAAAACCACAAATTAGGGTTCAACGCTAAATGGGCACAAGCAAGAAAACAACGAATAGAAAAAGTGCAAATGCTTGTGCCTGACCCATGCAAATTCTCGGAGACCTAATAGAACTACTTCTCCCCCTTCGGCATCGAGACACCAAAAAGGAAGAAGAGTGATGCTAATGCCCAAGGTGTCACTCGTAGTCCTAATCCTCGTCCTCGTCCTCGTCCCCATCCTTGTCCTCGTCCTCAAGCTCCTCGGTGTCATCCTCCTCATCATCAGTAGTGGCCGTGGAAGGGAACATGTGACGCTCCAGCTCACCATAGTTAAGCCCAAAAGAAGAGTTCCACCGAGCATATGGTGTGAGAGTAGTAGGAACAGGGGGGTCGCCCGAAGCACCAGACACATGGTGAAGAATGAGCTGTTGAGTCTGAGCCATCTCGTGGCGCTGCTTGTAAGCCTCATACTTACCCTTGCGAGTGTCCACTCCCATGCACAGAATGTTCCGTTGGAACCAGTTGAACTTCTTGATCTCATGAGCAATAGGAGGCACTTAGGGCCTACGAGCACTAGCATGAGCATCCCTCATGAGACCCTCGGGAGCAGAGGAGGGGTGAGAGGTCTTCCGAACCTTGGTGTAGATCTTCTTGGCCTTGTTTACAACATCAATGTTAAATTCTTTAGAGGGAAGCAGGTGCTTGATCAGCATCATGATGTAAGGAGCATAAGGGATGGATAGCCTGTTGAACATTGCATCAATCAACTCATGGTAAATGAAGTCCATCACATCCAGCTGGTACTGAATGGACTCATCCTCACAAGATGCAACCTCATGAGAGAAGGCTAGGAGCTGAACCAGGTGACCACGGATGCTGTCATTGTTGCCTCCACTCAGGGTGATAGAATCATGGAAGAGACCCACCAAGGAAGCATAAATTGGAGAAAGACCAGCAAGGGTGCCCACAATACCATTGTCCATTGTACACGGAGAGAGGACTGCATCTTTATTGGGCTTGAGTTGGGTGATGATACAGTGACCACTAGCCCGATCCCTGCTGCAGAAAGAATACCCAAGCACCTCAGCAAAACACAAAAATCATCACGCATAGGCCTGTCACGAGTCATCCACTTCATAGTGCGGTTCCATCACCACAAATAACCAAGGTGGAAAAGAACTGCTTCACAATCTCAGAATCATAGGAGCATTGGAGAGCCATGAGATGGTGCAGCCCCATCCGTCCAGCCACATACATTGCATCAACAAGGTGAGGCTTTTCCAAGGCCTCAGCAAGAACAAGAGGATGCATAGGCCGAATCTTCTGCCAGGCATAAACATCTTCATAGATGCTCTTTTGTTCATCACACCAAAAACGAGAATCACCCAGCTCAGTATCACGTGTTAACTCAGCAAACAGATTACGGTGACGAATAGAAGAATAAGTAATGGGATCCAGCGACTTATAGTTAATCTTGGGCTCTTTGCCCTTCCTATTGGACACACCCCTCCTGGTTCTCTCCCTCTTTTCGTGCTCAGCCATGCGGTCAGCCTCTTTCTTTCTTCTTCTCAATTCAACTTCATCCACAGTATTACCCTCACTGTCTACCCTGAAATATAGACCACGAGGACGATGCTTGTATGTCTTGGGAGCACTGGAACCACATGTGAAGAGAACAAGGTGGATAGCATGGGGATAAGAATACACACAAGTCCAAGATAGAGCATAGAAAAAGTAGTCAAACAGTTCATAGTCCAATACTACTCAATGCACAAATCTATACGAAACTGAACCAGATGTGACTCTGTCAGGCTGGATTATCTGACCTGGCCAGGGGCGGATGATCCGGCCCTTGCAGAAAATTTCAGTATCGGCTAGATCGAATGCATAAGAGTAGATCTGGCCTAGATACTGCAAGACTACAAATTCTACGTGAAACAACACCCTTCTAGACAGCGTTCCACCCAACAAGTAACACATCTAGCCAAATATGGGGAGAGAGGGAGTTACCCTCACTCATTGGAGAAAAAACATGGAGGAGAAGGTACCCGGAGGCGTGGAAAAGAAGATCTGGGGAGGCCCGGAGAATGTCGCCGGATTGAGGACAAGTACGCCATGAGGGGGTCTTCGAGGTGTGCGGAAGAGAGGGGTGTGAGACATACGGTGTTCCAGGACGGTGAGCACACATGGTTACCCAGGTTTGAATCCGCCAGCTTTGGATGGACCCTACTCCTGCTAGCAATCTAGTAATACGGCAGAGCCGAAATATGGGTTACAATGGTATCGCCTGTGCGAGTTGAGAGTCTAAAGTATTGGGTGTTATCTGGTGCCCTAAAGGCTCTCCCTAGGATGGCTTATATAGATATCCGGCCTAGGGTTTACATGAGAGATCAATCTAGCTACGACTAAGAGTTGGTTACAGAGTACATCTTGAACTATAAGTAACATTATGGGCCTAAGTCGGTAAGTCTTCTGGGCCTTCCCGTAGCCAGATTGGACTCCGTCTTCTCTCTCTAACTGGGCCGCCCGTGAAGCAAAGCTCTAACCCGAAGTGGGCCACCCTGGTCAGTGAGGAACTGTGAGGATACCCGAAAAGTATATCCCCAACAGAGAATCTGGTGGCCGAAGAGGCTCCGAGGAGGGTGCGGGACGGCAGGCGGCGACTGGGGAGAGGGAGAGGGTCGGGGGAGAAGTGCTGCTCGTTATGAGCGCTTCCCCCGACCCCAGCCCTTAAAGACTACATCCGCCAGGGCCGGATTATCTGGCCTATACTTGGGCCGGATTATCCGGCCTAAATTCTGAATTTCTATTGAACACAGAATCAGGCCCGCGCGTCCCCAAACAAAACCCCCACAAGGTGTACAAGGGACTTGTGTGCAAGAAAAGATGGCTTAGGGGTAGGGAAAGGTTTAGGATTAAGAGTGCCAAACTGAGGTGGTACTACACACTCAAAATTGCAAGAATCAAATCAACTAACAGCCAAAATTGAGCGTGATTCCCATAAGAACATGAGATGAGTTAAAACAACCAAAAAGATCCACATAAATCCAACTCTTCTCATGGAAGAGGGCGGTGGCCGAAGCCACCTTGTTGGAGTGTATGGTATGACACCGCGAAGATATATCTTGGGTTCATGACCAATACTCATCAATAAGCTCACATATCACAAAATGATATTAAGAGAAATGATTTGACTTGCTTTCGGCATTATGGGGGAGGGTTAGCCCAATCAATTAGGACCACAATCCCCCTATATCCATGCCCACACCTAGACCAAATAAGACTGAGATGTTAGAGTGAGTGCATGGGTAATCAAGACAAGCTCCTTGAATCAACGATATTTAGCTCATTCCTCAATTAACAAAACCTTTCTTCATCAAGTGGCTTCGTGAAAATATCAGCAAGTTGGTTCTCCATGCTCATTAAAGATAGATCAATATCGCCTCGAGCTACATCGTCTTGAATAAAATGATTCTGAATGTCAATATGCTTCATCCTTGTCTGCTGTATCGGATTGTACGCAATTTTGATTGCACTTTCATTATCGCATAAAAGAGGCACTTTGTCACAATTGACACCATATTCCTTTAGAGTTTGCCTCATCCATAATAACTAAGTGCAGGCACTAGCAGCAACAACATATTCAGCTTCAGCGCTGGAGAGAGATATACAATTCTGCTTTTTAGAAGACCAATAGACTAGAGACCTTCCCAAGAACTGACAAGCTCCAGAAGTTGATTTTTGATCATCCTTATCACCAGCCCAATCTGAATCTGTATAACCACGTAGAGAGAAATTGGAGCCCTTGGGATACCATAGACCAAAATTGGGGGAATGAACCAAATATTGGAAGATCCTCTTGACCGCCACTTAGTGGCTTTCTTTAGGAGATGCTTGATACCTTGCACACACCCCTACACTCAACACAATATCGGGTCTAGATGCGCAGAGGTAAAGAAGAGCGCCGATCATGGACCGGTATACCTTTTGGTCCACATCTTTACCGTTCAAGGTGACATTTTGTTTGCATCGGAGTCGCGACACCATTAAGATCTATCATCTTGAATCTCTTGAGCATGTCTTGGATGTATTTTGCTTGCTTGATGAAGGTTCCTTCTCTAAGTTGCTTGATTTCGAATCCAAGAAAGAACCGTAACTCCCCCATCATAGACATCTCAAACCTGTCAGTCATAAGCTTTGAAAATTCATCATTAAAAGATTTATTAGTAGAGCCAAAGATGATTTTGTCTACATATAGTTGGCATACGAAGAGATCCCCCTTAACCTTCTTTGTAAAAATAGTGGGATTGATTTGCCCAACTTCGAAGCCATGGTCTAGCAAAAGCTCTTTAAGGTGCTCATACCACACACGTGGGGCTTGTTTAAGGCCATAGAGTGCCTTATCGAGTTTGTAGACATGGTTCGGGAAGTTAGGATCCTCAAATCCGGGGGATTGCTTTACATATACCACGTCATGTAGAGGACCATTAAGAAAAGCACTCTTAACGTCCATTTGCTACAATTTAAAATTATTATGAGCAGCATAAGAAAGTAGGATACAGATGGACTCAAGACGAGCCACAGGAGCATATGCCTCGCTGAAGTCAATGCCCTCAACTTGGGAATAACCTTGTGCCATCTGTCTCGCCTTGTTCCTCACAACAATGCCATTGTCATCTTGCTTGTTTTTAAATATCCATTTGGTGCTGATAACATTGCGGAAATCCTTGGGCTTCTCTACTAATTTCCAAACCTTGTTGCATTCAAAGTTATTCAACTCTTCATGCATAGCAACAACCCAGTCCGGATCTTCAAGAGCTTCAACTACTTTCTTGGGTTCCACCATTGAGATGTGAGCTTGATGCACACCGAAACTTGCCAACTCCCTTCTTGTGGAAACCCTTCATCGAAGATCACCTACAACTTTGTCAAGAGTATGACCCCTTAACTCAAGGTTCCTATGGGCACGAGCTTTGCGATGAAGTTCAATTAGCTTGTTGTCTCTTGGTGGAATAGCTTCAACATTTGAGTCTTTGTTGGAATCACTGGCTTGGCCTTGATCTGTAGCTTGATTAGCATGAGCAGGAGATGAAGAGCCTTGCCCTTGACTTGAATCCACAACCATAACAGGAGGCTGTTGTTCTTCAGGAGTTTTAGGGACAGATAATCTGGCCGAGGGTGAGGCTAGATAATCTAGCCTGGGAGAACCTGAAGCATCTTCGCTAACTTGACTGGGACTAGCTCGAATTGGAGTGTGGCCAGATAATCCGGTGTCAGCCGGAAAATCCGGCCTAGGACTTGCAGCTGTTTCTTCGATATGATGTCCAATTTGGTCGCCAGTAGAGGTATGGCCGGATAATCTGGTGTCGACCGGATAATCCGGCCTAGAGCATTCAGGTGCATGTTGACCTTCAGCATTTGGTGGAGTTGGTGTAGAAGTTTCTCCTGTGGTTGGAGCATGTTGAGCCTGTGTAGATGAGGGCTCTACATGAGTGGAGCATTGTCCTTCCCGATCTACCACAAGGGGTTCCTCAATGGGGCGGAAAAATCCCACGCCCATTCTTCTTATGGCATTTTGGGGTATTTAAATATCTGCCTCACAAACATCAACTTACCCCGCACGTGAGCCATAATTTTCCTTGAACACCACACTACAAGATTCTACAATAGTTCTGGAGAGCTTATTGTAGACTCTACAAGTGTGGGATTCAGCACCACAACCAACAAAAATGCCTTCTAAAGCCTTAGACTCAAATTTAGATAAACGATCTCCTTTGATGAGAAACAAACACTTACATCCAAATACCTAGAAGTATGAGATGTTTGGCTTGTTACCGGTAAGTATTTCATACGGAGTCTTGTCCAAGATTTTATGGAGATATAGCCGGTTGGATGAATGGCAAGCGGTAGAGATTGCTTCAGCCCAGAAGTTATAGGGAGACTTGAATTTAGCTAGCATAGACCTTGCCATATCCATTAAGGTCCGGTTCTTTCTCTCGGCAACACCATTTTTTTGAGGGGTGTACGCAGCGGAATATTGATGTATTATCCTCTCCTCACTTAGAAATTCATTTAAGGTGTAATTCTTGAACTCGGAGCCATTATCGCTTCTAATTGCCAAAATTGGGAGATTGTGTTGACGTTGAACCTCATTGGAAAAATCGATGAACGTTTGTTGAGTCTCTCTCTTCAACTTGAAGAAATAGACCTATGTGTATCTTGAGTAATCATCAACAATCACGAGGCAATACTTCTTCCCACCAAGGCTTGCATGTGATGGAGGACAAAAGAGATCCACATGAAGGAGCTCCAATATTCTTGATAATGAAATAATAGTCTTCCGTTGATGGGGAGAATCATGCATTTTTCCTTCAACACAAGCCTTGCAAAAACAATCTTTGGCAAAGGAAACATTTTCTTTTAGTCCAAGGATGTGGCCACCCTTGTGGGGACTTTGCAAAGTTCTCATATTGACGTGGGCTAGTCGGAGATGCCATAACCAACTCGCGTCAGCCTTTCTAAAAAGACAAATCAGACCTGCAGTGGTTTTCCCCGAGAAGTCCACCACGTATAGGTCATTTTCGACATATCCCACGAAAGCGACTTTTAGAGACTTGCTCCCCAAGAGTACCACCAAATCAGCATCAATGAAAACTGCAAAGCCCATCTTACCAAGGGCATGAACTGAAAGTAAATTGTAACCAAGGGTCTCAAGAAGCATGACATCCACGAGAGAGATATCGTGAGCAACCACTACTGTGCCAAAACCCAATACCTCAGATTTTGACTTATCACCATAGGAGACGGTTATGTTATCATGATTTGGCCGCATCTCCGTGATGATCTCCTTGCTTCCGGTCATGTGACTTGTGCACCCGCTATAGAGTACCCATTTAGACCCACTAGAAGCATATCCCCGCAAGAAAGTTACTTCTTGGTTTTAGGTACCCATTTTTTGATCGGTCCCCTCATGTTAGTGACAAGGGTATTGGGAACCCAAATAGACCAAGGAATGTAACTATCATAAGGACCTACATAACTAGCATAAACATCACCATAATAATCACAATATAACTCATAGTTAGGATTATTAGTCCCTGCAAAACCATCATAGTTAGACTTGTCCTTGGTGGTGGTGCTAGTCTTTGGTTGAGGCATTTTGCTCTTCTTCTTCTTCTTCTTCTTCTTCTTCTTATTATTATTATTATTCTTTTTCTTTGTCTTGGGAACAAAACCAAGACCCTCTTTTCCAATGCGTGTCCCTTGCTTGCTAATCACCTCATCTAGAACTTCTTTACCTTTGTGTTGAGATCCCTTTACAAGTTCTTCTTGTCCACAAGAAGGAGTAGAGGTGCTGGACATATCATACTTCTCCAATTGAGTTTGGAGCTAGTCACGAAACTCATTTAGAGTAGAGTGTTCACTCTCCAATTCCTTATGAGCAACGTCAAGTTTCTCAAACTTCTCCGAGGTCTAGCATGAGCAGCCCCAAATTCAATTTTTCCTTCTTTAGTTTCTTTACCTTGGCAAGAGCGTTGTCACGTTCTTTGATGAGCTGAGCGACAACTTCTTCATGGGACTCCTCAATTGATTTGAGTCTCTCTTCCAAGGATACTCGAGCTTCCTCTTCTTCTTCCAAGGAATTCTTCAAGGAGGCTATCTCCAAGGCATCTTCTCTTTCAATTATGCCATTTTCTTCGAGGAGATCATCGGATTGGGAAAGTTGACTCATAAGAGCATCAAAATGAAGTTTGTGCTCACCTTGCAAGTTAGTGAAAAAGTTGTCCAAAGCAATAACTTCTTCTTTTACCTTAAGACTGGTATGATCATCCATATCCATATTTATGTTAGTCTTAGGAAATGAAGAAATAGAAGACAATACCTCGGACTCTTGATGGCTCAATGCACGGCGCCCAGAAAAGTGCTGGTGCATGGTTGATATAGAGCTCGTTTGGAACCCCAAGAGGAAGGTATGATGAGCATAGCAGCAAGCTTCCCTCAGTTATGAAACCAAGGTTTAATCGAACCAGTAGGAGCAAGGAAACACCCCAAAGGTGTTGATAGCTGAGCCTTGGCAGGGCGCACTACCAGTGCTAGTAGCAACGTGGAGACCTGCACAACACAACCACATAACTTTGTCCCCAACTTGAGATGAGGTTGTCAATCTCACCGTGTTTTGCAGAAAACAAAGGATTAAATGTATCGAATGGAAAGAAGTAAAAGTTTGCAGAAAGTAAACACAAAAAAGTAAAATATTGTAGATTGATTGTAAAAGAAAAGACCGGGATCCATAGTTCACTAGAGGTGGCTCTCCTTAAGATAGATAACATGCTGGGTGAACAAATTACAGCGGGGCAATTGACAAACATCGAGAAATCAATACATGCATATACTAATCATCTTGACTCTTTTGGAACTTGATTGGGCATTACAACGTTATACATAGACCGACATCCAGCTGCATCTATGACTAATAATCCAACTTCGGGTTATCATTCGAACCCCCTCCAGTATTAAGTTGCAAGCAACAGATTATTGCTTTACGACCTGCGTGTAAAGTAAACAATACGATTGTTATATGAACAAAGGATTATTGTTTTCTCCCTAGTAGCAACAGCACATCTAGTACCTTAGAGATTTCTGTCACTTCCCCAGATTAACAGAGGCATGAACCGACTATCGAGCATAAATACTAACTCTTGGAGTTGCTAGCATCTACTTGGCCAAGATAGCTACTAACAATGGAAAGCATGCAAGATCACAAATAACAAACACATGATAGAATCAATAATCAATCTGAAATAGCATCTCAATATCCATTGGATCCCTGCAAACACAACATGCAGAATTACAAATAGATGATCTTGATCATGAACGGAGCTCACAAGATCTAAACATGAAAGCACAAAGGAGGAGAACCAGCCATCTAGCTACTGCATGGATCCGTAGTCCAGGGATGAACTACTCACGCATCACACCGGAGGCTTGCATGGTGATGAAGAAGGCCTCCAGGGTGAATTCCCCTCTCCGGCAGGGTGCCGGGAAGAGCTTCAGATCCCTCCCGATCTAGGGAAGGAGATGACGGCGGCTACAGACTCTTTCGTGGATTTTTGATCGGGTACTTAGGGTTTACATCCTGAGGGCATCTTATAGGCGGAAGGAGAGGCATAGGGGGTGCCAGGAGCCACCACACCACCCCCTGGCGCGGGCCCAGCCTAGCCGCGTGGCCAGGTGGTGTGGCCGGCCTCTGGCCCTTCTCCGTCTTGTATTCTGGCACTTGATGACTTCCGGAAAATAGGCACTTTGGCTTTTGTCCCGTCCAATTCAGAGAATATTCATTTTCTAACTTTTCTGGAACCAAAAACAGCAGAAAACAGGCAGCTGGCACTGTGGCTCTTGTTAATAGGTTAGTCCAAGAAATCATATGAAAAGTACTGCAAAGTGTGGACAAAACACAAGAAAGTGGATAAAACTAAGCATGGAACATCAAAAATTATAGATACATTTGCAATGTATCAACATCCCCAAGCTTAACTCCTGCTCGTCCTCGAGTAGGTAAGTGATAAAAAGAAAGAATAATTTTTGAGGTGACATGCACCATCAAAGACTTGATCAAAGTATTTGCAAAACATTCAAAGCTGGGATCATAGTACTTCAATCATAACATGAAAGACAAGGTTCTAGCAATAAGCAAAGAAACTATGATGCAACATGAAAAGGCAGAAACAAAAGATTCATGAATAACAATGCTTTGCAAGACGTTTGTTTGTTTCACATAAAGAAAACATAGCATAATAGTATTCAGCTTGTCCCTCAATAGAGTAGAAAATATAAATGCATAAGACACCTTCAAAGTTCATAAGAGTGACTAGATACAATAGTTTAAAACAAGCAATATCAAGTTATGCATCAATCAACTAGTCTTTGGACAATGCACATAGAACTAAGAATGGCCACTATGCTCTCAAAGTAGGTGCATAAAGATAGAAGGTGGAGACTCAATGTAATGGTGGAAGAAAGGACTTTGTAAAAAGAAGTAGGGATTCAAGTCTCATAAAGAGCTTCCAAAAATTATGGTACTTATAGCTTTCAGCTCTCATTGCCCCTATCATAAGCATCTTTAAGGTGATTAAGGTTAAAGTGACACAACTAAGAGGATATGCTTGACAAGATATAAACCGAAATCTCATGCCCCTTACTTACGAGGACCGATCCTCATGCTACTCAACTTCAGTCACGAGTAAGCTCTTGTCATTGTAAGTACATGTGTATCATTAAGAACCGCCAACAGGGCACCCCTTGCACATGATACGGGAGCTTTTCCATAATCAAAATGACAAGGCAAGCAGATGATGCATTCGACTTTCAACGTAGAGCTTGTTGGGAACCCCAAGAGGAAGGTATGATGAGCACAACAGTAAGTTTTCCCTCAGTTATGAAACCAAGGTTTAATCGAACCAGTAGGAGCAAGGAAACTCCCCAAAGGTGTTACTAGCTGAGCTTTGGCAGGGCGCACTACAGGTGCTAGTAGCAACATGGAGACCTGCACAACACAACCATAGAACTTTGTCCCCAACTTGCGACGAGGTTGTCAATCTCACCGTGTTTTGCGGAAAACAAAGGATTAAACGTATCGAATGGAAAGAAGTAAAAGCTGCAGAAAGTAAACACAAAGCAGTAAACAGTTGTAGGTTGTATGTAAAGAAAAAGGACAGGGATCCATAGTTCACTAGAGGTGGCTTTCCTTAGATAGATAACATGCTGGGTGAACAAATTACAGCGGGGCAATTGACAAACATGTGGCATCCCGCAAAACCACTACTAGAAAATCGCGTTGTTTTTGTGCATTGCATCGTCATGGCCGCATGCTCATGTCATCATGCCACCTTGCATTTGAGCATCGTCATCATCATGCATGGTTTTGTCTAAAACTATTTTTGAAAAGCCTGGTTTTGTTTTCTAAACGCCCCGTCTTTATTTCAAATCAAAACCCGGGACCCCGGAATATTTTGTTTTGTCTGTCAACGGTTTTCAAAAGCCCCGTTTTAAATAATAAAACTTTTATTGTATTTTGGGAGGCAGCCAGCCGGGCCCGAAAGCCTAGCCGGCCACCTCCAGACTAAAACCCTAATCTGTCTATCACCCGGACCTTTTCCCACCAAAACCCCTACCCTAATTTTCCCTACCCAGCCCCTCCACATCACCCCAGCGAATCACCACCTGCCACCTCACCCAACTCACCTCACTCACCACTCAGCCACCTACCCCCGCATGGGCCCCACCTCCTTGGGTGGACAGACGCACCCGCCGCCTGTCCCTGCCGCGTGCTGGGTCCCACCCCCCACCGACAACTCTCCCGCCCGCACGCGCGCACCCCACCCCGACCACCTCGGGCTCTGCCCCGCCCCTGGCCCCACCTGCCGCTCGCCCCGCGCCCCGGCGCCCTTCCTCTCTCCTCCCTCCTCTCGCCCGCCCCGCTACCCCCGCCTCCATCTTCTTCTCTGGCGCCGCCGGCCGCCGCCGGGCCTTTCCCCCGCACCCCGCGTCGCCGTCCCCGCCGAGATCCCCGCCGCCTCTACGCGTTTCTCCGGCCGCCGTCGCCACCCGCCGCCGGCGCGCTCCTTCCCCGCCGCCTCGGGCCCCCTCCTCCCTGACCTCGTCCTCCTTCCCCACTCCCCGTCGGCCGCCCGCTGACCTCGGCCTCGCCGCCGTTCTCGACGAGCCCCGCCGCCAGCACCTCGCCTTCCCCGGCCCTACCCGCGCATCTGCCACCTTGATCAAAGTATTTGCAAAACATTCAAAGCTGGGATCATAGTACTTCAATCATAACATGAAAGACAAGGTTCTAGCAATAAGCAAAGAAACTATGATGCAACATGAAAAGGCAGAAACAAAAGATTCATGAATAACAATGCTTTGCAAGACGTTTGTTTGTTTCACATAAAGAAAACATAGCATAGTAGTATTCAGCTTGTCCCTCAATAGAGTAACAAATATAAATGCATAGGACACCTTCAAAGTTCATAAGAGTGACTAGATACAATAGTTTCAAACAAGCAATAACAAGTTATGCATCAATCAACTAGTCTTGGGACAATGCACATAGAAGTAAGAATGGCCACTATGGTCTCAAAGTAGGTGCATAAAGATAGAAGGTGGAGACTCAATCTAATGGTGGAAGAAAGGCCTTTTGTAAAAAGGAAGTAGGGATTCAAGTCTCATAAAGAGCTTCCAAAAATTATGGTACTTATAGCTTTCAGCTCTCATTTCCCCTATCATAAGCATCTTGAAGTGATTAAGGTTAAAGTGAACAAACTATGGTGTACATGCTTGACGAAGTATAAGTCAGAAATCTCATGTCCCTTGTATACGAGGGCCGCTCCTCATGCTACCCAAGTTTAGTCACCGGTAAGTTCTTGTCATCGTAAGTACATGTGTATCATTGAGAACCGCCAACGGGGTACCCCTTGCCCGATGATACGGAAGAATCCCCATATCAAAATGACAAGGCAAGCAGACAACGAGCATCTCATCATTCTTCTTATTTACCATGGGAATATGGTGCTTTTTTCTCTCTTTCCACTTTTCATAGTATCTTTTTTTTCTTTTCTCTTTTTTTTTCTCAATATAGGACTCTTTTTTTATAAGAAGAATGCTTCATAGACAGCTCTGCAGGTTTCCACCATGTCAGCATGGATTAGACCAGTGGCCCAGGCGTTCTCTGACACATATACATAACTCCATGGACTTACAAGCTCCCCTTTCATTTCACACCGACGACATCCATATAAAAAAGAGCATGATATCAACTAGGTACAAGTACCAAGTGCAATGTTGAAAGCGTTCCCCATCAAAGGATAGTTCTGCTAATTCCCGACAAATAAGTGCAAGCATATACAACATAGAAGACACAATGGTTCAAGTTTATTAAGGGCAAGTAAAGTAAAGTGTCCCATCAAGTTCGTGAGAGATTTAATCACTAGTTTTCTCATAACAAGTGGAAGGTAAACAAAAGCATGAATATACTTGGAATAGCATAAGCTAGTAGGTAGGTATGGTGGACTCTTTGGAATAACTTGGTTTAGGGAGTTGGATGCATGAGTGGAACTCATACTTTGTTGTGGAGGCTAGCAAAAGACTAGGAGCAACAAACTAAGAGAGCAGTAATGGCCATAATCATGCAGAGCGACAAAAAAATCATTGATCAAAGCATAAAGTGATACTACAAGTTGAAAACTAAAGGATCATAAAGGCTATGGTGACTTGAGATAGTCATAACATGGTGTGAGCATGCGCCAAGTCAACCCAAATAAAGCATCAAAGGAGAATACCACTATACTATGCTTTAATATGCTAAAACAACGCATGATTCATCCAAGGCACATCAAGGAATCTCAATTGTTTATAACAATTCATGCTACAGCAAAGAATACTAAGC
This sequence comes from Avena eriantha, assembly GCA_910589775.1. Lineage (NCBI taxonomy): Eukaryota > Viridiplantae > Streptophyta > Magnoliopsida > Poales > Poaceae > Avena > Avena eriantha. Next base: position 227,261,504 of record OU342740.1, read on the forward strand.
ATAAAGCCAAAACAATATCAAGCAAGGCATGACAAAGCATAGGCCACAGTCAAAAACGAGCTCTTTTTACCACATAAGTATGAACTTTCCTACTCTTTTCCAAACCAAACCAAATGTATGAAAGAGGGGGTCCAACCAATTTATTCAGAAAACTAAGCAAACCAAGCAAACTAAAAACCAAAACAAAAACAAAAACAATAAAAGAAGACACTCCAAGAAAAACACAACTGTGCATGAAACAATAAAAATGAAGTGTTTGGAAAAAACCTGGGATTTTTATTGATGAAGAAGGGGGATGCCTTGGGCATCCCCAAGCTTTGACTCTTGTACTTCTTGGATATTTCTTAGGGTGACACGCGTGGCATCCACAACCTTGAGCTTTAGTCCATCCTTCATCTCATTGCTCATTCCTTCCATACACCTGAAATTTTTTCCTTCATACAAAACTTCACACAATCTCATTAGCAACATTAGTGAACTTAAGATAAATAAGTCTCAAGGTTCAGTTCTAACACCAAATAAACTTGCATTAGAACACTAGCTACTGTAGCACTTCCCTCAAAAATCTCAATTCCCCAAAAGAACTCAAGAAGGAACTAACAAGAAGCGAATGCAGAAAATGGCAGAAATCTGTCAAAACAGACCAGCAGGTAAAGACGAATTTTTTCAAAGACCTTATGTTGCTCAAATCAAAAAGTGTTGAACTAAGTAAAGTTATATAACAACCTGGGGCAGAATAAAAAAAATTACAGCTCAATCCAACATACAGAGCTCTCTCACGAATTATTACGGTGAAGCACAGAAATCTGGTTCGGGACAGCAACTTTCCCAATCATTACTTCTCTCTCATTAGAGGTTACTCTTGGCACAAAAATCAAATAAAAAGGATAATGAGAGGTTATTACAGAGGTAATAACTTCCAAGACTCATCTAAAACTCTTGGGTTATCTCCCAACTAGTACTTTTCTTTAATGCCTTTAAGTTAGGCATAAGAAGCAAAGAAAGAATCAAGTGTTCTCAAATGAAGAAGCATTAAGATCAATACAAGAAATATTTTCAACAAGGCAAGGTATATCATCCAAATTAGTTCTAGAGGATCCTCTCTCAATGCTCTTAGGTTTACCACTCTCATCAAAAGGGTTTGCAGGGACAATCTAATCAAGATTCTTTCCTATGGCATCATGTATTGCTACTAGTTTAAAGGGTATTGGTATCTTAGGTTCCTCCCGATTAGGTTCGGTTTTGTTCATCTTCTCTCGTGTACCAACAACATATACACATGATCCTCGCATACTGAATCGTTCAAAAACTTTTCTAGCTTCCTTGGCAACATCATAGAACTCCTTAAACAAAGTTTCTAGAATAAAATCCCTCTTTTCAGGATCCTCAATTTCTTTAAGCTTAAGAAACATCACTTGTATTAAGGGGTTGAGGTTAACAAACCTAGCTTCTAACATGTGAATTAAAGAAGCTGCAGCAATCTCATAATTTGGAGCAAGTTCTACAAGGGATCTATCCTCAACATCTTCATGTTTGCTAACATGATTAAAGAATTCTTCAATGTTATCTTTCCCAATTATAGAACCACTACCAATTGGAAGGTCTTCCAGGGTGAATTTGGGGATCAACATGGTGAGCTAGGGAAGGGGTGACAACTAAAGGAGACTTAATTTTTTTTGTGTTTTTGATAAAGAAAGCAAACTAGTAGAACTAATTTTTTTGTGTTTTTTTGAAGAACAAAACAAGCAAACAAAGCAAAAAGAAAACTAAGCAAAACAAAAACAACAAAGTAAAGAGATTGGTTATGAGGTACTCCCCTTGTGAAGATGTCCTTGACTCCCCGACAACGGCGCCAGAAAAGATCTTGATGCACTCGACTTTCAATGTACAGCTCGTTGGGAACCCCAAGAGGAAGGTATGATGAGCACAGCAGTAAGTTTTCGCTCAGTTATGAAACCAAGGTTTAATCGAACTAGTAGGAGAAAGGAAACTCCCCAAAGGTGTTACTAGCTGAGCTTTGGCAGAGCGCACTACCGGTGCTAGTAGCAACGTGGAGACCTGCACAACACAACCACAAAACTTTGTCCCCAACTTGCGATGAGGTTGTCAATCTCACCGTGTTTTGCGGAGAACAAAGGATTAAACATATCGAATGGAAAGAAGTAAAAGTTTGCAGAAAGTAAACTCAAAGCAGTAAACAGTCGTAGATTGTATGTAAAGAAAAGGACCAGGATCCATAGTTCACTAGAGGTGGCTCTCCTTAGATAGATAACATGCTGGGTGAACAAATTACAGCTGGGCAATTGACAAACACCGAGAAAGCAATACATGCATATACTAATCACCTTGACTCCTCTCAGATTTGATTGGGCATTACAACATAATACATAGACCGCCATCCAACTGCATCTATGACTAATAATCCACCTTCAGATTATCATCCGAACCCCCTCCAGTATTAAGTTGCAAGCAACAGATTATTGCTTTACGAACTGCGTGTAAAGTAAACAATACGATTGTTCTATGAACAAATGATTGTTGTTTTCTCCTTAGTAGCAACAACACATCTAGTACCTTAGAGATTTCTGTCACTTCCCCAGGTTACCAGAGGCATGAACCCACTATCTAGCGTAAATACTAACTCTTGGAGTTGCTAGCATCTACTTGGCCAAGATAGCTACTAACAACGGAATGCATGCAAGATCTCAAATAACAAAGACATGATAGAATCAATAATCAATCTGAAATAGCATCTCAATATCCATCGGATCCCTGCAAACACAACATGTATGAATTACAAATATATGATCTTGATCATGAACGGAGCTCACAAGATCTAAACATGGAAGCACAAAGGAGGAGAAACCAGCCATCTAGCTACTACATGGATCCGTAGTACAAGGATGAACTACTCACGCATCACACTGGAGGCTTGCATGGTGATGAAGAAGGCCTCCAGGGTGAATTCCCCTGTTCGGCAGGGTGCCGGGAAGAGCTTCAGATCCCTCCCGATCTAGGGATGGAGATGACGGCGGCTACAAAATCTTTCATGGATTTTTGATCAGGTACTTAGGGTTTACGGCCCGAGGGCAATATATAGGCGGAAGGGGAGGCCGAGGGGGTGCCAGGGGCCACCACACCACCCCCTGGCACGGGCCAAGCTTGGCCGCGCGGCCAGGTGGTGTGGCGGCCTCTGGCCCTTCTCCGTCTCGTATTCTGGCACTTGATCACTTCCAGAAAAATAGGCACTTTGGCTTTTGTCCCGTCCAATTCCAAGAATATTCATTTTCTGACTTTCCTGGAACCAAAAACAGCAGAAAACAGGCAGCTGGCACTGTGGCTCTTGTTAATAGGTTAGTCCAAGAAATCATATGAAAAGTACTCCAAAGTTGGAAAAAAACACAATAAAGTGGATAAAATCAAGCATGGAACATCAAAAATTATAGATACATTTGCAATGTATCAGCAGACAATGAGCATCTCAGCGATCTTTTCATTTGCTATTTGCATAGGTTTTTATTGAGGATTCTTCATAGAGTGCTCATTATGGTGATGCTGCAAGTTTCCACCATGATTAGGCATGGCTTAGGCTAGCGGCCTAGGCATTTCTCTAACACACATACAAACTCCATGATCTTACAAGTTCTACTTTTATTTCACACCACCGGGATCCGTAAGCAAAAGAACATGATATCAACGGGGTACAAAGTACAAGTGCAATGTTGAAAGTATTCCCCATGAAACATGGTTCTGCTAATTTCAACTTATAAAGCGCAGGCATATACACAACAAAGAAGGACCCAATGGTTCAAGTTTATTAGATGCAAAAAAAGTAAAGTGTGCCATCAAGTTCGTGAGAGCTTTAATCACTAGTTTTCTCATAACAAGTTTAATTTGGAAGGTAAACAAAAGCATGAACATACTTGGAATAGCATAAGCTAGAAGGTAGGTATGGTGGACTCTTTGGAATAACTTTGTTTAGGGAGTTGGATGCATGAGTGGAACTCATACTTGGTTGTGGAGGCTAGCAAAATACTGGGAGCGACAAACTAAGAGAGCAATAATGGCCATAATCATGTAGAGCGACAAAACATCATTGATCAAAGCATAAAGTGATACTACAAGTTGAAAACTAAAGGATCATAAAGGCAATGGTGACTTGAGATAGTCATAACATGGTGTGAGCATGCGCCAAGTCAACCCAAATAAAGCATCAAAGGAGAATATCACTATACTATGCTTTAATATGCTAAAACAACGCATGATTCATCCAAGGCACATTAAGAAATCTCAATTGTCTATAACAAGTCATGCTACAGCAAGGAATACTAAGCATAAAGCCAAAACAATATCAAGCAGGGCATGACAGAGCATAAGCCACAAAAAAAACAAGCTCTTTTTACCACATAAGCATGAACTTTCCTACTCTTTTCCAAACCAAACCAAACTATTCGCAAACCAATGTATGAAAGAGGGGGTCCAACCAATTTATTCAGAAAACTAAGAAAACCAAGCAAACTAAAAGCCAAAACTAAAACGAAAAAGAAGACGCTCCAAGAACAACACAACTGTGCATGAAACAATAAAAATGAAGCATTTGGAAGAAACCTGGGATTTTTATTGATGAAGAAGGGGATGCCTTGGGCATGCCCAAGCTTTGACGCTTGTACTTCTTGGATATTTCTTGGGGTGACACGCGTGGCATACCCAAGCTTGAGGTTTAGTCCATCCTTCATCTCATTACTCATTCCTTCCATACAACTGGAATTTTTCCTTCATACAAAACTTCACACAATCTTTATTAGCAACATTAGTGCACTCAAGATAAATAAGTCTTAAGGTTCAGTTCTAACACCAAATAAACTTCCATTAGAACACTAGCTACTGTAGCACTTCCCTCAAAAAGCTCAATTCCCCAAAAGAACTCAAGAAGGAACCAACAAGAAGCAAATGCAGAAAATGACAGAAATCTGTCAAAATAGACCAGCAGGTAATGAAGAATTTTTCAAAGACCTTCTGTTGCTCAAATCAAAAAGTGTTGAACTAACGAAAGTTAGATAACAACCTGGGGCAGAAGCACAAAAAGTAACGCCTCAAAAAGAAGTTCAGAGATTTTACACGAATTTTTACGGTGAAGCAAAGAAATCTGTTTCGGGACAACAACTTTCCCAATCATTACTTCTCTCTCATCAGAGGTTACTCTTGGTACAAAAAGCAAATAAGAAGGATAAGGAGCGGTTATTACAAAGGTAATAACTTCCAATACTCATCTAAAACTTTTGGGTTATCTCGCAATAAGTACTTCTCTTTAACACCTTTAAGTTAGGCATAAGAAGCAAGAAAGAATCAAGTATTCTCAAATGAAGAAGCATTAAGACCAAATTTTGTTTTCATAGGAGAAGCAAAAGAAATCTTTTCTCTCTTTTTAGGGAAGTGTTGTATACCTTTTTTGAGTGGGAGTTGATATTTAATGGTGCCTTCTTTCATATCAATGATGGCACCAACAGTTCTAAGAAAAGGTCTTCCCAAAGTAATAGGACAAGAAGCATTGTATTCAACATCCAAAACATAAAAATCAACGGGGACATAGGCATTGTTAACCATAATAGTAACATCATTAAGACTCCCCATGAGTTTCTTTTTATCATTATCATCAAGTGGGACATTCAAATAACAATCTTCAAGTGGAGGCAAATCAAGCATATCATAAATCCTTCTAGGCATAATAGAAACACTACTATCAAGATCACATAAAGCTTTGAAATCAAAGTCATTCACTTTCATATAAATGATGGGTTCCCAACCATCTTCTTGTTTTATAGGAATAGAAGCTTTATGTTTCATCTTTTCTTCTTTAATCTTTATGAGAGCATCAGTAATGTGTTTTGTAAAGGCCATGTTCATAGCACTAGCATTAGGACTTTTAGCAAGCTTTTGTCGGAACTTAATAACTTCAGAGATATTGCAACCATTAAGATCAAAATCAAATTTATCATCTAAAGTTGTAGAACTATTACTAGCCTCAACACTAGTAGTGGTGATAGTAGAAACACTAATGTTTCTAGCAATTTAATCTTCTCTTTCCCACTTAGCATGTAATTCAGCTAATAGTCTAACATTTTCATCAATTCTTGTATAGCATTAGTAGATGCAAAGGGATTATCATTAGTTTCAGGTTTAACAGCCATTTTATTCAAAGAAGATTGATCTTCAGCCAAAGATGCTATATTTATTTTAGCATTAGAGAGTTTTTCCTCAATAGTTTTATTGAAAGCAGTTTGTTTACTAATAAACTCTTTGAGCATAACTTCAAGTTCAGAGGGAGCACTCCTATTATTGTTGTGAGAATTTCCGTAAGAATTACCATTGTTGGGAGGATATGGCTTATAATTGTTGTTACCAAAATTGTTCCTATAAGCATTATTACCATAAACATTGTTGCCAAAATTATTATTTCTTATGAAGTTCACATCAACTTGCTCTTCTTGAGCAACCAAATAGGCTAAAGGAACATTATTTGGATCAATATGGGCTTTCCCATTAACAAGTATAGACATAATAATATCAATATTATCACTCAAGGAGGAGGTTTCCCCAACAGAATTTACCTTCTTACTTTGTGGAGCTCTCTCAGTATGCCATTCAGAATAATTAACCATCATATTGTCCAGAAGTTTTGTTGCAGCACCCAAAGTGATGGTCATAAAGGTACCTCCAGTGGCAGAATCCAATAGGTTCCTTGAAGAATAGTTCAATCCTGCATAAAAAGTTTGGATGATCATCGAAGCAGTCAGTCCATGAGTGGGACAATTCTTTACCAAAGATTTCATTATTTCCCAAGCTTGAGCAACATGCTCATTATCAAGTTGTTTAAACTTCATTATTTCACTTCTCATGGATATAATCTTAGCAGGAGGATAATATTTTCCAATGAAAGCATCTTTGCATTTAGTCCAAGAATCAATACTATTCCTAGTTAAGGAATTCAACCATTCTTTAGCTTTTCCTCTCAAAGAGAAAGGAAACAATTTCAGCTTAATAATTGTGGGCTCCCTGAATTATTCATCCGAGAAATCCTTGTTATGCATACATCCACGTTCCCATGATCAGTGAGCCGTGGAACATAACCGACAGGTACCATTACAACATCCGAAACATAATGAGTTACAAGACTTACATAAATACCATTATGGCTACATCACAATTAGCAGCGGAACAACGCCAAGCGTAGAGCCCAATCGTGCCTCAACCTACAGGAAGCTGACTGGGAAGACGGCCTAGCTCGATGGACGTCACCTTAAACTCTTGAAAGTCTGGCCAAGTAAATAGCCAGGGACACATCCGTGAGTACTTTGAAGGTACTCGCAAACCACCAAGATAAGTGAACAAAGGAAATGCAATTCTGGCTGTGGCGAGATAGCTCTATCCGGGGTTGCTTTTGAAAATCCTAAAGTAACATTGAAGTTATGGCATCTCCACATCTTTGTTGAAAAAGAGTTTTGAAAACATGCTTCTGTTTTATAAATCTAGACATCCCCATGTCTTTGTTGAAAAAGAGTTTTGAAAACAGTTTTGGAGTGAAAACTCTTTTTGAACAACTTCGACCCCACGGGTCAAAACAAAGCTTTCGAACTCGGGTTCCCTCGGAACCTTCATCCTTTTTGTACTTGTTTCCCAAACAAGCATAGTTTGGGTACTCCTAGCCAACACCTTTACAACCGTCCTTGACCGTGGACACGCCTATTTGAATAGGTTATACTCTTCAGAGTTTGCACACTTTCCCATAAGAATCAATACATCCGCCGGGATACAACCACGGCCCACTACCACTATAGATGGGCATCCGGATAATCAAACCTAACCTTTCGCTTGTCTACACTAGCAAAGGCATGCTTTTCCTCTTGGGTTTGTTCTCCCCGACAACGAGTATGTGGCTCCCAGCCATAGTCCTTCCTTCCGTACACGCGCATACCCAAGCCGCAGCTTGGCGTATACCTTAAATTTGGTGACTCCACTTCCTTCCGTACTACCTAAGTCATACCGTCCGCGGGTGACCCAATTGTTGCACCGGACTCCTGATTGTTCAGGCTCACTCTTGCCGAAGCAAGCGACAGGCTTCAGATCCTTGATCTGGTGGCGCTCGACCAGAATTCCAGGGATTTCTCCCTATAAGCATGGTAGAAGTTGCCTCGGCTAATACGGACAAACTACGAGTTAAGCCCCAGCAACCTGGGGTAATGTGGTTGCGCGGATAAAAATTGTTCCAGTAAAGGCGTAGAACATCCCATCACATTTCCACTTCTTCTCATCACCATTTATTTTTTTAAACCTCCACTAGGAGCGATGCCTCTTCCCAGGGTTTTACAAAGCCGTTTTGAAACATTTGTAGCGGGGAAAAATCCCAAAACAGTCAATTTTCTCAAAACCGGGGTTTCCAAGGATGTAGGATGCTAACCATCATACTCTCGGTCTAAAGGGGATAAATGATGGGTTCATCGGGGTGGTTCCTCGAAGGACACGAAATCATAACTTGGAGGAGCCAAGTTACTAACGCAGTATTTGTAAAAGAAAACATGCAGGTAGATAATGCAATTTATAAAGAGGATACAAAACAGGTAAAAGAGAGTAGGACATATATCAGAGTTGAGGAATGGTGGCTTGCCTCTGATCAGCAATAAGTCCCTGGACTTCTTCAGATGACCAAGAATACCCAATAAAGAATAATAAGAAATCCCTTCCTTCATGTCGTCACACACTCACACTATCGTCGTCATCGGGTACACATGCAAGCAAACAATCCACAATCAACACAAGGCATACAAGTATCAAACCATACAGCAAACAAACATGAGAATTACTACGGGACTTGGAAGGGTTTGAGAAGTTGGATATGGGTGGTGGAATTTACAAGATTGCCACTGGGGTGTTTTCTTTTCGAAGATAGTTGTCAAAGCTAGAGACAAGGCATTTGGATTAGGGTTCTGTGATCAGTAGGCTCTCAATGTGTAACCATAATATCCTCGTATAGGTATTGACAAGACAAAACCAACACAAGTGGTTTCACTTGATTATCAATTTCCTAGAATTAGTTATGCTTTTTATAGTGGAAATAACTCTAGTTTGAGGAAATAATTTACCAGAAAAGTTCTGGAGCTCCAAAAAATATTTCCTTGGATGGTTTGGTATTACTTTCTGTACTGAACCACCTAGAGTGGGAATCATGTCCAAATGATTACCAGAATGCCCTCAGGAAATTCCCAAAGACAGTTTTGTATGATTCTTCTCCTTTCCACCAGATTAATTCTACAGGAGCTATTGAGTTGGTTCCAAGGGCATGTGATCGACATTTGAGTTATCTTTCTGTATGAAGTGGATTCACCCTTTTTGGAGTTGCCAAACTCCTCGAGTGCTTTATTTAGTGAAAATACTCCTTACAGAAGTATTTAAATCACTGAAATTCAACCAGAGTTCAATAAATTCTGAGCTGCTAGGATTTGGTAGATATAGATAATATGAGGTACTGGGAATTGGAATCATGTAAATACCACATTTGGTTAGAACTAGGGAATTTATTTAAGACAGAAAGTTGCTAGATTTGTTAATTTATTTAAGGGCAGAATTCTATTCACCTTTGTATGAGACCTGTGCTGGAAAAGAGGTATTTCAGATACCTTCCAGTAGGATTTTGGTTCATCTCAAATGGAGATGTAGAACTCTCTGTGGAAATTATTTAATTTAATAGATACATTCTAGAAAAATAAATACTAGTAATTAGAGGAAATTATTTTGCCCATGGGGTTGCCTCTGAATGTTTGAGAAAACATCAGAGAACCACCAGAAAATTAGATCTAGGCATTTGGAAATGATTTACCATTTTATTTGTAATTAAAGCCACTGGAGCTTCTCTGGAATAAATGGATTAGCTAAAAAGAAAAAGAAAGAGGGTGCAAGGGGGCCGGATCTGGGGAGCTACTGGGCTGTAGGGGAGGATTCGGCCCACGGCGGGGCAGCGCGACGCGCGGGAGGGCTCGGTTCGAACCTGACGAGCAGGGCCCGCTGTCAGCGATCGAGAGGCGCTGAAGCGGTACGGAGCAACGGTGACCGTCGGATCTAGTCGCTACGGACGACGAGGGGTTGTCGCCTACGCGGAACAGAGCGGCCGGTGATGGAAACGTAGGGCAGCGCCGGCGAGGGCAGGGTGCTCACCAAAGGGCTCGGGGAAGGTAGGGGCTGGTGCAGGGCAACGCGGTCGACGACGGCGAGCAGATCGGTGGGCGGCACGATGGCGGAGGCCCATGGGAAACAGCTCGCGCGACGACGGCCGAGAAAGATCTCGTCGGTGCTCAACGGCGACGGCGGAGGAGTTGGTCCTAGACAAAGATAAGAGCACGATTAGGTAGAGGAGAGCTAGGGGAACTCGTGGGCTGACATGCATAGAGAATGGAGCAGAGGGGGATGAGCCTTTCTCGATTTTTGGGAGGAGGCTGAGAGCTCCTCTCTTCTTCTTCCTTCGGACAGCACAGAGCAGGGGAGAGGGTGGGGTGCTCGGGGAGGTAAGTGGGAGTGAGAGGGGGAAATGAGGGCAGGGGCGAGCTGGGGAAGGGCTGCTGGCCTTTATACCATGAGGGAGGGTTAGATGGGGTAAATTACCATTTTGGACAAGGGGGAGGGCAAGGCTGGCCAGGGATTGGTCCAGAGGGAGGTGGAGAGGGGTAGGATGGTAATTGGGTCGTGCTGGACCAGAGAGAGAGAGAGAGAGGTGGTGGCATCAGTGGTAAATAATGGGGGACAAATGTTGTAAGATCTTTGCTGTCTCTCTCACTCTTAATACTAGTTCAAGGGCAAAATGTTTAATTGCTGGGTGGGATATAGTGGTGGTCGACCGGTGGGGTGTCCTAGGGCTGAGGATGAGCATTGATCAAGAATTGATGGAAAATGGGAGCGCTTAGAGTGGTGATTTGCTTAGTTGGCAAATATTGATCTAATAGATGGTTGTGAAGGAAGTGCACAAACTTGCATTGGACCATAGGATAAAATGGTACTGGTAGATATATGAGGTTAAGGTGGACTACTAGGATTTATTTGGGATTTTTATGTGGAGTTTAAGTCCACTTAAATCCTTTTACTCAAAAAGGACAGGAGTGATTTTTAGAAGATCAATTGAGAAATTTCCATTGGACAAGAATGGATTTTGGTTTCAGAGGGTCCCAAATGTGAATACACACCTAGGGGAATTTTCCGAAGATTTATTGGGGATTAAAAGTATTTAAAACAATTATTATTCCAAATCAGCCATTTAAGAAAATGGGAAAAAAGGAAATAATAAAGCTTCTCAAAAATATTTACCTTTGAGATGGGAAGATAGGGTATGATATGTGGAACTCACATGAGCAAGAGTTAGGGAAGTTTTTTGGTAATAACCAGACTTTCCTTTATGGAGGGAGTTTTGGAGATTTTGACTATTTAAGGAATTAAATAGTTTTGGGGCCATAATAATTATGGATAATTCTTGATGAATATTGAGGATCAATGTAGGGGAGATAGAAAAGGTGTAGCAAGCATTTTCAACCTTTTGGAATGAAATTCCAACTAGAAAAGGATGGAAAACAAGGAGTTGATGATCTAGGGTGGTGTTATTTTTATACCACCAAAACATGCTTGCATCATGGAGCTCAGAGCTCACCTTGGTGAAAGAGATAGATGGAGGGGTATACCAGGTCATTTAGATGATCATGACATGAGGAGTTTGAATTAAAAGCATTTGAGGTGCTCTAGAAGTGATGGCAAACTTTGTTGAAATTAAGGCTGCCAAGCAATATGAGTCATGATGCCTTAAAAACCATGTGGGTCTAGTTAACACAGAGGTCCACTTGGAGCAAGTGAGGCAGGTTTTGATAGAAACCAATGGGTGGACCACAACCATGCAGAGATTTGGTCCAAATAGGTTTGGATGGGGGTGTGAGCTTCTAGCAAAGTTGGTATGATGACTAGTTTTGCAGGAAATGTTATTTTCTTGTCTACAAAACCATCATTGACAAGTGGGTTGGAGGAGGGTTTAACCAAGGGAAATTGTGGGCCGTGGTAATCCTTAGGATGGTTAACAATATGGTTCAAGTGCATTTCCAAATATGCACATGGTTTGAGAAAAGGAAGCATTCAAAAAGGTGATGCTGAAACTGTTTCCAGACTTAGCAAAGTTTGGCCGTTTTGAGGAATTTGACTAGAGTATGAGAGGGAATGTTCTTGGAGGAGTTGCAAGGGGTCAGAGCATTAACATGTGGATGATGTTGAAGAGTAGATTGATTAGAATAGATCCATGCTTGATATTGGTCTTCAAGGACTTGGAAACATCTAGAATGGAATTCTTCAGAATGGGATCTAGTTGAGGGTTTTGGGTGATCACCTAGTGGCTAGGGATCATATCTAGACTTGTATTATTGCTTAGGGATTGAGGAGCTGGAAACATCTTGATCCTAGTGATGAGCTCCTAGAGTGGCTCATACTACTTCCTAGGCAAACAAATCAAACAGCAGAGCAAAGCAACACTTCAGACAGCAGATCAAGGCAACTCAACTTATCCTAAGCATAACCACTAATGAGGTTACCATCAAGCCAAGCTTGGGGTAAGGTTGGGGAATTTTGAAGAGGTTGAGTTTTGAATAAGATGAGATTTCTTGGTATCTCTACCAAGAGTGGAATTCAAATGCTTTGAACAAGAGTTTGAGAAATCTAGAGGTAAGATTAGTTGAGTGTTCTATCTTGAAAACATAAGGAGATTGTATTATATATCTCTCCATAGTTTTGTTAATGGAAGCTACCAAAATAGTTTTGGTCACATAGGCATCTTGGCTCCTGTTTTGAAATACCAGAACGTTTGAGAATATGTAAAGTAAGCCAAGATAGTTTTGGTAAATATCTTTTGCCAACTGAGGTTGAGGTAAGGAGTATCCTAAGATACACTTCATAAACACGAGTGCAAACAAACAACAAGAAAGCACTGCACTAAAGCACAAGAAAAAGTTTTTGTTCCCCCTGATTTATGCATTCTGGTCAACTAATCAGGATTGCTGAAATTGGGATGTTACAATAATATCACCATCTATGTCCCTATGCTTTTGCATCTCACAAAGTTCAACAAAATTATTTAGATGGGAAGCAGCATCTTCATTACCAATACCAGAAAATTGTTCTCTCATAACAAGATTGAGTAAAGCAGGTTTTATCTCAAAGAAAGTAGCTCCAGGAACATGTGGAGCAATAGGTGTGCTCATAAAATCATTGTTGTTGGTGCTAGTGAAGTCACACAACTTAGTGTTTTCAAGAGTAGTCATTTTTTGTGTGTTTTCAAATAAGAAAGCAAATAAGTAAAACTATTTTTTTGTTTTTGATAAAGAAAACAAGCAAACAAAGCAAAAAAAAAACTAAGCAAAACAAAAATAACAAAGTAAAGAGATTGGTTATGAGGGACTCCCCTTGTGAAGATGTCCTTGACTCCCCGGCAACGGCGCCAGAAAAATGCTTTATGGCTCAATGCACGGCGCCCAGAAAAGTGTTGGTGCGTGGTTGATGTAGAGCTTGTTGGGAACCCCAAGAGGAAGATATGATGAGCACAGCAGCAAGTTTCCCTCAGTTATGAAACCAAGGTTTAATCGAACCAGTAGGAGCAAGGAAATACCCCAAAGGTGTTGCTAGCTGAGCCTTGGTAGGGCGCACTACCAGTGCTAGTAGCAACGTGGAGACCTGCAAAACACAACCACATAACTTTGTCCCCAACTTGCGATGAGGTTGTCAATCTCACCGTGTTTTGCGAAAAACAAAGGATTAAACGTATCGAATGGAAAGAAGTAAAAGTTTGCAGAAAGTAAACACAAAAAAGTAAAAGATTGTAGATTGAATGTAAAAGAAAAGACCGGGATCCATAGTTCACTAGAGGTGGCTCTCCTTAAGATAGATAACATGCTGGGTGAACAAATTATAGCGGGGCAATTGACAAACATCCTGAAAGCAATACATGCATATACTAATCATCTTGACTCTTTTGGAACTTGATTGGGCATTACAACGTTATACATAGACCTCCATCCAACTGCATCTATGACTAATAATCCACCTTCAGGTTATAATCCAAACTCCCTCCAGTATTAAGTTACAAGCAACATATTATTGCTTTACGAACTGCGTGTAAAGTAAACAATACGATTGTTTTATGAACAAAGGATTATTGTTTTCTCCCTAGTAGCAACATCACATCTAGTACCTTAGTGATTTCTGTCACTTCCCCAGATTGCCAGAGGCATGAACCCACTATCGAGCATAAATACTAACTATTGGAGTTGCTAGCATCTAGTTGGCCAAGATAGCTACTAAGAATGGAAAGCATGCAAGATCTCAAATAACAAAGACATGATAGAGTCAATAATCAATCTGAAATAGCATCTCAATACCCATCGGATCCCCGCAAACACAACATGCAGAATAACAAATAGATGATCTTGATCATGAACGGAGCACACAAGATCTAAACATGAAAGCACAAAGGAGGAGAACCAGCCATCTAGCTACTACATGGATTCGTAGTCCAATGATGAACTACTCACGCATCACACCGGAGGCTTGCATGGTGATGAAGAAGGCCTCCAGGGTGAATTCCCCTCTCCGGCAGGGTGCTGGGAAGAGCTTCAGATCCCTCCCGATCTAGGGCTAGAGATGACGGCGGCTACAGACTCTTTCTTGGATTTTTGATCAGGTACTTAGGGTTTATGTCCCGAGGGCATCTTATAGGCGGAAGGGGAGGCCGAGGGGGTGCCAGGGGCCACCACACCACCCCCTGGCACGGGCCCAGCCTGGCCGCGCGGCCAGGTGGTGTGGCCGGCCTTTGGCCCTTCTCCGTCTCGTATTCTGGCACTTGATGACTTCCGGAAAAATAGGCACTTTGGCTTTTGTCCCGTCCAATTCCGAGAATATTCATTTTCTGACTTTCCTGGAACCAAAAACAGCAGAAAACAAGCAGCTGGCACTGTGGCTCTTGTTAATAGGTTAGTCCA
The DNA here is from genome assembly GCA_910589775.1 of Avena eriantha. Lineage (NCBI taxonomy): Eukaryota > Viridiplantae > Streptophyta > Magnoliopsida > Poales > Poaceae > Avena > Avena eriantha. The sequence goes on from OU342740.1 coordinate 227,276,548, forward strand.
AGAAATCATATGAAAAGTACTCCAAATTGTGGACAAAACACAAGAAAGTGGATAAAACTAAGCATGGAACATCAAAAATTATAGATACATTTGCAATGTATCAACCCTCTTGCCATAAGGCAGGTGACGTTGTTGTTGATGATGTTTTCGTTTGGAGAGTAGAAGAGTGATGATGGAGTAGATGTAGTGGCTATAGCAGCCACCTCACGAGTACTATCTTCATCCTCTTCATCTTCACTTGCAGAGGAATATTCTTCTTGTGCCACCAAGACAATCTTGGGTTGTTTCTTGTAAGGGCCATTCTTTTTGATAAACGGCTTCTTTCGAGGTGCCTTGGATTTTTCTTTAAGGATGAGACTGCCACCATTGTCTTCTCTATTTTGATACGGACACTAAGCCACAAAGTGTATCCTATCTCCACAATTGTAGCATTTTCTCAGTTTTGGGCCATTCTCTCTTCTTCCACTTGACCCATTCTTGCGCTCTAGTTCCGACTTGGCCTTGGCTAGATCCTTCCAAAAGTTCATTGCATAGAATGCCATGTCTCACCATGAGCACGCTTGACTTCCTCGGGGCATCCCATGGAGACACTCTCGAAACCTCTTTCATCCTCGTCTTGCTCAACAACATTTGCCTTTAGAGCAACATTGGCTCCTTTTTGCATTCCAATGGCTCAGGCACGGGCATCTTCCGCATTCTTAGCTGCAACCTTGAATGATGCAATTTCTTGCATGACTTCATTGGAGGTCATTTGATGGTAGTTGTGTCTACCTTGCAAGCTCTTCAAGTCCGTTGTCTCAAAAGGCATTAGAGCACTCACATATTTCCTTTTTATCCAAGCATCATCAATGTGAGTGGCTCCATGCTTTCTAAATGTTGTTGCAATGCCCTTGAGTATTCTATACATATCTTCATGGTTTTCACCATCCAACATGTAGAATCCTTCAGCTTCATTGCTAAGGGCATCATACCTATTCCTCCTCATCCTTTCATTTCCAATAAAGAGATCGGTGAGGGTATCCCAAGCTTCTTTAGCAGTGTTGAAATGCTCAATGTGGGGCATGTCCTTGGGACCCACTCCGAGCTATATCATGTGCAGAGCCGTTGCATTCAATTGACTATCCAGCACTTCTGTTCTTGTCAATTTGGTGTGATATCCAACATGAAGACCCTCTTCAATAATCAATCGAAGAGCTGCAAACATGAGACTTCATTAAGAATTGCCATTGATTAAATGAAGATGCAGTAAGCTTGGGTGGATCACCTCTATTGTTTATATGAGGAGGAGGCATAGGTGGATCGAGGGAATATAGGTGATGAACCTCACTATAGTCCTCCTTACCACTTCCCTTCTTGGAAGCAGAACCATTATGTTTTTCACCTACCACTTCATCTTCCTTGGATCCGGTGTTAGCCTTATCCTTGGATGAAGGAGTGGCAGCCTCCAAGGAGGATGGAGATGGGGATGCGGATGATGTGAGGCAAGCAATCATTTGTTGCATCTCCTCCATATTGATCTCAAAGGATTTCAACAAGGTTGTTTCCAACGTCTTGAGGTCATCCATTGTGACCTTGTCCACAACCTCATTCCCATTCTCCTTGGTACCCATACTTCTCTTAGGCGATTAAGCCCGAATAAAGAGCCAGGCCTCTGATGCCAATTGAAATTGATCGTATGGGCACCTAGAGGGGGGTGAATAGGTGCTACTTCAAATTTTAATGCTTTTTCAATTTTAGGCTTGACACAAAAGGTAAGTTCTCTAGAGAAGCTATTATGAAGAATTTCCCTATATGCAAACCTATCTACTAGCGAGTAAAGGCGAGTGAGAAAGAGGAACGAGTGAACCGTAGTGAAGCACGCAGAGACACAGGATTTGTTTTACCGTAGTTCCTTCCTTGTTAAGGGAAGTACATCTGCATTGGAGGGGTGGGCGGTACTAAGACCACCACACCACAATAGGCCTCACCCTATTCCCCGATGGATCCTGCCACCAAAGGCCTGATCCACCTTTCCACTATAGGAACCCTTCAAGGTAGGAACCAGCGCCTTTACACAACTAGCGAGGCACAACTCCACAAGAAAATTGGAGGCTCCCGTAATGACAACAAGCTGCCACAAGAACAAGTTATCAATAACAAAACACAAGATCTAGATATTGACAATACTAGATCTGAGATTTCTCCAAGTGAATGGAGAGGAGTTGATGCGCTTGATTCGTGATGACGATGTAGGTTTTCTCCTCCTTCAATTCCCCCAAAGATCGAAGCCTTCGGGTGGTTGAAGTGGGAGATCTAGAGAGAGAGAGCTCTTGCAACAGGTCTAGTCTTTTTTCGAATGAATCAAGAGTTCTGCCTGAAGGGGGTGAAGGGGCTTTTATACCCCCTGCCCCAACTGAGCTGTTGGAGCCTTTGGGGGCCAGATTATCTAGCCCAAGTAAGGGCCGGATTATCCGTCCTAGGGAAAACTCCGCCCCAGACTCGGATAATCTGGTAGGTAATCCGCCTTCGAACAGAAGCACACGCAGGGCGGCCCTTGACATCTTCTCCTGGGGACCGGATTATCCGACACTAGGGGAGGGCTGGATTATCCGGCTGGAAATTCTGCCCCTAGACAGAAGCTCGCGCAGACGCTCCCTTGGGAGATTCCCTTATCCGGCCCTAGAGTGAGGCCGGATTATCCGGTCTAGGGAGAAAATCCGCCCTAGAGCCGGACTATCCGGGGAAAAATCCGGCCCCAGACAGAAGCATGCGTGCAGCCAGCCCTGGCCAAGTGGTCAGGCCGGATTATCCGGCCCACGATGGGGGCGGATAATCCGGCCCCCCAAACACCCAAAACTTTCCTGCAACACTTAGTGCACATTAGAAACTCCACGGTATTGTTATATAACACACAAAACATAGGGAACCATGAAATGTTCTTTTAACAGGCGATGAAAATACGCCTTAGTCGTCAACCCACTTATTGATGGCTATGGTTTCTCCAAGACTCTAATGGACGGCGGCATTAACATCAATATTCTGTATGTCGAAACGCTAAGCCGAATGCGCATCTCAGAGACCTAGCTGAATCACAGCTCTGTGATCTTTCACGGAGTTGTCCCAGGAAGACAAGCTAATTCCCTGGGAGAGATCACTTTGGATGTTACCTCGGACAGAGGCACTTTCCTTCGAAATGGTCCCGTTCAAGAGCGCGTACCACGCTATATTCGGACGTCCGGCTTACTGGGCTTTTATGGCTCGTCCACATTACATTTACAATATGATGAAAATTCCAGGTCCCAATGGCGTGATAACCATCAGGGGAGACCCGAAGAAGGCGCGAGAGTGCAAGGACGGAAATACCTCCTTTGTTGTAGTCGTGCTGCACGCCTAGGAGTACCAGGAGATCAAGAAGACCATTGATCCGTCTGAGATGCCCGCAACAAAGAAGGAGGTGACAAAGCCGAATCCGGATTTCAAGGCATCGGAAGAGACGAAGAAGACGCCGTTGAAGGATGATGACCCCTCCAAGGTGACCTAGATAGGTGTAGGCCTAGATAGCGCATAGGAAAGCGCGCTCGTCAAGTTCCTCCAAGCAAATCAAGATATCTTCGCATGGCAGCCATCTGACATGACCAGAGTACCTAGGGAACATGTTGAGCACTCTCTAAATGTACACCCGAACGCTAAACCCGTCAAATAGTCCCTACGACGTTTTGCCGATGAAAAGCGTAAGGCAATAGCTAAGGAACTAGCCCGGCTCGAGTTAGCCGGATTCATAGAAGAGGTCATCCATACTGATTGGTCGGCCAACCCTGTAATGGTCCCTAAAAAGGACACCACTGATTTAAGGATGTGTGTTGATTATACTACCTTGAACAAGGTTTGTCCCAAAGATCCGTTCGCTTTTCCTAGAATTGATCAAGTTATCGATTCTACGGCAGGCTTGTAACTCCTATGTTTTCTCGACGCATATTCCAGTTATCACCAGATTCGGATGAAGGAGTCAGCCAAAGTCAAAACTTCATTCATAACCCCTTTAGGAACCTTTTGTTTTGTTACGATGCCCTTTGGGCTTAAGAACGCAGGAGCTACGTACCAGCGCACTATGCAGTGTTGCCTCCACGACCAAATCGGACACAATGTACATGCATATGTGGACGACATTGCGGTGATGTCCAAAAAGAAGGACACATTAATTTCCGACTTGGAGGATACGTTCGCCAATCTACGAAAATACAATATAATGCTTAACCCGAAGAAGTGTTTCTTTGGAATACCATTCGGAAAATTGTTAGGTTTCATCGTGTATCGAGACAAGATTAATGCTATACTCAATATTTCCAGGCTGACTCGCCTGAAGGACGTTCAAAGACTAATTGGTTGCATTGCTGCAGTCAGTCGGTTTGTAAGCCGGCTCAGAGAAAGAGCTGCACCACTCTACAAGCTCCTGAAAAAGACCAAAAACTTCATTTGGACTGATGAAGCTGAAGCTGCACTACAAGACTTGAAAGCAGTACTCTCATCTTCTCCTATCCTTGTAGCACCGGAACCAAGGGAACCGATGTTGCTCTATCTCACTGCGAGAAATAGAGTCGTTAGTGTCATCATGGTGGTGGAGAGACTAGAGGAAAATCCGGAGCACCTGGTGCAGCGTCCGACTTACTATCTCAGCAAGGGCTTAATTGAATCAAAGCAGCGGTATCCGCACTATCAAAAGATGGCTTATGGTGTGTTTTTCGCATCTCGGAAGTTAAGGCATTATTTTCAGGAACATCCCATTACCGTGGTGAGCACACCTCCCATGAGAGATATAATCAACAACAGCGATGCTATAGGACACGTCGCAAAATGGGGCATAGAGCTTTCAGCTTTCGACATTGAGTATAAACCTCGTACAACAATCAAATCCCAAATCCTCGCTGACTTTGTCGCTGATTGGATAGAGACAACAGAGAATATGACCCTCCTAGAGTCGAAATACTGGACCTTACATTTTGACGGGTCTAAGGCGCTTGGGGGGCTGGCATGGTGCTCAAATCACCCCAAGGAGATAAACTTTTCTATGTGTTGTAGATCCACTTCACGACGACAAATAACATTGCCGAGTATGAAGCATTACTGCATGGAATCCAAATTGCTAAGGATATCGGCATCCGATGTTTGATGTGTTATGAAGATTCGGATCTTGTTGCCCAACAAGTGTCGGATATCTGTAATGCGAATAAGCACATGTCAGCATATAGAGTTGTTGTGGATGAATTATCTAAATCGTTCGAAGGGTTTGAGGTTCAACACATACCTCGAACAGAAAATGAGGAAGCAGATGCATTATCTCGAATAGGCTCTGTACAGAAAAAGGTCCCGGATGGTGCTTTTTTAGAGGAACATCCTACCAAATCTGACTCACCTTTAGTCGCAGTTCTGGCTATAATTCCCAGCTGGAATTAACCCTACCTTGACTACTTGGTAGATGACAAATTATCCGAAGACGAAGTTCTGAGCCGGTAGATCGTCCGACGAGCAAAATCTTTTACTATAATTAGTGGTGAGCTCTATAAGCGGAACGTGTCTGGGGTCTTTCAGCACTGTATATCTCTGGAAGAAGGAGTGGAAATCTTACGAGAAATCCATGAAGACGAGTGTGGTCACCATGCTGTAGCCAATCTCTAGTGGCAAAAGCTTTCTGACACGGCTTTTTTTGGCTTACAGCCAAGGAGGATGCCGAACGGCTGGTCAAGACATGCAAAGGCTGCCAAAAGTACGCCAAACAAGCTCACGTTTAGGCTGATCCGCTACGAACAATACTTATAACATGGCCTTTCGCGGTCTAGAGGCTTGACATGGTAGGACCGTTTAAACGGGCTCCAAGTGGATTTACTCATCTCTTAGTGATGGTGGATAAATTCACAAAATGGATTGAGGCTAAACCCGTCACCAGTTTTGATGGACCAACAACCAGAAGATTTGTCGATGATGTCATAATCTGATACAGTTATCCGCATAGCATTATCATGGACAACGAGAGTAACTTCTCTATGGGAGAGCTTGCCGAATTCTGCAACGAACAAAATATCTGGTTTGACATTGCGTCAGTCGCACATCCACAGGCTAATGGACAAGTCAAAAGAGCAAACAATTTAATCCTACAAGGCCTAAAACCAAGACTCGAAGCACCACTACAACGTGCGGCGGGGGCTTGGGCAGAGGAATTACCCTCTGTAATATAGAGCTTGCGAACAACTCCAAACAGGTCAACCGGATACACACCTTTCTTCTTGGTCTATGGTGCCGAAGGAGTTCTTCCTAGTGATTTGATTCACACTTCTCCTAGAGTTGCCGCGTATATTGAAGAGGCTGCCGAAGTTTCTCGACAGAATGATCTCGACTTAGTCAAAGAAGTTTGCATCGTTGCTGAGATAAGATCAACAACCTATCTACAGAAGTTATACAAGTATCATAACTAGAGAGTCAGAAACCGGTCTTTCAATAAGGACGATTTGGTTCTCCGGCTTATGCAGAAAAGAAAGCACAAAATTTCTCTAGTATCGGAAGGGCCCTCTTTAGTTTGTCGAGTATTACACAATGGTTCTTACTATCTAACTGATATGCGGCCAATCAAAGATAGACCTGCTACTAAGAAAGGAAAGAGAGATGGAGGCAGTACAAATCCGGAAGAATTAGACAAACCATGGAATATTGCTCAGCTACATCCCTTTTATTCTTAGTTTATCTTTCTTTGTAATCATATATGTGTACATGTTTAATAAGAAATAAAGTATTGGTTGTCTCATTGTTTCTGAGAAGTTTTATATTACCATCTTATTTCCGAATAATCAGGTCACAGTCAAAAATCACTGAATACTGGAAAGTACTTTATGCTCATGTTTGTTCTGGTTTAGATTTCTGATTATAAAATTGCTACCTTCGGGTATAAATCTAAATTTTCTAGTCTATACTTTGGTTATTTATCTTATTGCCGGATGCGAGCATTTTATGAGTAATGAATTGTTGGTACTAGAAGCCGACTTTGTTTCCGAGTTTAAACTGGTTTAGCAATTGAGCTCCGTTGCTCGACAAAGTTTCCGTGCTGAAGGTTGGCCGGCTCACGAAAGGGACGAGGCGGAAAGCCATATAAACGATAAGTACAGAAAAAACATAAGTGCTTATGTAAACATTTCAGGCACATAAAATCAAAGCCAAAAGTGCTGAATAGAAATAATAAATCTTAGCACTAGCAAAAGTATTATACTACTTATTTACAACCCGAATTGTTTTCAGAATAACACATTGTTTGTTCTGATGCTCTAAGATGCAAGGGGGGAGGTAGGAGCTGCCGGCTCACTGGATACATCATCATCGCCTTGATATCTTTTCGAGATGTTCAAATCCGTTACGGTTTGCTCGTCGTCGGAGACTTCTACGGTTACCTCGGCAGGCAGAGGAGGCGTCTCCACACGAGTGAAGAAAGGAGTGTCGTAGCTGGTCAAGTCAGCTACGTGGCAGCCATATCCGGCATAGGAGTCCATGATTGGTTTGATGTCCTACTCCTGTCTGTCTTCATCCACAGTACAATACCCTCAGGTTACTTGCCAGATTTCCATGCTTCCATGGTGGCTCATAACCATGGTGAGAGTGTTCTGCGCTGCGGTCCGCGCGTAGGACATGTTCCAGTCCTGGGCTAGCTGGGCATCTCCTTGGCCTTGTGTCGCACTTCAAAACCGGACATTCTATACATGTCCAGAACCTTGAGAACTTTGCGAATATCCTCAATGGATTGGTGGTAATCATGAAGTAAATCGTCGACTTGGGTAAGCCGGCTAGTGCGAGACTTGGCGGAGGCTGAATCCAGTAAGTTCAGAGGACATGCGCATGTAATGCGAAAGGTTAATACAATGAATCCGAGCTCCAAAGAGTCAAAAAAGACATAAAAGTCAGAAAGAGGGAAACATACTGAAGATGACATCGTCAACTTTGGTCTTCTCCTCCCGTAGGCTCTGGAGTTCATCCCGGAGTGCCTCAGTGATGTCCTTCTCTCTAAACAAAGCATCATTGATATCCAAGATTCTTTGATCCTGGGCCGCAATCCTTCGATCATGTTTGTCCGTGGCCATGGAAGAGGATTCAAGAATTTGAGCAACGCTCCGTTCATGGTCCGCCTTCAGCTTGTCCAGCTCTTGACGTAAGTCGGTGTTCTCCACCGCCAGGGTCTTCAGATTTTTGGCTTCTCCAATCATCATGCAGGATTGCTTTACCAGTGCTGTAGTCAAAATAACAGCAGCTGAATAAAAATTCGACTATGAAAAAAAGGACCAGGTTTGAGTACTGAAATGTTTACCTTCAGCCTCATCCCTTGACACTTTCAATTGAGAATTTTCAAGCCGGAGAGCTCTGATCTATCTCCGCTTGTTACAGATATTCTTCAACAATTCCTGGTTATATGAATTAACTTTCTGTAAGTCAGAATACCCAGAGTCAGAAGTCTACTAAAGACTCGGGCTAATATTTTAAATAATATCAGCACGAGCCTTAGGGGCTACACTAGTTCATTCTTTGGCATCCTATGGAAGCATAAATCCGGATTACCTATCCAACTTCATGATTGGGAGCTAGAGGATATGATATAAAATAGCATAAGGAAAAAGTAAATTGGAATTTGACTTACATGATGTTCATGGGTGAGCTTGCTTAAGCTCATGGACACCTCGATGCTAACCTTCTCGGCGAGGGTCAGCGGGATTACCGGGGGTGTCGGAAGCACACCGGTTCTCAGCCCCTCGTCGTGAAGACGGATCTGCTCGAGAAGTTTGGAGTACTTGACGTGCTCCGCTTCTTGTGCCTCTTCCTCGGCAGTAATATTCTGGCCCTCCAAGCATTGTTGGGCTAGCCGTTGGATCTCCTCTGCAGACTTCTGAGTAATGCCAAGGTTTGGCAAGACCCGGATTGTTGAGGAGGTTTTCAACGAAGACCTCTGCTGAGGGATAATTAACCGAAGAGGGTTCACCCTTATCAAAACCTGAGTCACCCATGGTGACGTCAGTTTGCGATCCGAGGATCGCTGGCTCTGCTTGTTCAGCCGGATCTTCTACGACGATCAGAGATGGAGTAATCTCCAGCGCCGCAGAAGGCTGAGGGGCAGGAGTCGGAGGCATTGTGGCATGAGAAGTCAAATTAAGCTTATATTGGTGCAGGGGATTTGACAAGACTCCTTTCCCCTTGCCCTTGGTGAGTTGTTTAGCTCTGAGAAGGTAATAGAATAAAGAACATTACATCTCGGAAAGAATTACGAACAAAGTACAAAAACCTTGTGAGGAAAGTTACCTCTTCACAATGGGAACCTCCTTCATGCCAATAGCCAGAGTCAGAGCCTTATGCTTTCGAGAAAGGTCTCCGACAGTGGAATCAATTCTCCGTCATCCTGAGAAATCTCAAGAGGATATCCCTCGATAGGAGCAAGCTCCGACTCGGGGAGGTTAGCAAGCTGAAAAGAAGAAATATCTCAGTGTTGTGAAAAGAAACAGTGATGTAAAGATGAACACATGATTCGAGTTACTGCTGGAAAACTTACCGGCAACACAGGATCTTCAGCCGTATGCATGTCCAAAGACAGCTCCGGGATTTTCTTCTCGATCTGCTCCCTTATCAGCCACTTGATTTGGGACTCGTATTCTTTGTCTGTATAGGGCGAGGGCAGATCCGGAGAGTATCCTTCTTGGACGTTGTAATGGAGTGCATAAGCCGGTCTCTATGATACTGAAGAGGCTGGATCCGGCGTGCCACCAAGCAGTGAACTAAGTCGGACCCTTTAAGGCCCTTGTGCTTCATCAAATATTCGATCCGCCTCTTGGAAAGAAGCTGACCGTCACTGAGAGCCGGCGCATCTGCGTCCCAGGACTCTTGGGGCGTGGCGACACTGTCAACAAAAGCCGGCAAAGAAGTAGCTTTGCTAGGAGCAGGAATATCCTTGTGATAAAAGAAAGTGGACGGCCACTGTTTCACTGACTCATTGGCCTTAATCCGAGGATAGAGGCGCTCTCTCCTAATGGAAAAACTAATGGTTCCGGTAATGTACGGATTACAGGCCGTGATGGAATTTCTCCGGATATGAAAATAAAACCGGAAAAGAGTAAGATTCGGCCTAATGCCGAGATACGCCTCACACAAAGAGACGTATGCGCTCATCTCTAAGAGAGAGTTTAGGGGAAGATGATGGAGTTGAACTCCGTAGTGATCTATAACCTCAGAAAAGAAGTCTGAGGGAGGGAAACTCAAAACTCTATCGAGGTGGGTGCCGAAGTGCACCCGCGCGTCGGCGCAAGGAGTGGGGACGGTTTGGCCATAGCATCTTCGCCAGTCGCCAGCGCGGAGGATTCCTTCGTTCTCCATGACACGAAGTTTGGCGCCATCCAAGACGCAGAGGATCCAGGGTGGCTCTCCTTCTCCGCTGCCAAAGCCATCGCTGCCGTCGCCGCCGCGCCGGAAGATGAAGCAGAAGACATTTTCTCGTGGGTCGGTGACCTGGGATGGACGGCGCTGGAGGATTCTGGGGAGGCATAGGAGCTCTATTTTCATGGGGAGCTTTGGGGGAAGGAAGCGGCGCAAGTGCTGGTGAAGAAGATGGGAAGGCGAATCTAAACCACTTATATCCTCCAGCCGTGCCAAGATTCATGTAAACATAACAGTGAAACACGCCACACATCGTAGAAGGAGTTGGGTAACCCCCACGTGATGATTGCGCCGCCTCGATCTTCGTGCACACATTAAAATGATGCCTCGGTTCTGCGCAAGGCGGACCCACCAACGGTCGTGCTGATGGGAATGTCTGTTAGTGACATGACTTGACCATGACTGGTGTCAGATTATGTCAGAGACCAAGTTCCGGCTTAGTTTGAATTTCAAGATGGAAACCCAAATAATGTATTTATAGGTCCGACTCATTTGAGACCCGGATCCTATCCTTTCTTTTGAAGTTTCAGGAACCCTTCAAGATTCTGCAAGCCGAAGATCAAGCTAGACGATGATGAAATCCGACTTTGGATCCTGGAGACTTCTGGGGGCAGCTGTTGGGGATATACTTTCCAGGTATCCTCACTGTGCCTCACCGACCAGGGTGGCCCACTTCGGGTTAGAGATTTGCTTCACGGGCGGCCCAGTCAGAGAGAAGAGACGGAGTCTAGTCCGTCTATGGGAAGGCCTAGATGACTTACCGACATAGGCCCATAGTGTTACTTGTAGTTCAAGTGTACTCTGTAACCGACTCTTAGTCGTAGCCGGATAGGTCTCTCTTGTAAACCCTAGGCCGGATATCTATATAAACCATCCTAGGGAGAGCCTTTTGGGCACCCTCACAATAGTCTACAATATCAACTCGCACAGGCGAAACCCTTGTAACCCATATTCCGGCTCTGCTGTATTACTGGATTGCTAGCAAGAGTAGGATCCGTCCAAAGCCGGCAGATTCGAACCTGGGTAAACTTGTGTTCTCACCGTCCCGAAATACCGTACGTCTCACACCCCTCTCTTCCACACGCCTCAAAGACCCCCTCATGGCGTACTTGTCATCAATCCAATGACATCGCCAATTGAAGAAGAGATCTACTATTACAAGTGGTATAATATGGCTATGGTGGTGGAGAAAGATTGGAGATTAGATCTAAGTCTATTCCTCTAGCAGCTGATGATCTGGGGCAGGGACTCTCGAGGCTATTTTATTGTCGCTCGAGGCTTCTTTATATAGGGGTCCCTTTACGAAAGTTGTTCTGTTTGACCTAGCGGCGTCATTGGAAACTATACGGCCGGAATTTTATTTCAATCATATAGTTGGTCGTTAAAGCGTCTGCCTCTGACCCACGACTCCTGGTTTCTTCTGGTTGTTGGAAATCTTGTATCTTTGACTTTAATGTAGTGATTCCCATCATAAAACGTCATTATCTGTGCAGGAAAAAATAGAAAGAAAGGATTGCATACCCCTTTGATTATTAGGCATTAGTGGCAGGGTTTAGAGAGATATTTCATCAAAAATATGAGTAATATCCAGTTTAAATGTGGATGTGGATGGCTATATTTCAGAGCCATCAACCTCCCCAGGCTTAAACTTGATCGTCCACGAGCAAGAAAACCAAAATAAAAAAGGAACTCAGCATTTAAACTGAAATAACGAGATGATGATCTTACTCATGATTGGTAGTCTCATGTTTCCTCCACTTCATAAATCTGAAAAACTTCAGCATAGATAGAGTAATGGCAAGCATATCATACGGGTTTTATGCATCCTTGTAACGTAGCAAAATTATTGTTAACATGCAATCAAATGAGTAAACTTTATTCCATGTCATGTAATCAACTCATTGGCTTGCTTTTGAACAATAAAATATAATCATGTAAATTGAGAGTGTGAGATTTGTCATGAAAAGCATATATACTAGAGTATCTCAATTCTCCCACATCAATAAATCAAGACTTTTCAAGCACTACTTTTCTATTCATTGTCCTTCAAGAATTTTCACTTTTTGAGTAATTGAGAGCATGCCAAAAAATTATTAGTTTATCGGGCTGTGATGGACACTCGTGGCATCACTAAGGTTTTTGTTCCTTTTGCATAATGATTGCTCATAACAGCCAGAGGAGTGATTCCATCATGAACACAGCTACCCGGGAGTGCCAAGAATCTTACCCACTATAGCATTGCTACTACATGTGTTTAATCAACTCATAGCCGAAATCTAGGAGTTTCCTCCATAAATATCGTCCGTAGGCTAGCGGAGTTGTTGGCATCCGATGAAGTTTGACACCCATAAAGCTATATCATTCTTATGATTAACAAGTCAAACTTTGGCATGCTCACAAAAACCGCTAAACATTAATTCAATCAAACAAATCCTTTTAAAGAGACCTATCAAGTCAATCAACACTTCCAGTGGTGTTGAGTGTCTCTAGAAATAAACCTTCAAGACTGAACACTACAACACCCAATCCTTCAGTTGTGAGACTTTTTCTTATTACAATTGTTTAGAAATTTTTAGGCAAGACTTGGTTAACTACGAGAGCTAGAACAAAATGTACCCAACTGAATACCCATGCGAACAAAAATCTTACTACAATAAAAAGACTCACTCCACCAATATAATATCTCAACACTTACCGCTAACTAGCATGGGTTTCTCAAACTTCAAAAGTGGGGATTCATAAGGCATACCTCTTATGTTTGGTTCCACTTCTCTCTTCCTTTTTTATTTGTTTCTTGGAAACTCGAAGTCGATCACTCTCCTGCAAATACATGAAAACCTCGAGGTGGAAAGAAAATAAAGAGGGAAAAATAAAGAAAAATGGAGAAAACTTTTTGTGGTTTTTAAGAGAGGGAGTTTAAAGAATAGAAAATTGGCGGCAAAGCTCGGCTAGAAAATCTCGAAATCAAATCGAAAGAACTAAAAATAGTGTTGGGTAAACCAACACGAGTGCTTATAAACTTGAATTAAAAACACAACCTCGAAATAAATAAAAGCAAATGAACGCCAAATAAAGATACATGAGGAAACTTCCCCAAGCTTAGGCTTTTGTAAGCCCTTCAAATCATTGTGGTGGCGGGGAAAAGTCGTTAGTCCAGTTCATGAATTGAGTCGATAAATTACTAGTTGTTCATTGGAGGTTCAAAGAGAGGCTATGCATCCTCTCCACAGTCCCTCCAAGTTCTTGGAAGTCTTGGTATATAGCGAACCGGGTTTGTGGCTGCTCTTCTTGATAAGGAACTTCTTGCTCCTCTTCTTGGTTCTCATCCTCCTCCGGAATCTCCTCCTTGGGTTGGTGTTGCTCAACCTACAAGTCATATAGCAAACGTCCTTCCTTGATAGAGAAAAGACCATTAGGCATAGGAGCGGGGTAGAGACGCCTAGCTCCAGCAATATGCAGGTAAACACCGCCTCTCCTAGTGAGAATTCCACAAGCCTTTAAAGTAGAGAAACCAACACGTCGCTCGTCTAGCACAGGTTGCAACTCACCTAGGTCGATACCTAGGGTAGTGTCAAGCACGGTGATGAAGCCTCCACCTATGATTGGTCCTTGGCTTTGGGAGGATTTGTGCTCCAGGTAGTGCACAAGGATCATGCCCAAGTTGAGTGACAAGTTGCAGTTGATGTAAGCAGCCTTTGCAAGGACTAAGATGTCCTCCTCGTTGAGTCTCATGAACTCATTACGTGCCTACAAGATGTTAGCAATAACATAGAACAAATAGCGAATTGCGGGATGTTGTATATTCTTCCCCTTGCTCACTCTAGAAGTGAAACTCGTTCCATTATAATAAAGTTCCGGGGAAGAGTCTATGCCAGTAAATGATGCGAGTAAGGCATTAACATCACTGTTTGGGAAATTAAAACATGCGCACCATTCATCTAATGTTAAAGTGTAGTTGTTGTTTATAAGTCGGAAAGAAATAATGTTCTCTCTTTGCCATAGTTTAATGGTGCTTTGCAACGAACTTAGGAATTCAATGGTTAACCGGCAATAAGTAGGCACATCATTGTACAGAAAGTTTTGCAGACCAGCTCTACTGCAAAGTAAATGGAAATCATCAGAGATATCGAGTTGGTTCAATATAATGGGGGCAAGCCCACTTGGTGGCCTTCACTTCTCGGTTCTTAATCTTGTTGAAGTGATCATGTTGGAGCTCATTCCTGAACCGTATCCCCATGTGTTCTTGAGTGATAGCTCGAGAAGCGCTAGCAGTGGCACGAGCACAAGTTTTGCTTCTTGTGTTCATCATCTAAAACATTGAAGAAAGACAAAAATAAAGATTTTTGATCCAACAACAGTAAGTATAACATATTCCTCATCATAGCACACGAAAGAATCTCCTCAAAATAATAATCTAGGCAAGAGAATCATGGCTATTAGTTCATAGTAGATCTCACTCTAGATTGATGATGACAATAGATCGAAAATGAATTTACAAAAAGTAATTGGAGGATCGGAGGAGAAACATACCGTAGATCACTTGTGTGCGAGGAAATCGAACAAAATTGAGTAGAGATGAAGATCTCTTGAGGTTTTAAGAAGGTTTGGAGGTAGAAGAGCGAAAAAGGATTGAAGTTTTGGGCTTGGGGGTACATTCCCGTGCGATTTTGTGGTCGGACGCAACTATACGGGCGGAACATTGTGTTTCCGCCGTATAGTTGACATGTTGTCAAAATTTTAGGGTTTCCACCTGGCGGCGCGGCTATATGGCCAGAACAATATGTTCCCGCTGTATAGTTGGTCGTCAAACTGTCTGTACCTGTAAAATGAAATTATACAAAGGCATCGATATCTATACGACTAGAACTATATGGGCGGATTTTTTATTCCCGCCATATAGTTGGTCATTAAACCGTCAGTACGTGGAAAAGAATTTGTACAGAAGCACCGATATCTATACGACCAGAGCTATACGGCCGGAATTTTTATTCCCGCCATATAGTTGGTCGTTAAACAGTCAGTACATATGAAAGAAAAATTGGCGATGGCAAAAATATCTATACGACTAGAACTATACGGCCGGAATTTTTATTCCTGCTGTATAGTTGGTCGTGAAACTCTTTGTATGCATCAAAAAATTTGTTTCTTTGAAAATTATTTCTTATCCCGTAACTTAGTGATATACCTTGTTTTTGACAGAAAATTGATAGTAAATATTGTCAACCAACAACAACATGAATAAAGCAGGATTTTTAGTACTATCAAACTTCTTCTCCTCAATTGGAGTTTTCTAGCACTCTTTATTAAAACTAAAACTGAAAAACTTTACTCAAACCTTTATTTCACATGGGTTGCCTCCCATGAAGTTTATGGTAAATAGCTTGACCTCAATTTTGCTCACTTAGGTTAGATGAGTGGAACACCTAGTCCAAAATAGTTGTCCTTGAAAGTGATGGCGTCCTTTTCATCATGCTTGGCTTTCTTCTTCCTAGGGAAATGAATAACAAAAGGATCCCACAAAGGCAATTGAAGCTTCACGTTCCCTTCATGTAGATTAATCAAAGCCTTAATAGTTTTTAAGAAAGTATGACCTAATATAATAGGATCATTAGCATCTTCTAGCATGTCAACAATAACAAAATCAATAAGAGCAGGACAACCTTTAATGTATACTAAAGTATTCTCCTTAATTCCTATAGCTTGTTTGTAGGTAGAATCTGCTAGATGCAATTTTCACTCGGTGATCTCAAAAGAGCCAAGATTTAACTTGTTAAAAAGACTCTTTAGAATTGTTGAGACGCTTGCACCTAGATCACAAAGTGCAGCTATCTCATTGGTTCCAATTTTAATCTTAATAGTAGGCTAAAATATGGCATCAAGCTTCATAGGTAATTTTTCTGCCAATTTCTTATATTCTTCCTCAAGCTCACGTACCTTTATTGCTACCTAATTAACGAAGTGTTGGTACATAGCATTACCTTCACTTACCGGAACCTTAATGTTGATCTTTTTTCGAGATCTTCAACATTGTAGCTTGGTGAACGAGCATTACTATAATCAAGTTCTTCAGGCTCCTCCCTTTGGATTCTCATCATCTTGATGTCTTCAATAGGATTGGGCTCACCTTTACTTGCCAATTTAGCTAGAGTGAGAGTTTGACTCTCGGTTATCTTACCTAGCCGTGCCTTAATGATCCTTGTTCTTTCTTGGAGGGCCTACAAATCATTTCTCAAACTTACTACTTGGTTAGACAATTTACCAAGCATAGCATCATGGTTCTCCATTATTTTAACAAGAATATTGTTTTGTTCATTTTGTGAGTCTGTAAAATAATGGATCGGGGTCCATAGTTAACTAGAGGTCATTCTCCTTAAGATAAATAGCATGTTGGGTGAACAAATTACAGCGGGGCAATTGACAAATTTGAGAAAGTATACAATGCATATACTAGACATCTTAACTCCTATGAGATTTGATTGGGCATTACAATATTATACATAGACCGTAATCCAACTTCATCTATGACTAATAATCCACCTTTAGGTTATCATCCGAACCCCCTCTAGTATTAAGTTGCAAGCAACAGATAATTGCATTAAGGAAAGTGTGTAAAGTAAACAATACGATTGTCCCATGGACAAAGATTTGTTGTTTCCTCCCTAGTAGCAACAACACATCTACAACCTTAGAGATTCCTGTCACTTCCCCAGATTACTAGAGGCATGAACCCACTATCGAGCATAAATACTCCCTCCTAGAGTTGCAAGCATCTACATGGCCAAGATAGTTACTAACAACGGAAAGAATGCAAGATCACAAATAACATAGACATGATAGTATCAATAAGCAATCTGAAATAGCATCTCAATATCCATCAGATCCACGCAAACACAACATGTAAGATTACAAATAGATGATCTTGATCATGAACGGAGCTCACAAGATCTAAACATGATAGCACAAAAGAGCAGAACCAACCATCTAGCTACTACATGGACCCATAGTCCAAGGATGAACTACTCACGCATCACACCGGAGGCAGTCATGGTGATGAAGAAGGCCTCCAGGGTGATCTCTCCCCTCTGGCAGGGTGCCTGGAAGAGCTTCGGATCCCCTGATCTAGGGATGGAGATAGTGGTGGCTACAGACTCTTTCGTGGATTTCTGATCGGGTAATTAGGGTTTTCGTCCCGGGAGGCATTTATAGGAGAAGGGGTAAGGTCGGTGGAGTACCAGGGGCCCACACCCCCTGGTGGCGTGCCCTACCCTGGCCACGCCGCCACCCGGTGTGGCCACCCCGGTGCGCCACTTCGTATCCCCTCCGGACTCCGTGTTTCTTCGGGTAAAATATTGACTTTGGCTTTTGTCCCGTCCAATTCTGAAATTATTTCCTTACTAGCTTTTCCGAAACCAAAAAACAGCAAAAAATAGGCAACTGGCACTGTGGCATCTTGTTAATAGGTTAGTTCCAGAAAATGTATAAAAATACCCAAAATATGAACAAAACATAATAAAGTAGATATAAAACAAGCATGGAACATCAAAAATTATAGATACGTTTACGACATATCAGTGGCTCATGCTCTTCCTGTCTAAAACGAGTAATATTAGATCTAAGTTGCATAGTCTTTGCAGGTGGGAAATTTTGTCATAAATAAAGAAGTGCATTCCACCCATGATGTAATAGTATTTCTAGGCAAAGATAGCAACCATTCTTTTGCTCTTCCTCTAAGGGAGAAAGGAAATAAAAGCAATTTGACCGCATCGGGGTTAATGTCTTTTATACGCATCATATCACATATTTCAGTGAAAGTATTCAAGTGCATACCCGCGTCTTCAACAACAGAGCCTCCAAATTGATTCTTTTGAACCAAACTTAAATAATAGGGCTTAATTTTATAGTCATCAGCAGAAATTGCTAGCTGAGTAATAGGAGTACGTAAATAATCATTGTTGGGAGTAGCAAACTCCCCAAGCTTATTTTCAGCCATATTTCCTATGTTTTTGGGTTTTCTTAAACAGGGACTTAAAATAATAAAAGCAAGAATTTAAAGACTAACTATTTTTTTTGGGTTTTCAAGCGAAGACTGAAAGCAAACTAACAAAATTAAAAACAAGAATTAAAACTAGCAAGGTTCCTACTAACCTCACCAGGGTAGCTATTGCTTCCCCGGCAACGGTGCCAGAAAAAGGGTTGATACCTTTGATTTGGATTACGAATGTAGTATAACTATTTTCCCAAGTAGACCTAGGTTATCGAATCGTCGAGAAGGAGATGCGTAGTGAAGTTACTTTAACGGACCTTCGAGAGTTCTAGAATTCCTTTTGTGTTTTTACCGGACTAAGAGTTTGCGTCTTTTTTGTTATTGTCGATGATGGAGAGAGAGGGCCTAGGGCGTTCGGTTTCAACTGTAGCTGTGCAAAACATCTGATGGGAATAAAAAATAAAGATAAAGTATGCATGTAATTGTTAGAGAAAGATAAATTATATGTGGGCAGTGCATCCGTAATTTCTATTGCCTCTTCAACCGCTTATAGCAATAACCTACTAGTCTCATCCATACAAGAAAGAGAACTAATGATATGCATAGTGATGCCACCATTAATCCCAAGTAATTCCCTCACATACAGCCGTACTACCCCTTCTGCCACTGGGGTTCCCAACCTGCATATTATTCATTACTCATACTCCCTATACTGGCTCAATCCTCGGGATCTTGGGTACCTGACAAGTCCTTAGATTTAGGCAAGGGAGGATACAATAATCATCATGTCATACAAACTAATACATGATCCCATCTATGATAAATGACATGCAAAACGCTACATGGCTAGGCCGAAACCCTTAGCCCAAGGAGAATTACTCACACACAGAGATGAGATCAACAATCACAAACATTGTAATGGAAATCATGAGATTGATAGCAAATAGTCTTACAATTTCACCAATCAAAGAAGAGATCTACTATAACAAGTGGTGGGATATGGCTATGGTGGTGGAGAAGTATTGGAGATTAGATATAAGTCTATTCCTCCGGCGGCTGATGATCTGGGGCAGGGACTCTCGAGGTTCTTTTCTCGTCGCTCGAGGCTTCTTTATATAGGGATCCCTTTACGAAAGTTGTTCTGTTTGACCTAGCGGCGTCATTGGCAACTATACAGCCAGAACTATACGACCAGAACTATACGGCCGGAATTTTATTCCGGTTGTATAGTTGGTTGTTAAAGCGTCTGCCTTCGACCCATGACTCCTGGTTTCTTCTGGTTGTTGGAAATCTCGTATCTTTGACTTTAATGTTGTGATTCCCATCGTAAAACGTCATTATCTGCATAGGAAAAAATAGAAAGAAAGGATTGCATACCCCTTTGATTATTAGGCATTAGTGGAAGGGTTTAGAGAGATATTTCATTAAAAATATGAGTAATATCTAGTGTAAATGTGGACGTGGATGGCTATATTTTAGAGCATCTCTACCATTGCCTATAATGGCATGTCCTATCAACCAAACTCATTGGATACCTTCATTGCCTATCTTTACTATCAGTGTACGTTACCTCAGCCTCTATTCCTCTTATAATGCATTTCATCTTCAATTGTTTTGCCTTGGCATGCAAAGCCTTAATCAAAGATGGGAGGATGAGATGGCCATCATATACTATTGATGCAATTCTTTGACGCAAATCAATCTTTATCATGATCATCTGCCTAATCTTATCAAATATTTGCCACAACATAAGCCCTTTCAATGACTTGACCTTTGCATTGAAACTCTCTACAAGGTTACTTGTTACATAGTCTACCTTGCAAATTTCATTGAATCGGCTTCTTGACCACACCATTCCATGATGTGCACCCAAATACTCCTTCACCGTGGGTTTTTGTTTATACAACACTTCCAAATGATACGGATGCTTCCTCAAACTGCATGTGTATGAAGTTGGCCATAGGTTGTTAGTATAAACTTTACCTTTGAATTTATTTGTAAAATTCTGCACTAAGTGTCGCATACATTCCCTATGCTCCACTCTGGGGAATACTGCTTCTACAACTTTCTCCAAACCTTTGCAAGCGTCCGTGTGGATAGTAAGTCTTGGTAGATGACCTATAAGGTCGCGCAAATTCTCCAGAAACCAAGTCCAACTTTCCTCTGACTCAATCTCCAAAACTCCAAAAGCAACAGGGAACATCCACTTTTGGCCATCAACTATAGTATCAGCTACTAGCTATCCTTTAAATCTTCCATGAAGAGCTATTGCATCCACTGGCAAATAAGGCCTGCAACCATCCAGAAACCCTTGCCAGCAAGCTTTGAAACAAACAAAAGCCCTTCTAAAGAACTCCATCTCCTTTGTCTTTCCTCTTATTTTGTACTGAACTTTATGCCTGTCTATCTGTACAACACTACCTGGACTAGCCATCTCCACTTCACCTTTGAACCGTAAAGCAACTGAAAACTTTCATTCCATGGAACATTGATCCTATCAAGAGCCATTTCCTTTGCATAGAACATCCTCATTTAAGGTACTCTAATATTAAACTTTTCAGAAACTTCTTTTATGAGCGCTGTTGCACCAAGTGATGGGTTCGCTCTCATCCAATCCATGATAGCATCTGCCAAACACCTATTCTTTGCTAGTTTTGTTTTGTCCTTTGGCTGTCCCTCTTGAGGTGGACAAGAATGTTTGAACCAGTTACTTTTTATCTGAAACATAATGAAAATGTTAGGTACAGTTAACAAAATCTACACAATGATCTAAAATACACAACTAGTTGTAATACCTGAACCAACTGATCCTGAGCATAGTGGATGCATGCATCCTCCACCTACACCTCTTGTATGGGCACTTCACTGTGAACCTTGTTGGCTCACTCGTAATAACATCATAATCATTATTGGTCTGGATGCAGTATGTAGTAAGGGCATTCTGAGAATCCCACATCGTTTTGAATACGGTGCCTTCTGAAATCTTAGGATCGTTCATGTCCCACTCAATTATTGGCAAGTCCTCACCATCGTACTCGGCTAAAACGAGACTGTCATTGTTCTCCTCGTTCTCTTCGTCATCAGTGTCATCAAATATGGCACCGTGGGCCATTTCCTCCATGTATTGATCCTCTAGTGCCTATTTACTGAATCTATCTACTGATGACTGCAAGTGCACAGATCATTTGTAGCTAGTTTCGAAATAAAGATATCGATCCCACAGGGAGAAGGAGTCTGAAGTCTAATAACTCTTGAATTAAATACTACAATAGAAATGCTAAATAAAGTTCCAAGTAACAAGATA
The DNA here is from genome assembly GCA_910589775.1 of Avena eriantha. Lineage (NCBI taxonomy): Eukaryota > Viridiplantae > Streptophyta > Magnoliopsida > Poales > Poaceae > Avena > Avena eriantha. The sequence goes on from OU342740.1 coordinate 227,298,261, forward strand.
AAATGCGAGTATTGTGTAAAAAGGTGTTTTTGGGTTTTGGGTATAAGAGAACAATAAGTAAAGTAAAGTAACTAAATACAGAAAGTAAGTATCGCGTGTGTAAAAGAGATTTGGAACTACAAGAGGGAAAACGCGTTCTCAGGGAGTAGCGGATACACCTCTAGCATTATAAAGAGCTAAGGTAAAGATTATTATCATGAACATTCTCAACTATGTATGTGTGGGAGGAACTCCATATTTGGACAAATAGGCAGCAACCCCTGCTCACATCATACTCGTAACCACAGCAGTCAGCAATTGACATCAATCAAATTATTGTGCTATTAAAGGACTTAATCCCGTAGGACATATCCCATGGCATGGATAGTGTTCCGTGAGTTTCCTCGGTTCCCAAGTTGATACGTAAGGGGTGCCAATAGCTTTATAGTCACTGCAAGTGTTAACACACCTCCGGCTACCAACAAGTAGTTCCCTCCATCAAGTCCCCATGAGAGGCAAATATTGAGAGGTCGACTTCTCTCAACATCAAGATGAACACAATCTAACACATGGTCATAGTGATGAATATCATAATGAACTTTATCTTATTTCAATCTCATACTAGGGTTTCTCCATCTCCCTAAGAACTAATGATCTACTCAGACATGGAGGCAATCAACATCATGGCAATAACAATGGAATCTATCATAGATGAATAGTACTTGTATAAATACACAACGAGTACGTGAATTACAACAAGATCTATACAAGATGTAGATGGGATGGATGGAGATGGTGGTGATGCAGCGATTGACAATGAAGATCAATGCCTTAGCCTCCCGGATCCGCGCAGGGTGAAGATGGGTCCCTGGTGGATGAGTTCCCCCTCTAGATGCCTTCCGGAGGTGAGGTTTCGGTGATTTCTAGGTGTTCTGTATGTCGTCTCTCTGATCCAGTTGCACGGGGTGAAACTATTTGAGGAGGCGGTGGCGGCACCAACTATATGGCGGAACTATACGACCGGAAAATTTATTCTCACCATATAGTTGGTCGTTAAACCGTCTGTATGCTTTGATCGCTTCGGGTTTTCTTCTGGTGTTATTGATATTTCCCAAATAAGCGATTTACATTGTTTTTGACTCCTTTTCTCCCCAATACAACTGCTCCAAGAATTTTGTCCATTGTATCCATCATCTATCCTGATCCTGATGAAAATAGACATAAAATGTACGCGCCAACACCGTAAAATACCAAGATCCTATATCTACAATGCAAAATAATAATATAAAACATGATGCAAATATGCACTCATCATCTACCAATTCAGAAAACATCAACCCATCCTCATCATCTAGTGGAGGCGCTCCCTCGTCAGGCTCTGCTTCGTCCTCCACATCGGCCGCACGAGCGATTTGGGTTACACTCGTAGTGCGAACATATGGTAATGATGTGGACCTATAAGGAGCGCGGGGGCACACACTATTAGCAGAGACAGTAAAGACACATGATGCCCGACGACCTAATGATGCCTGACCACCAGATGATGCTTACCCTCTTTCCCGTATGTTCCACTTTAGGTTGCACATGGAGACGAATTCGACCAAAACATTTGACATCATTCAAAGAGAAAAGCATTACCAGATCAGCTTCGCTAGTTAGTGGGAGCAATCTTTGCTCGGTAATGTTGAAATATTGCAAATCAACTGAATCGCCATTTATCTAGGGGAATTTAGAATAGATTTTATCTTTCAAATCTCTGAGAGTTATGGAGGTTGCAACCATTGTTGGGAAGTAAAATCCAGAGAGATACTGTTCACAACCACGAATTACGCTAGTATCCAGTCTAACCGCCAGCCGAAGTGCCAGCGTTGGATCAATCCTATTCGAAAAGCAAGGAAGTTAGCTGAATACCAGTGATTCATACTGAATTACTTCCCATAATCATTCCACAAATGGAAACAATGCTTACCCAGATGGAATCCATGCATTAGATCCCTCCGATTCCACCCAATCTTCTCCGTCCTCAACGGGGAGGACCGGTACACCAGCCGGCGTTGCATACTGTTTCGTGAAAGGGGTAGATCTAGCAGGGGCGAGAGCAGAGCCAGAGGTGGAGTGGGCTCCGTGGCTAGGGGAGGGGCTGCTCGGAGGCCGGTGATGACATAAGGTAGGAGGGCACGACAAACGGGGAGCGGAGGGGCGGTGTGGGAGATGTTCCAGTCTCGGGGGAAGTGAATGCTTGGGTGAGTGAGAATGGCCGGTCCGACGTGTCTCCATGCGGCCCCACCCCTCACCACGTATGCAAGACCCATCCCAACACGGCCCCACCCTTCACCACGTATGCAAGACCCATCCCAATGCGGCCCCACCTGTCAGCATGTAACGGTCGAGGCAACATAATGTAACACTCAACGCACAATCCCCGCTCCAATGCGGTCCCACCTGTCAGCATGTAACGGTCAAGCCTTTGACTTGATGGCATCCCCCGTCTGAGCGCCTGTGAGGGTTTCAGAATAGAGGGAGGGAAAAAGTGAGGAAAAGCTAAGCGGCTAAGGAAAACTGAGTATAACTAACGAACTGAGTGCACGGAAATAGAAATCCCTTAAATTTATAACCAATTCCTAAACATTGTCAGAATTGTGAAGGTGCTCTGTTAATTCGAATGTCTCTGGGACCGTCTGAGAAACACGGGTTTGCCGCCCTCATCTGATGGTGGCAACCTAATCAGCCTGACCTCCTTGCCGATAGCGTCAAGCCCTGATGGCCTCCGCTCCACAATATCGACACCCTAACAACCTCTAGAAGTGAAACTACTATGATAGTAAGCCATGCTATACGGTTCAACTGAAACTACCATTTATTTCTGGGTTGGGTTCATGGGACTTCAAGAATCAAGGACGAGGAGGATCAGGTCAAAAATTTGTTGCTTAGTTAGTAGTGTCATATTGATCACAACTTTGTTTTCCGATTCTACAAATAACTAGATAGAAGTACTCATGTTCGTCTATCATGACATGTGAGGGATCAACCAGGTACTACACAACTAACGATGTACCAGAATTGAATTGTTTCATGTGCAAATTTCCCAAAATCCATAAATTTTGCAAGTATTTCTATTGTATTTTTTTAGTTTAGTTGATGCTTATGTCCTGAGCTAATAATGTCCTCTTTGGCCAGAACTTCTCCCTACTCCGCACCGTTGAGACACTACCACTGTGGCATAAAATATGTGCCGCCCTCGGCAAGATCGTCGGCTGGGTGCTCAGTGTCTACGTCTTCACACCCTACTACCCATGCAAGACGATAATATTCTATCCATCTGCTGCACCTACGAGTACAACACAACACCATCATCTTTTGCCCGTGAAAATCCTAGATGCATCCATGCAGTCGCTTTTGCTTTATCATCACACACCATTTTTTCCGGAAGTTGTACACTTTTGAGTAGTGCCACCGGTTGTACTTCCATGCCCAGTGTTGATATGAAGTTTTCCTTCTTGGATATAGTTAACATACCATTGCAATGTCATGTTATAGGTGCACATGTTGAATTAGTTTATAAGGGTCATTGTTCATTGTGAACTGGGCTATAATGCGTACAGTCGGTGAGTTTTGCATGATTGTTTAGGTAGTACTCCACTGCTACCTTTGTTGTAGTTGTTGAATGCTAGAAGATTGTGTATCTTAATTTACTTAATGGGGAAATATAGATTGATACAACTTGTTTATCATTAATTGTATGTAATAAATTGCTCATAGATGCACATGTACTTAATTTGGTTGAGTAGTTGATATAGATGTATTATGTATTACTTCTAATTAGAAAAGCTTTTTCTTTGTGGCCTTTGAATTAGAAAGGATAGATAGTTGTTGAATACTAGGCGATTGTACATCTTAATTGACTTCATGAAAAAATGCAGAAAAGTAGTACAATGTCACCACCTATATTGGATTCAACTTGTTTCTCTCTAATTGTACATCTGAATGCTAAACCTGTAATAAATTGCTCATAGATGCATAGTCCTCATGTCTGGTTGAGTAGTTGATATAGATGTATTATGCATCACTTCTAAGTGCACAAGATTTTTCTTTCTGGCTATCAAGTAGTAACGATAGATATAACTTTCTTATAGCGAAAAACCTGCACGGATTTGCCCATAGTGGGTTGTTCTCTGCATTGCTGAGTTAACATGGTGTATCAGCAAACTGATAGTGCCTGATTTTTGGGTAGTGTTGTGGGCTTGGCTCTTGCTCTTGTTTCTTACTCTGTTGATTGGTCGTGCATACCTTGATAATGTGTGATGATGATACAACTTATATGATTAAAAGGCTTATGATACACGTGTTTGAGACCTAGAATTGTGTTCTTTGCAGCTTCAGCAAAGGTGTTATTTGCATCTTGAGGGGATTCTTCTTGTTATGACATCACCCGCAAACTGAGTGTGATGTGTACAACTCAGGAATAATGCCATTTCTTGTAGTGTGATTTATTTGGTGTAGTTAGGATTAGTAAAATTTGATGGGTTCTGCAAATAATTTTGAAAATAAAACTTTGTTGGAACAAATTAATTTACTGTGTATGAATTTTGGGAATACTATTGGTGATGTTACAATCACATATTAGGGTGCAACAGTTCTGAGGATGTTGCAAGTTGACTCCAACAACGAAAGTGATGCCTTATTGTCAAGCAGTCAGATTATGCTGCAATTTAATTATGCTTCCTTAATCAAATACTCATCATTTATTGCTTCTAATTTCTATACCATACCTTTGAGTGATGCAAAGAAACTACTTGTTTTTCAAAGCTCTTCAAGGATGCTACATATTGTTAATTCATCTCAACCCTTATGCATGTTACTTTTGTATGCAGTATTGTCATACTTTGACATAGAAATTGAAAATGGTACTCTCACCATTTACATGTATTGGGTTATGTGGTTGTTCTTTCTCTAGCATAGTTCAGAGGGTTAGATACTTTCAGCTTTTGAAATGAATCTGTTATTCAGTTTTGTGTATCCTTTTTGTATAGCCTAAATCTCTATAAATTTATGTTCCTTTGGCAAGATGGACAGATGCAACAATGTGTGCTTTTGTGTATTCATTAATCGTCTCTTGACAAAAAGGAGCACATTGTAGCTTTATTCTGTCTGAATTCTACTATTTTAGTCCATCAGGTTTCATGTATTATATTCTTAAGTGGATTGTACATTATTTATGATCCTGTTGCATCCTTCTCTCATCTTCACATATAAGTTTTGTTTTCAAGCAGCCTAATATGTTTTATGAACTTCAAACAGTAGTAAACCTGCGACCACATGAGCTTACATAGAACTTCGTGGATCATTCATTTGCCATGCTTACTAGAGTTATTCCTCTCTAATGCACCTGCAACATGATTAAAGGTTTTAAAAATATGTAGGAACAGTAAGAAATCATCACTTGAAACTAGCCACATTCTTGTATGGGAGTTCGTTCTGAGCTTAAGGACTGTGAGACAAAGGAACCAACAAAGTATCGCCATTTTCCAGTGAGAGGTACACCCGGCTTGTTGGAGAGCGATGATAGATTAAGTCTATATTTTGTTGCACTGAATGACATGTACACTCTTTGGTGATTCCAAGTAAGTTTTTCCCGGTGAACTCCGGTTGAGTTGGATGGATGCTTTGCAAGTTGTTTATGTAAACTATTTCCATTATATATGTAGAAAAATTCAATAAAACCTGTGTGAGGTGTATTACATTTATTATATCGTGCATTTCCTGAAAAAATATGTACAAAAATTAAAAATTACGCAGAATATCATAATTATGCTTGCATGCATGATAAAGATTCAACAACGTTAATCTTGATATCTTGAAAATGCACATATTGCTATACGGGGTTTATGTTAAAGGGAAAACAGGTTGATAAAGTGAAGAAGCTCTTCCACTTTCAAACACAAGTTGACAAATGGAAGAATTACCCCAATTTCACAATGTTGATCTTCTCGAGTAATCAATTATCACAAGGATATAGATCTCCATATGTCTTGACAGTAATAGAATGCCTTGCACTATATTTATGGTATTCAGTTGTTTTATTCAACTTTAGCTTTTGCTGACAATGTTTAAATATTGTAAACAGATATTCCCCACCACCTATATAAAAGTATTATAATTTGAAAGGTTCATATTTTATCATATGGTTGTATTGATTTTTATTTCAAAAAATTATATCAATACTTCCCCTATGATGGACGGGCACAGCAACGCGCGCCTTAACGGTCTAGTAGGCTATGTAGGGCATCAAGAAGTTTCAATTCACATAGTCAATTAATTCCACCTGAGCATGGCATCATAGTTAGAAAAATGATGTATCACGGAAATCCTAGATAAACTTGTTGTATTTGTTGCTACTTATGGATAGGGATCTGATGTCAAGATCAGCAACATCGTGCGACGATATCTAGGCCTGCATCATGTTGGATTTGGCTCGAAGATGCAGATCGTCATTGTCATGCTCATGCCTCCTAGACAAACCAAGTAAAACACAAAAGTACTCAAAACTTATGTCGAACAACACAAACTATAATCATTGTGTACCAACAAGGACCAACTATACAGCTTATTGCAATGATAGAATGGCTAGTCACAAACTTATGTGCACAACCTCACAATCCAAAGCATATTGTCTATAGTTCAATGAAAATTTATCACTAATTTATGTATTTCATAGTAAGCAAAAATGCCCTTTTTACATTAGCTACTTGCAAGTTGTCTCTACAAAAATACAAGACATACATAATTATTAGCAATAGGTAAAGATTTTCTTGGCTATGCTAGACTGTCGTGCACACTTACATATATTTTAAGTATTCTTCAGGTTAACCCTTGCAAGGTCCTTCATTGCCCTTGTATGTAGCAGCAAAAAGTAAAGTTTGTACTTTGAGAATCTCAACTAAACTTTAGATTGGATCCAGATGAAGCACCAGCATATGTTACATACAAAAAATATATGATTCCAGATTATCTTCAACTCATAATTTGGAACTTGCAGTTAACCAAAAATCAAGTTCTGTTCGATCACCTAGAGCTGCGAGCAATCAAAGTTTGGAGTATAGCCGAAGTGCTGGACCGCCTAATACAACTTCTCTATAACCTCCCAAAAATATATCATCTTAAGATGAGCTACCGTCCACATCACTTTGCAGTGGTATTTGCCATGATCAAGATTAGCTGAATAGTCAAGATGCAACAAATTCCACTTTCCAGTGCAGAATTTTTGAGCTAAAGACATAAGTGTGATAACAATCCATAGTGGTACCATTGGTATTCCTCTGCGTTCCCAATAAGGCGAGGGTCTTGTCGCTTGTCGGACATCCGCATGGCACGTGGAGGTAGGGCGGCATGACGAATCTCGATAATCTCTTTCTACCCTGCCTTTTGCAATGTGTTTGAAGACTTTTTCGACAGCATCAAATCGTCGAACCGCGTGTATGCACCATACTTCGACTACTTCAATCTGCCTTATTTGCCCCTACACCTCGTGCACTTCTCCGCGCGTGCCGGTGGAGGACTCTGAGGGGGGATGAGGCTTGGTTCCCGGGAGGGGATTGCGAACGTTGATCTAGGCCTCGAGGATGCGCATATCATCTGTGTCCGGACTACGGTCCTGCTTGACCACGGGGGCGGTTGTGTTAGGAGGCCTCAACAATTTTTCCCCTTGTGGACGTTCTCGCTGAGCTCCGGAGATCTCACGCAGCTTCGTGTTAGCAATAACTCGCTCGTCTAGAATGCACCTCGACGAGGGATCTGGGAATTGAGAGAATGGATTAGGAACCTGGGACGTGGTTTACCTGCCGCCTATTGGTGCGACGATCTGTGTGACCTAACCATTAGTTGAGCATCCCACGATTATTTGTTATGCGCCCCGCTTCACTGCTTTTCTCCATGAAAAGAAAAATAGGAATACAACCTATACTCGGGACTCAGTATCCTGCCCATCTCGCAACCCTGCCCTACTGGGACAGAGGTTGTGATCACCGACAATGATGGCTGATACATTGCAAATGTATCTATAATTTTTGATGCTCCATGCTTGGTTTTATCCACTTTCTTGGGGTTTGTCCACACTTTGGAGTACTTTTCATATGATTTCTTGGACTAACCTATTAACAAGAGCCATAGTGCCAGCTGCCTGTTTTCTGCTGTTTTTGATTTCAGGAAAGTCAGAAAATGAATATTCTCGGAATTGGACGGGACAAAAGCCAAAGTGCCTATTTTTCCAGAAGACTCACGGAGCCAGAATACGAGACGGAGGAGGGCCAGGGGCTGGCCACACCACCCCTAGGCACGGGCTGGGCCTGGCCGCGCCATGGCATGGTGTGGTGGCCCCAGGCATGTGGCGCCCCGCAAAAACCACTACTAGAAAATCGCTGTGTTTTGTGCATCGCATCATCATGACCACATGCTCATGTCATCATGCCACATTGCATTTGAGCATCGTCATCATCTTGCATGGTTTGTTTAAAAACTATTTTCGAAAAGCTATTTTTGTTTTCCAAACGCCCCATCTTTTATTCAAACTATAAAATCCGGGCTTGTCCGGAATATTTCGTTTTGTCTACAAACGGATTGCAAAAGCCTTGTTTTTAATAAATGAAATTATTTGTTTATTTTTGGAAGGCAGACCGCCAGGCCCGAAGGCCCAGCCGGCCACCTCCAAAAAGCTAATCCTAAAATCTAATCCTACCCCCACCCTTTTCCGATCTCCCTCTCCCCGCCGAAACCCGCAGCTGGCCTCGCGCCTCCTGTCACACACACGCACTAGCACGCCCACTCAACGCCACCTACCCCCACTTAGTCTCCACCCTGCGCGCCTCCCGTTTCCCACTCCCGCATGCAGCCTTTCCCACCCACCTGGTCAAAACCCGGCCCCACCTCCTGGGCCCATCCACCGACCAGCCCTCCCACCAACTCCCGCCAACGCCTGCTCCCACCTGGCCCCCACTCCCACGCGGCGGACACGCGCCCCGTGTCCCGTACGCCACCGATCCCCGCGCCAGCCCCTCCCCACCTATCCCCCACCCCGTCACGCTCCACCCAGACCCACCTCTCGCACCCTCTCCCTCGTTTCGCTCCCCACGTGCCCGAGCCCAACCCCCCGCGTCTCCTAGTCACAGCACCAACCACCTGCGCCTGCCGCCGCCAGTGGGCTCTACCCCGAGCTCTCCTCCGACCGGCGCCCCTGCTCCTCTCCCCTCCACGCCTCAAGCCCATCGCCGCCCTCTTCCTCCTCGGCCCCGTTTCTGGCAACCGTTTTTCGCCGCCACCTGCGCCTCTTCCTCCCTGTTTTCGACCGCGGACACGCGGGCCCCGCCCAGCAGCCTCTTCCGAGCCCTCCGCCTACCTCGCTTAGTCGCCTCGCCTGGCCTTCCTCCATCGACGCCGACGCCGGCCGGCACCCGCGAAGCTCGCCGTCAGGGCCTCCTCGGCAACGGCGCCTACGCCCCTGCATCTCGCCGCCCCGGGTCCACCTCGTCCCGCACCGCCCTGCAACCTCACCGCCGATAGAGGTCGCCGTCCCCGCAGGTCCTTCCTCCTGCCGACCTCCGGTAGCGGCTCGGCTTTGGCGCATTCCACCGTGCTGCCGGCCTGCAAGCTACTCCTCCGGGTCGCCTCCTCGCAAGTGCGGCCCCCGTCTCCGGCTCGCTGGCCAACAACGTCGAGCCCGCTGCACGCCTCCCTGTGGTCGCGCCTATCCTGGCCCGGAGCATCGTTGCAGCCTGGTTCAGAGACTGGATGCACTGCCACAAGTACTACATGAGTCCTTCCCGACAAGTTGTCCGTGTCCATTCCAAGATCAGCCTCGATCCTGGGTCTTCGAACCACCTCGGTAGTCAAGGTCGACAATTTTGGCAAGGCCGTACCGACCCAGAGGTGCTCGAAGCATCACCGACAAGTACCCCCCTCTCGGATTCGATAGCGCAAAGTTCTCCTTCCCGGAAGCATTGACGCCGGTGCGACAAGAGCTCGTCTCCCCAAAGCCTCGATCCGAAGTCAAGACTACAAAGTGGAGACATCGCCGAGTTCTTCCGATGACCACCAAGATCGCCGACACGGAAACCGCAAGACCACCTTCCCGGAGCACCGAGTTCTCCATCCCGGAACAGCAAGATCTACTTCACGGATCCGAAGACCGCCAAGATCGCCACCAAACGCCAAGACCGACCCGATACGCGGACCCGACAAGATCTTCGCGACGACAAGATCGACACCGACCGGGGCGAATCCGATGCGCCCCCGACGCCAAACCATGTCCTTCTTCCCGGAACGCCAAGCTCTCCTTCCGTTGACCGAGAACGATCCCATCGAACCATGAGTCCGAACCTCGAACCCTCGGAACCCAAGATCTTCCGAACCCAGATGTGTGAACCTTTTCCCGAGCCCCTATTTTACAAATGCTATATATAAAACTGTTGCATATAAATTGTTCATGCATGCATAATTGTCTGTGGTTTGGGGGCATTATGCCGATTCACCTCATAATTAAATATGGAGTCAATATGCGGGATACTTTTGTCTTATTCTGGACTCCATCTAAATTGGTGTAGCAAACCAATGCTGTGTTTTGTCTTGTCAATACAACATTTAAATTGCGGGGTTGCTAAATAACTTGAACCATATAATTAATTGTCGGGACCCCGGTTCCGCTTAATATTGCCTAATTGCACCGCGTCTGTGCCATGCCATGCATCATATCATAGTCATGCCGGATCTTCTGCCATAGTATTAAATATTGCATCTGGTGTTTCTTCTAGTGTTTGCTTCTTCGCGGACTAGGCCGATGAGTTGATGCGAGTATCGACAAGTTCTCCGATTATGAACCTTCGGCAGTTTTTCCCAGGCGAGCATCTCTTCCCCTTCTACCTATTTTGCATTTATAGTCTTTACTTCCTCCTGTTGATCTATTGCTATCCGTGTCGCGATGCTTTAGTTTCCGAACACCGGTTATATCCTGTGCAGCCTCTATATTGCCTTGGACACCTCCTATTACCTGTGTTTGGTAGATAGCTGGCCTTGTGAGTCGTAGTTGCTTGCTTAGGTGCGATCTCGTGTTGTCAAGTACCACTGTTGTTGGAAGGTTGGCAGATGCTTAATGGTGGAGATGATCATGACTTTAAATACAACTATTAAAATGCTAGATATAACTAATGCAGAGGCATCGGTGGGCAATACATGTTATTTGGTTCTTCCATGCTCACTTGTGTCCCGTAGGACCCCGAGTACTTGATACCTGTTCCTTGACTATTCGCACTATCCACATCCGGGAGGCCTTATGGACCCCCCTGAGCCAGAGCTTGATTCATTTCTATTTCTTGGGGCCACAAGTAGTTTGGGGCTTTATTACTATCCTGTACTTATGCCATGCTTTACTGCTTTATTTAAGATTGTGCGAGGAGCACCTGTACTGTTTAAGAATGCAGAATGTTTTCGCGGTATCGACAAGCCCAGTCACATTTTCGGGTTCCCAGTCGCTTACAGCCATTGTCGCAAACCCTGGGTCCGTTCCGGAGCTGGCCAACTTCGTTGCGGGTAGCTTAGTGGGGTGGCCCCCTGAAATATTTTATGAATCCTGTGATCGCTTTGTCGTGAATGCCTCATTGGGTTTTGAGTTGGTTTTTCCGAGATTGATCGAGTGTGTGTTGCTATTTGTGCACCCCTGCAGGGTAAAACTTTCTGAAAGCCGTGTCCGCGGTTATGGACGACTTGGAGCACAGTATCTCGATCATAGACAAGCATAACTAATGTAGTGCTATAAATTTGACTTAATATATCTGACTAGTAATCAGCTTCACTATAACGGAATGGATATTAAAAATGCCAACAACTGGTGAATCTGTGGTGATCTATGTCATACTATACCTGCCTAGTAAGTATTGCAACTCCAATGGAATGTGATAAAAGTGCCAACAACCGCTGGGTTTTGGGATTCCTCAGGACAATTATATCTGATTAGCAAATGTTCCAACTACAACGGAATGTTAACTAAAACTGCCCACTACTTATGCTATCAGGATGACTCATGCAATATATCTGACTAGTAAATGCTGCAACTATAATGGAATGAGTAAAATTGCCAACTGTGTGAGTTCCTTGGTCCGACTTCCTCGTTTGGTCTCGAAGGGGAAATTCCAGGATGGGTTTGTTTGGTGTTAGCTTCAGGTTGGATCCGAATAGGTCTTTCTTACCCCTCTCTGATAACCGCCAGATGTCTCGAGTCTCTATAGGTTTTTTAGTGCCGCTGCGCTACCGCTTCAGCCCACCATACATGTGTAGGCGAGAGCTGCCGAATTCTAGCCTCGCCATGTACTGGCCTCAGTAATGACGCTCCTCTTTTTCCTTTGCCCTTTGTCGGCACCCCTTTTGTTTTAGCAGGTTTCAGATCGTCGTCGTTAGTAGGGTTACCCATCTGGCTTGGCCGAGGCAGGGTTATGGATGCCATTGGTTATTCTTCAGGGCTCTTAGCCCCATTTGCTTCTTATCCGTAGTCGGACGCTCTATCGTTTCCAAGGTGATTTGGATCTTTGTATAATATATCTGTATTCTTGACTCATGGAGTCGTTGTTGTATGTATCTGTTTTGTGGGTCCCATCAAGGACTATTGCGTAATGGTATTACTTCGTTTTCCACCCGCACGAAAGTGCCTGGTGGGCGTCCTTGAATCGTTTCTATGCGGGTTTGGCGGAAAGGGCTAAAACTTGCATAGGGCCGATTCGAGGGTGTTACAAGGCACCCCCTCGACCTCTATCTTCGCCTATAAGAAGCCTTCTGACGTAAAAACTTCGGGGGGTTCGGTGTTTTTCCACAAAAAGTTCCGCTGCGCTGCCACCACCGAAGGGGAGATTCGGGGGACAGAAAGTCTCTGTTCCGGCACCCTGCCGGGACTGGGAAGTGCCCCCAGAGCCATCTCCATCGATCTCCACCATCATCTCCATCGACCTTCCATGTTTCTCCCATCTATGAGTGAGTCATCCCCCGCTGTAGGCTATGGGGATGGTAGGGATTGGATGAGATTGTTCATGTAATGGCATCAGATTGTTAGGGCATGGTGCCTAGTATCTTTTATTAGTGCTTTATGACTTTGTTGCAACTTGTTGTGCTTAATGCTTGTCACTAGGGCCTGAGTGCCATGATTTCAGATCTGAACTTGTTATTGATTCATTATGATAATATTGTTCTTGGTCTTATCTACAAGTTGTATACACACGTCGTTGTTCGGAACCTATGGCCCCGAAGTGACAGAAATCGGGATAACCGGAAGGGAAAGGCTTTGATGTGAGGATCACATATGTTCACGGAGTGTTAATGCTTTGCTCCGGTGCTCTATTAAAAGGAGCAAGTTAATTGCCAGTAGTTCCCTAGAGGCCCCGCTGGAAACGGGCTAGCAGGACAAAAGATGTTGTGCAAGTTCTCATTGCGAGCACGTATGACTATATATGGAACACATGCCTAGGATTGTCTAGTACTTGGGTGCTTTATCTTATTTATCTGCAATTGCCCTATGTTCTGATTGCTATGTGAATTGTCTTGTCCATGCAACGCTCGTCCATCCATCCCTATGCCTACCGTACTCGAATCCCACTGTTTACTGCTTTTGTTACTACTGTCTTTGCTTTACTACTGCTGTTACTTTACTATTCCTACTATAAAACTATTGCTACTGATAAACTGCTGTGAGCAAGATTGTTTCCAGGTGCAGCTGAATTGACAACTCAGTTGTTAAGGCTTATAAATATTCTTTGGCTCCCCTTGTGTCGAATCAATAAATTGGGTTTCACTTCCCTCGAAAATACTGTGATACACCCCCTATACTTGTGGGTCATCAAGACTATTTGCTGGCGCCGTTGTCGGGGAGCATAGCTTTATTTATCAAGTCCACTTGGCATCACTATTGTTCAAGCTAAGTTTATCTTTCTCCTTGTTTGCTTGTTTCTTTATCAAAAAAATACAAAAAAAATTAGTTCCTACTCTAGTTGTTATTTTCGTTGGTCTGTTATTGTCTTGCTTTATCATGCTTGTTGTCAATGATTGGTTTCTTTGAAACTGAAGCTTATTGGTAAGGTGGGTTCACGGAAGATCAAAAATATTATTATAAGGAACACCGCTTGTCACAAAAAGGGAAACACTTATGGGAACAAATTGATAACTTGTATACCATTGCTAGGAACGTGTGCTCTACTTATAATCTTACTTATTGCTATGATGAGTCTTGTTGCAGAAAGAGGTATAAACACCTCCCTTTTCAATGTGAGTATAGTGATAATGATACCATATCGTCCTATGCTAAAGGAATTTATGACTTTTATGATGCGGAACAAATTGAAGAATTTATTGCTTGGAAGGGTGCTTTTGAACTTGCTAGGTTGCTTGAAAATATTGATGATTCACCTTACAAATATGAGGTGTATGGTATACTTAAATTTTGATTTGATAATTACAAGGATGAAAATTGCTATATTCTTGAATATTTAAATAGATGCTTTCCACAAATGGAAGAGACTATTGCCTTGCAGGATCCTATGGAAGAAGAAATTGATGAACCTGAAATCTCATTAGATGAAAAAGAGGAGGAGAGTGATGAACAATATGGGGAAGAATGGATTAGCTACCCATGCCTACCTTCTAATGAGAGTAACTCTTTATCCCTTACATTATTTATTGTCCCCCTTGCTTACTAAAGGAGAATGATTGTTATGTTCCTGAGGTTTCTCTTGATAATGTTTATGATGAAGCTCTAGTGCTTGTAGATCATGAAAAGCATGCTTTATGTGATAGTTATATTGTTGAGTTTATTCATGAGGCTACTGAAAATTATTATGAGAGAGGAAAATATGGTTGTAGAAGTTTTCATGGTATTGAAACACCTCTCTATGTGCTGAAAGTTTTGAAGTTCCTCTTGTTTTATCTTCCTATGCCTGTCACTTTGTTCTTTGCAAATTTATTTGCATACACGATTCCTATGCATAGAAAGTGGGTTAGACTTAAATGTGTTTTGGATTTTCTCCTTGATGCTCTCTTTTACTTCAACTCATATTTCTTATGAGAGCATCCTCTCAATCTTTTATGCCTGAAGATGATAATATGTCTATTATTCTTGGGAGACCTTTTCTTAAATACTGCAGGAGCTGTTATTAATTGTAATCAAGGGAAGGTGACCTTCAATGAACACATTGTCTATTTCCTCAAGAAGATTGAAAGGACTTATGGTTTGAATTCAATTGAACATGTTGAGGGCATTCAAGTTGGAGAAATATATTGTCCCATACGAAGATAAAAATTTGAAACTATTATGATTGGGACCATTGCTATCAAGGTTGAGGTAACATAATCATTAGTGGGATACAAAGTTTTGTCTCATATGGAATTTTTTTGGTAACAAGACCTGATCAACCTTGTTAACAAAAGGATTTCATTGAACAAAACAATGTTTTCACCATGATTATCTCCGCTTACTTATATTCTATCCATTTTAGTTTTTGCTTCTTATGCCTAACTGAAAGGCGTTAAAGAAAAGTACTTGTTGGGAGATAACCCAAGAGTTTTAGTTGAGTCTTGGAAGTTATTACCTCTGTAATAACCTCTCCTTATCCTTTTTATTTGCTTTTTGTGCCAAGAGTAACCTCTAATGAGAGAGAAGTAATGATTGGGAAAGTTGATGTCCCGAAATAGATTTATGTGCTTCATCGTAAAAATTCCTGAAAGAGCTTTGTACGTCGGATTGAGCTGTAATTGTTTGTGCTTCTTCCCCAGGTTGTTATCTAACTTTAGTTAGTTCAACACTTTTTATTTGAGCAACATAAGGTCTTCTAAAAAATTCGTCTTTACCAGCTGGTCTATTTTGATAGATTTCTGCCATTTTCTGCATTTGCTTCTTGTTAGTTCCTTCTTGAGTTCCTTTGGGGAATTGAGCTTTTTGAGGGAAGTGCTACAGTATCTAGTATTCTAATGGAAGTTTATTTGGTGTTAGAAGTGAACCTTGAGACTTATTTATCTTAAGTGCAATAATGTTGCTAATGAGATTGTGTGAAGTTTTGTATGAAGGAAAAATTTCAGGTGTATGGAAGGCATGAGTAATGAGAAGAAGGATGGACTAAAGCTCAAGCCTGGGGATGCCACGCGTGTCACCCCAAGAAATATCCAAGAAGTACAAGCGTCAAAGCTTGGGGATGCCCAAGGCATCCCCTTCTCCATCAATAAAAATCCCAGGTTTCTTCCGAATGCTTCATTTTTATTGTTTCATGCACAGTTGTGTTGTTCTTGGAGCGTCTTCTTTTTCGTTTTTGTTTTGTTTTTTTAGTTTGCTTGGTTTGCTTAGTTTTCTGAATAAGTTGGTTGGACCCCCTCTTTCATGCATTGGTGTTCAAATAGTTTGGTTTGGGTTGGTTTGGAAAAGAGTAGGAAAGCTCATGCTTAAGTGGTAAAGAGAGCTTGTTTTTGACTGTGGCCTATGCTTTGTCATGCCATGCCTGATATTTTTTTGGCTCTATGATTAGTATTCTTTGTTGTAGCATGAATTGTTATAAACAATTTCAATTGCTTAATGTGCCTTGGATGAATCATGCGTTGTTTTAGCATATTAAAGCATAGTATAGTGGTATTTTCCTTTGATGCTTTATTTGGGTTGACTTGGCACATGCTCACACCATGTTATGACTATCTCAAGTCACCATAAGCCTTTATGATCCTTTAGTTTTCAACTTGTAGTATCACTTTATGCTTTGATCAATGATGTTTTGTCGCTCTGCATGATTATGGCCATTATTGCTCTCTCGATTGTCGCTCCCTTACTATTGCCAGCCTTCACATTCACTGAGTATGTTTTACTCATGTTTCCAACTCCCCAAAACCAAATATTGCCAAAGTGTCCATCATACCTACCTATTAGCATCATTTGCTACTCCGTGCATATTCAATATGTGTAGCATCCCAATTGTCTAACAATTGTAATGCTACTTGTCCTAGTAAGATATTGGCTACTTCATATATATTATTATTGCATCATAATTATATCATGCTCATGTCATCATGCCACCTTGCAGTTGAGCATCATATAAAACCCTTTTTCTTTTGGTTCTTCTCTCACATGCATTATTAATTGTATTTGCCTCTTGATATTGTATTTGGCTATTGATATATTGTCTAAATGCCCAAGTTGAGTTGGGGGCATATCTTTTGTTTCAATTCCATCATCTTTCTTTTCCACCACTTTATAATTCCACCATCCTACTAGTTCATGAGCTTGTTGTCTTTATTTTGGTTTTATCTAGCTCATGGGCAATAGGGTGGATCTAGTCCTTTAATTTCCTTTGCTTGGCTTTATTCCACTTCTTGGAAATGCATGAGAATAATGCCATAATATTATTATTGTTTTCACAAAATAAATCATGGCATTATTATTTTGCATGGGCCATGCACAATTCTTCACCACCTTTTTACTCCATTGGTTTTTCTTTGGATTTAAGGGATCCTATCTTGGGAAACCATCTACCACCATTACACCATCCTCATAGTCTCATCCATCTCATTTTCCTCTTATTTTTATTTCTCCATGCATGAACCATATGAGGCCTAATCCATCATTCCTTTCTTTTTCTTTTCTTCGAATTCCCTTTCACCTTCCTACCATGTTAATCCAAACACTCATCATGCTCCACTTGGGTTGGCCTTTTGCACAAGTGTTAACAATCTAAAACCTAACAAAAATCAAACCTAGCTACTCTCTTATTCTTTTACACCTAATTTACCTAAACCCTAAGCCTCTCTCTATCTCTATCTCTCTCTCTCCCATGGGCACCACCTGACCTCCCTCTCTCTCCCTGGCCCACCTCAGATAACCCTAACCCTCCCCTAACCCTAGCAAGCCCTAACCCGAGTCCCATCTAGACCTAGCCCGAGCTAACCACCCTCTCCCTTCTCTCTTTTCTCCACCGCGTTCTAGCCCCACCCTACAGCCACCACGCCGTCCTGGTCCACCCTGCAGCCACCCTGCCGTGCCTACCAGCCCCAGGTCGAGCCCCAGCTCGAGCCAGCACGTGAGAGAGAAGAAAAAGGTGGCACCGAGGCCACCTTTATCTACCCCCTGCCACAGCTGGCCTCCTCCCTCTCCCTCCTTTTTCCTCCTCCCACACGACTCTTCTGGCTCTCCAGATCTGCCCCGAGATGCCCCTCCTGTTCTCCTTCTTCCTCTCCGGCCACAACACCTGCCGCCGGTCGCCACCAGCACCACCTCGTCCCCGTCGTTCTAGTCGAGCAGCGTGACCTGGAAGTGGCCTGGAAGACCAAGGGCCTTCCACTGCTTCACACCGTACACGTTGACGCGAAGGAGAAGCTCCCAGGGCCGCCAGATCCTCGCCGTCCTGACGAAACCCTAGCCGCTGGAGCGCCAGCGATCTCGCCGCTCCGCCGGTCCTCGCCCCGATCCGCGCCCACCTACGAGCCCGCGGTGAGCCCCTCTTTTCCCCTGACACGATCCGCCTCGCCATACCGCCCTAGCCCCGCCGTTCGTTTCGTCGAACGACCACCGTGCGCATCGTTCGCCGTTGTCTGCAAGCCTCCTCGCGTCGTGCAGCACCCTAACTAGGCCCCCGCCACCCTCCTGACAGCTACCCGAGCCAGCCGCACTGGTTGGCCCCCTCCGCGCGCACGCCCGCTTCCCGGGATCAAATCCCCGCTCCGCGCCGCGCGCACACTGTCTGTCAGACCGCGAAGACGAAGAACAGTACAGGCTTGTGGAAATTTACATTAAGCCCCCCAGCTTTTTGACTCCTGCAACCCGCGCTCCTAGAGGTCCCACCTGCCAGCCGCCCTAGCCATCTTGCAGAAAGCCCCTCAGCTTTTCTCAGACGTAACCCGCGCTCCAGCCCCAGCCCCACCTGTCGGCCTCTGGGGGCATCCCCACTGTTGCAAGGGCCCGAAGCCGCTGGCCCCGCCTGTCAGCCTCAGTGGGCTAGCCAGAGCCCGGTAACAAAGTATTTTCCGCGCGCGTGGCCTAGTCTGTGAAAGGCTCACCCGTCAGTGACTGGGGCTAATTTCGCCTGGGTGACAAAAGTATTTTTCCTGAGTCTGTTTTTAATTAAATCTTTTTCAATTGATTTAAATTCAAATTCAAATCAGATTTAAATAATTTTTAAAATACAAATCCAAATAATACAAGTAATATATCTTTTGGAATCATAAAAATGTGAGGAATTCAAATATGCCATTCAAAATAAGGTTTGAACACTTTAAAATTTCGAGATGATTAAAATTACAATAAAATACCCTTTTCCTTAATTAATTAATAACTTTTGTTTTATAACTCCAAATTTGTCAAATAATATGTCTAAATCGATAAGCGCGACGAGCCCTTTCTAATTATGCAGTCCTTGTTCTGAATTGAAGCATGCATCATGTTGTTAATAAAAATCTGAACTGTTTATGACAATAAAACTTGGTTAAATAACTAATAAAATGCTTTATTTCTTGTATCCACACCTCACCTTTGCCATGCTACTTTAATGCCATGTAAATTGTGCATCATTCATCATGCCATGCTTGTGTGCTTGTTGCATTTTAATTCACATGCTTGTGCACTTTATTTATGTTGGCCCTTGTTTGTTTGGTTCTTCTTCGAATATACGCCCAGCAGGAGAATTACTAGGAATAACAGGAGTACTACCCAGATCCATCTCTCGGTTCAACTGAGCTGCCAGGCAAGCACTACCACATGCTTGCATACATACAGTACCTATTGCCTCTATCTTATTCTTGCATCATTGAGTCGTGATTGCATTAAATTGAATCCCAAGTACTGCATAGCCTTTACTTTTAAACCCCACCGAAGCTTGTTCCTCCATCCCATGAGCCATTACTACAGGAGTTGTTTGAGCCATGCGAGTCGTAGAAAAGCATGTGTAGGGTATGTGAGTGTCTGAGGAATAACGAGGTACCTAAACAACATAACCTGAGTAGTAATGGGATAAATAATGAAAGAGGCACCGGTGAGCAATATCTGCTATTTGGTTTCTCATGCTCACTTGTGTCCCGTAGGACCCCGAGTACTTGATTCCTGTTCCTTTTTTATTCGCACTATCCACATCCGGGAGGCCTTATGGACCCCCCTGAGCCAGAGCTCGATTCATTCTTATTTCTTGGGGCCACAATTAGTTTGGGGCTTTATTACTATCCTGTACTTATGCCATGTTACTGCTTTATTTAAGATTGTGCGTGGAGCACCTGTACTGTTTTGGATCGTGACACGTTTTAGCTGTATCGACAAGCCCAGTCACATTTTCGGGTTCCCAGTCGTTTACCGCCATCCACACAAACCTTGGGTCCGTCTCGGAGCCGGCCAACTTCGTTGCGGGTAGCTTAATGGGGTGGCCCCCTGAAATATTTCTGAATCCTGTGATTTCTTTGTCATGAATGCCTCGTTGGGTTTTGATTTGTTTTTTCCGAGGTTGATCGAGTGTGTGTTGCTATTCGTGCACCCCTGCAGGGTAAATCTTTCTGAAAGCCGTGTCCGCGGTTATGGACGCCTTGGAGCACAGTTTCTCGATCATAGATAAGTATAACTAAAGTACCGCTTTTAAATTGACTAAGTACTTGACTAGTAAATAGTGCAATCCTCACGGAATGGTTAATAAAACTGCCAACGGATGATGGGGGTTGTTCGTCCGCTTCCTCGTTGGTAAGCGAGGAGGAGGATGGATCTGTTATTATACTATTATAACTGTTGTTCTTAATTCACGGACTTCCGTCTATCATTGGTTAGGCGTAAGGTTAGCGAGTATCTGTAGAATTGTTAGGTATTATCTTTTGCTACAATTGCGTCACCCCAGGTTGTGTCCCCTTTAGTGGCATAAAGACTTGCTGAGTACCCCTAGGGACTCACACGATAAATTGTTTGATTCAAATGAACAAGTGTACCCGCAAGATGGATACTGGGTGGAAGAGACATATGATGTTGGCAACGATCATTCGGTGTAGAGATTCCGGGAATGGGGATTCGTGAGATCTGTGGGCGGGATGTGTTTATTTATGGGGCATCTTATGCCAATTTGCTTCTTATCCGTACTCGGATCTTGTTTTCCGCTTCTGCCTGATACTCTGATGTGTGATGTATGAGGAGCTATCCTAAATTATTATATCTATCTAGGACATTTGGATCTTGCCGTATGGCGTTGCAATATTTCTATTTCTTTTAGATGGAATGGATCTGAGGACTGTTGTATGTGGCTTGCATACATACTCATTTGTGTATGTAGTTGATCCCTTCGCCTTCCGATTACGCCGCTCGTTCTTTTCCCGTTGTCTGAAAGTGGTTGGGACGGCCGAAAGGTCTACCGTGCGTGGCCCTGGGCCCCACCGTACTATTTTAACCACTTTCGTTCATCCAGGCATTAACTAAGAGCGTAATTCACCGAGGTAGGTACAATTGGTATCAGAGCCATCCCGCCCTTCAGGGTCTCAGCCAAAATGGTCGTTGTCAGTCCAGCAAATATTTTGGTAGTTATGTATACTAGGGAAAAACAAAGCGTGAGAGTCGGACTGCTTCCATTTTTCTTCTTACCCACCCACCCACCTTTTTCTGGTAAGGAAGTGTAACGTTTTCAATCCTCTTCTAAAATTCAAACTAGGATTCACGTGTTCTGGGTTCTGTAGTACCGTAGGTTGTGTGTGTGTGTGTGTGAGTCCCTTGTCTATCTGTTGCATCCAAATGTTATCACTATCTGCCTTTTGGTTATCAACTGTTGGTACATTCCATACCGACAGGCCTTTGTAAACCGACGCGATCTATTCTGATTCGTTGTACACCGATGCGATCTATCTTACTCTTTGTTATCCGACGTTATCTTGTTTGGGGTGTTCGTTTCCATAGTTACCAATCTTTAGGTTCATCTTAAGAAGGTATTGGGATATGTGTTTTACTGATTCATGTGCGGAGTAATGATTTGAGTGCGGGATGGAGTCGCGACCATACCACTACTGTTATCATTTGCTCTTGTATGCTGAACTAGTAGAGTTACTAATCTTGATTCGTTAAGTGGTTTTGCGCATATAGTGGTATTTTAATGCCGAAATTTGCGGAAAATTTTTCTTTGTTAGTTTGTATACCACACTCCTTGTTCAGTCGTGTGCGTTATGCTTAGTATCTTCTAATCGCCTTGAACTTTGTTGATATTTTAATATCATCTCAGTGAATCGCATTCTTTAATCTTGATTAATTCCATTTTGGTACTATTTTGGATTATTATCATTCTCCATTATAGTACTGACTTGTGTTTTATATCAATCACAGGATGGCACCACCACGCCGTTCTGAGGAGGATATACCACCTGAACTTGGGGCTGCTTTGGCAAGTATTGCAAATGCTTTGGGCACTATGCAGCAGAACCAGCAGCGCTTCGAGGAAAGCGTGAGGAGGAATGAGTTTGTTCCGCTACCTCCACCTCCCAAGCGAGGAGACATCAAGAGCTTTCTCAAGTTCAACCCACGTCAATTTGAAGTGTCTGATCAGCCACTTGATGCGGATGACTGGCTTCGTGAAGTGTCAAGGTTGCTGATGACTGCGGATGTTCCCGAGCAAGAATGGGTCAAGTGTGCTACTCACCTTCTGAAGGGAGATGCAGCTCTCTGGTGGGAAAATTACCTCAAGGCAGATCTCTCTGGTTTTCAGCCTACTTGGGAGCGGTTCACTGCTGCTTTCAAAGAGCAATATCTGTCAGAAATTGTCATGGAAAGGATGAAGGAAGTGTTTCTCAACCTCAAGCAGGGCACTGACAATGTCAACACCTACATCAGAAACTTCATGAACCTGTCTCGTTATGGTGGCAATGAGATCTCTGATGACAAGAAGAAGCAAAAGAGGTTTCGGCAAGGGCTTAATGCTTCCATCAAATATGCAATCACTCATGCAAGGTCGGCATCTTTTCTGGAACTTCAACACACAGCTCTGCAGGAAGAAGCAAGTAGGCAAGTGTTTGAGGAGTCAAAGAAACACAGCCGTGATACAACAAGCTCTTCTGCTATGACAGCTCCTTCTAAGCGTCGTGTCTGGATTCCTAACACCCCACCGTTGCTCCTTGCTCCCCAAGACCATCAAGCTACGCACCAAGGCCACCAAACTCCTTCACTGCAGCTCCCAGGGGCTACAACCACAACTACCCTGGAGCGCCTGGCGGAGTCCCTGGCTACGTTGCTCCACGTCCACCTGGTGCTTGCTATACTTGTGGAAACACTGGGCATCAGCACTGGAATTGTCCAATGAACAACAAAGCTCTTCCACCACCACCTCCAAGACCTGCGGCAAGTGCTCCTATGATTCGTGCACCTCCACCTCGGGCTCTCAACATCAACACTAAGCCGGGGTCTACGGTTGCTCGTGCCAACTGTGTCAACGCCGCTCGAGCTGAGCATGCACCTGGAGTTGTCATGGGTATGCTTCCTGTTAACTCAGTTCCTGCACGAGTTTTGTTTGATTCTGGTGCTTCGCTTTCTTTTGTTTCTCACAAGTTTGCTCATGAGCAAGATCTGGCTATGGTTCCTTTATTGCATCGTCTTGTGGTACAATCTCCTGGGTCAAACATGAGGGCTGCTCATATCAGCCATGGCAATCAAATTGAGATTGGTGGCTCTTCGTTTCCGGCTTCCTTAATTATTCTAGGCAATTCTGATATTTATGTTATCTTGGGCATGGATTGGTTGACAGCAAATGCAGCTGTGATTGATTGTGCTGAACGTTCGGTTTCTCTGAAAATTCCTGAAGGCCATATAGTCTATTCTCCAAGTCTGACTCCTGCAATTCAGCTTTATTCTTTGGCGGCTCTGAATGATGATGCTATGGAAGGTATTCAGAGTGTTCCTGTAGTTTGTGAGTTTCCAGATGTCTTTCCTGAAGAGTTTCCAGGTATGCCTCTGGATCATGAGGTTGAGTTTGTCATTGAACTTGAACCTGGTACCGCTCCTATTTCCAAGCGGCCTTATAAAATGGGTCCTGCTGAGTTGGCTGAACTCAAACGTCAGTTGGATGAACAAGAGAAGTTGGGTTTCATTCAGCACAGTACTTCTTCTTGGGGTAGTCCAACCATCTTTGTGAAGAAGCGAGACAAGACTGGTAGACTTTGTGTTGACTATCGGGCACTCAATGCTAAAACCATCAAGAATAAATATCCCCTTCCGCGGATTAATGATCTCTTCGATCAGCTAGCTGGAGCTGTGGTATTCTCTAAGCTTGATTTGAGAAGTGGTTACCATCAAATCAAGATTCGCAAGGAAGATGTTCCTAAAACAGCTTTCACCACCCGCTATGGCCTGTATGAGTACACGGTCATGTCTTTCGGTCTCACCAATGCACCTGCAACCTTCTCGAGGCTTATGAACTCGGTTTTCATGGAGTATCTTGATAAGTTCGTTGTGGTCTATCTGGATGACATTCTAGTCTATTCTAAGTCAAAAGAAGAACATGAAGAACACCTTTGGTGTGTCCTAAACAAGCTTCGTGAGAACCCCCTATATGCAAAGTTCTCCAAGTGTGAGTTTTGGCTGCCTCAAGTCACCTACCTTGGTCACGTCATCTCTGCCAAGGGAATTGCCGTCAACCCGGAAACTATTAAGACAATTATGGACTGGCTTCCCCCCATAAATGTCAAAGAAGTCCGGAGTTTCCTTGGTTTGGCCAGTTACTATCGTCGCTTCGTTCAAAACTTCTCAAAGATTGCGAAGCCTCTTACCGATCTCCTCAAGAAAGGCAAGAAATATCTTTGGACTCCTGCATGTCAAGCAAGCTTTGAAACACTCAAAGAGAAGCTCACTTCCACACCAGTCTTAGTTCCTCCAGATACATCAAAGCCTTTCCAAATATTCTATGATGCTTCTTTGCAAGGATTGGGTGCGGTCCTTATGCAAGAAAAGGAAGTTGTTACTTATGCATCTCGTCAGTTAAAGACGCATGAGATCAACTATCCTACACATGACCTCGAACTCGCAGCAGTTGTCTTTTCTTTGAAAGTATGGAGGCATTATTTCCTTGGCAACCGTTGTGAGATCTTTTCTGATCACAAGACTCTGAAGTATATCTTCACACAGCCTTATCTCAACCTTCGTCAGAGGAGGTGGATTGAAACAATCAATGATTTCGATTTGACCATCAACTACACCCCGGGCAAAGCCAATGTCATGGCCGATGCTCTCAGCCGAAAAGCTTATGTCAACAACCTCATGGTGGAAGAACAACAGCCTCTCTTGTGCGAGGAATTCCGCAAGCTCAACCTTGAAATTGTGGATCAAGGTTATCTTCTGAATCTTCTAGCAACACCTCTCTTGGAAGAAAAGGTCCGTTCCATTCAGCTTGGGGATCCTTACACTAAAAAGATCATCTCCAACATTCAACTTCCGAAGTATGAGTCTTTCCACGTAGACGACCAAGGCACTCTTTTCTTTGAACACCGGATGTTTGTTCCGAACTACCCGGGTTTAAGAGATCAAGTTCTCAAGGAGGCGCATGATTCTGTTCTTTCTATCCACCCTGGCAGCACTAAGATGTACATGGACTTGAAAACACAATAATGGTGGCCTGGTTTGAAACGATATTGTGCCAAGTATGTCTCGGAGTGTGATGTTTGTCGCAGAGTTAAAGCTGTCCATCAGAAACCTTCCGGTCTTCTACAGCCATTGAAGCCTTCGGAATGGAAATGGGAGAAAGTAGAGATGGACTTCATCACTGATTTTCCAAGGTCGCAAAAGGGCAACAATGCAATCTTTGTTGTCATTGACAGACTTTCCAAAGTAGCTCACTTCTTTCCAGTCAAGGAAACAATTTCTGCAATTCAGTTGGCTGAACTCTATATCAACAGAATTGTCTCTATGTATGGAGTTCCTCTTGAGATCAGTTCAGACCGTGGAAGTATCTTCACTTCCAAGTTCTGGGGAAGTTTCCAAAATGCTTTGGGAACAAAACTAAACTTCAGCACAGCTTACCACCCTCAGTCGCAAGGACAAGTTGAAAGGATCAATCAGATTCTAGAAGATATGCTTCGTGCTTGCGTTATCTCTTTCGGCATGAAGTGGGAAGAATGTCTTCCTTATGCTGAATTCTGTTACAACAACAGTTTCCAGAAAAGTCTAAAGATGGCACCATTTGAGGCTCTCTATGGTCGCAAATGCAGAACTCCGATTGGTTGGTCGGGCGCAGGTGAAAGAGTATTGTTTGGCCCCGACATTGTAACGCAAGCAGAGGAGAAAGTTCACATTATTCTTGAATATCTGAAGATTGCTCAAAGTCGCCAGAAGAGCAATTATGACAGAAAGCACACGGACATGGAGTATGTCCCTGGTGATCTCGTTTACCTTCGTGTCACTCCCATGAGAGGCATGCACCGCTTTGGTATCAAAGGAAAGATGGCTCCTAGATACATCGGTCCCTTCAAAATACGTGGAAGAAGAGGAGAAGTTGCTTATGCTCTTGAGCTCCCTGAACAACTCAAAGTCCATGATGTTTTCCACATATCTAAACTCAAGAAGTGCTTCAAGGATCCCGGCAGGACCGTGGACCATGAACTTATTAATCTCCAAGAAGATCTGTCTTATCAAGAACACCCCACAAAAATTCTTGAAGTCGCAGAAAGAAGGACTCGCAACAAGTCCATCAAGTTCTGCAAGGTGCAGTGGTCGCACCATTCCGCTGATGAAGCCACCTGGGAACGTGAAGATGAGCTCCGTGCCAAGTATCCTACCCTCTTTGAGTCTTCTTTTTCTTCCTAGAATCTCGGGGCGAGATTCCTGTTTAGTGAGGGAGAGTTGTAGCATCCCAATTGTCTAACAATTGTAATGCTACTTGTCCTAGTAAGATATTGGCTACTTCATATATATTATTATTGCATCATAATTATATCATGCTCATGTCATCATGCCACCTTGCATTTGAGCATCATATAAAACCCTTTTTCTTTTGGTTCTTCTCTCACATGCATTATTAATTGTATTTGCCTCTTGATATTGTATTTGGCTATTGATATATTGTCTAAATGCCCAAGTTGAGTTGGGGGCATATCTTTTGTTTCAATTCCATCATCTTTCTTTTCCACCACTTTATAATTCCACCATCCTACTAGTTCATGATCTTGTTGTCTTTATTTTGGTTTTATCTAGCTCATGGGCAATAGGGTGGATCTAGTCCTTTAATTTCCTTTGCTTGGCTTTATTCCACTTCTTGGAAATGCATGAGAATAATGCCATAATATTATTATTGTTTTCACAAAATAAATCATGGCATTATTATTTTGCATGGGCCATGCACAATTCTTCACCACCTTTTTACTCCATTGGTTTTTCTTTGGATTTAAGGGATCCTATCTTGGGAAACCATCTACCACCATTACACCATCCTCATAGTCTCATCCATCTCATTTTCCTCTTATTTTTATTTCTCCATGGATGAACCATATGAGGCCTAATCCATCATTCCTTTCTTTTTATTTTCTTGGAATTCCCTTTCACCTTCCTCCCATGTTAATCCAAACACTCATCATGCTCCACTTGGGTTGGCCTTTTGCACAAGTGTTAACAATCTAAAACCTAACAAAAATCAAACCTAGCTACTCTCTTATTCTTTTACACCTAATTTACACTAAACCCTAAGCCTCTCTCTATCTCTATCTCTCTCTCTCCCATGGGCACCACCTGACCTCCCTCTCGCTCCCTGGACCACCTCAGATAACCCTAACCCTCTCCCTAACCCTAGCAAGCCCTAACCCGAGTCCTATCTAGACCTAGCCCAAGCTAACCACCCTCTCCCTTCTCTCTTTTCTCCACCGCGTCTAGCCCCACCCTACAGCCACCACGCCGTCCTGGTCCACCCTGTAGCCACCCTTCCGTGCCTACTAGCCCCAGCTCGAGCCAGCACGTGAGAGAGAAGAAAAAGGTGGCACCGAGGCCACCTTTATCTACCCCCTGCCACAGCTGGCCTCCTCCCTCTCCCTCCTTTTTCCTCCTCCCACATGACTCTTCTGGCTCTCCAGATCTGCCCCGAGCTGCCCCTCCTCTTCTCCTTCTTCCTCTCCGGCCACAACACCTGCCACCGGTCGCCGCCAGCACCACCTCGTCCCCGTCGTTCCAGTCGAGCAGCACGACCTGGAAGTGGCCTGGGAGACCGAGGGCCTTCCACTGCTTCACACCGTACACGCTGACGCGAAGGAGAAGCTTCCAGGGCCGCCAGATCCTCGCCGTCCTGAAGAAACTCTAGCCGCCAGAGCGCCAGTGATCTCGCCGCTCCGCCGCTCCTCGCCCCGACCCGCGCCCACCTACGAGCCCGCGGTGAGCCCCTCTTTTCCCCTGACACGATCCGCCTCGCCGTACTACCCTAGCCTCGCCGTTCATTTCGTCGAACGCCCACCGTGCGCGTCGTTCGCCGTTGTCTGCAAGCCTCCCCGCGCCGCGCAGCACCCTAACTAGGCCCCCGCCACCCTCCTGACAGCTACCCGAGCCAGCCGCACTGGTTGACCCCCTCCGCACGCACGCCCGCGTCCCGGGATCGAATCCCCGCTCCGCGCCGCGCGCACACTGTCCATCAGACCGCGAAGACGAAGAACAGTACATGCCTGTGGAAATTTACATTAAGCCCCCCACCTTTTTGACTCCTGCAACCCGCGCTCCTAGAGGTCCCACCTGCCAGCCGCCCTAGCCATCTTGCAGAAAGCCCCTCAGCTTTTCTCAGACGTAACCCGCGCTCCAGCCCCAGCCCCACTTGTCGGCCTCTGGGGGCATCCCCACTGTTGCGAGGGCCCGAAGCCGCTGGCCCCGCCTGTCAGCCTCAGTGGGCTAGCCTGAGCCCGGTAACAAAGTATTTTCCGCGCGCGTGGCCCAGTCAGCGCAAGGCCCACCCGTCAGTGACTGGGGCTGATTTCGCCTGGGTGACAAAAGTAATTTTCCTGAGTCTGTTTTTAATTAAATCTTTTTCAATTGATTTAAATTCAAATTCAAATCAGATTTAAATAATTTTTAAAATACAAATCCAAATAATACAAGTAATATATGTTTTGGAATCAGAAAAATGTGAGGAATTCAAATATGCCATTCAAAATAATGTTTGAACACTTTAAAATTTCAAGATGATTAAAATTACAAAAAAATGCCCTTTTCCTTAATTAATTAATAACTTTTGTTTTATAACTCCAAATTTGTCAAATAATATGTCTAAATCGATCAGCGCGACGAGCCCGTTCTAATTATGCAGTCCTTGTTCTGAATTGAAGCATGCATCATGTTGTTAATAAAAATCTGAAGACAATAAAACTTGGTTAAATAAATAATAAAATGCTTTATTTCTTGTATCCACACCTCACCTTTGCCATGCTACTTTAATGCCATGTAAATTGTGCATCATTCATCATGGCATGATTGTGTGCTTGTCACATTTTAATTCACATGCTTGTGCACTTTATTTATGTTGGCCCTTGTTTGTTTGGTTCTTCTTCGAATATACGCCCAGCAGGAGAATTACTAGGAATCACAGGAGTACTACCCAGATCCATCTCTCGGTTCAACTGAGCTGCCAGGCAAGCACTACCACATGCTTGCATACATACAGTACCTATTGCCTCTATCTTATTCTTGCATCATTGAGTCGCGATTGCATTAAATTGAATCCCAAGTACTGCATAGCCTTTACTTTTAAACCCCACCGAAGCTTGTTCCTCCATCCCATGAGCCATTACTACAGGAGTTGTTTGAGCCATGCGAGTCGTAGAAAAGCATGTGTAGGGTATGTGAGTGTCTGAGGAATAACGAGGTACCTAAACAACATAACCTGAGTAGTAATGGGATAACTAATGAAAGAGGCACCGGTGAGCAATATCTGCTATTTGGTTTCTCATGCTCACTTGTGTCCCGTAGGACCCCGAGTACTTGATTCATGTTCCTTGTTTATTCACACTATCCACATCCGGGAGGCCTTATGGACCCCCTGAGCCAGAGCTCGATTCATTCTTATTTCTTGGGGCCACAATTAGTTTGGGGCTTTATTACTATCCTGTACTTATGCCATGTTACTGCTTTATTTAAGATTGTGCGTGGAGCACCTGTACTGTTTTGGATCGTGACACGTTTTCGCTGTATCGACAAGCCCAGTCACATTTTCGGGTTCCCAGTCGTTTACCGCCGTCCACACAAACCTTGGGTCCGTCTCGGAGCCGGCCAACTTCGTTGCGGGTAGCTTAATGGGGTGGCCCCCTGAAATATTTCTGAATCCTGTGATTGCTTTGTCGTGAATGCCTCGTTGGGTTTTGATTTGGTTTTTCCGAGGTTGATCGAGTGTGAGTTGCTATTCGTGTACCCCTGTAGGGTAAATCTTTCTGAAAGCCGTGTCCGCGTATATGGACGACTTGGAGCACAGTTTCTCGATCATAGACAAGTATAACTAAAGTACCGCTTTTAAATTGACTAAGTACTTGACTAGTAAATAGTGAAATCCTCACGGAATGGTTAATAAAACTGCCAACGGATGATGGGGGTTGTTCGTCCGCTTCCTCGTTGGTAAGCGAGGAGGAGGATGGATCTGTTATTATACTGTTATAACTGTTGTTCTTAATTCAGGGACTTCCGTCTATCATTGGTTAGGAGGAAGGTTAGCTAGTATCTGTAGAATTGTTAGGTATTATCTTTTGCTGCAATTGCGTCACCCCAGGTTGTGTCCCCTTTAGTGGCATAAAGACTTGCTGAGTACCCCTAGGGTCTCACACGATAAATTGTTTGATTCAGATGAACAGGTGTACCCGCAAGATGGATACTGGGTGGAAGAGACAGATGATGTTGGCAACGATCACTTCGGTGTAGAGATTCCGGGAACGGGGATCCGTGAGATCTGTGGGCGGGATGTGTTTATTTATGGGGCATCTTATGCCAATTTGCTTCTTATCCGTACTCGGATCTTGTTTTCCGCTTCCGCCTGATACTCTGATGTGTGATGTATGAGGAGCTATCCTAAATTATTATATCTATCTAGGACATTTGGATCTTGCCGTATGGCGTTGCTATATTTCTATTTCTTTTAGATGGAATGGCTCTGAGGACTGTTGTATGTGGCTTGCATACATACTCATTTGTGTATGTAGTTGATCCCT
The DNA here is from genome assembly GCA_910589775.1 of Avena eriantha. Classification (NCBI taxonomy): domain Eukaryota; kingdom Viridiplantae; phylum Streptophyta; class Magnoliopsida; order Poales; family Poaceae; genus Avena; species Avena eriantha. The sequence continues at coordinate 227,329,377 of OU342740.1, forward strand.
TCGCCTGCTGATTACGCCACTCGTTCTTGTCTCATTGTCTGAAAGTGGTTGGGACGGCCGAAAGGTCTACCGTGCGTGGCCCTGGGCCCCACCGTACTATTTTAACCACTTTCGTTCATCCAGGCATTAACTAAGAGCGTAATTCACCGAGATAGTTACAATATGCCTTGTTTTTCTTCCGAATAAAATGTTCGCTTGTTATTGGAAAGTTAGTTAGTAAAGCTCTCACGAACTTGATGGCACACTTTATTTTCTTGCACTTAATAAACCTGAACCATTGCGTCCTTCTTTGTTGCGTATATGCTTGCGCTTTATGAGTTGAAGTTAGCAGAACCATGTATCATGGGGACCGCTTTCAACACTTCATACGTACTTTGTACCTAGTTGATATCATGTTCTTTTGCTTATGGATCCCGGCGGTGTGAAATAAAAGTGGAACTTGTAAGATCATGGAGTTTGTATGTATGTTAGAGAAACGCCTGGGCCGCTAGCCTAAGCCGTGCCTAATCATGGTGGAAACTTGCAGCATAACCATAATGAGCATTCTATGAAGCATCCTCAATAAAAATCTATGCACATAGTAAATAAAAAGATCACTGAGATACTCATTGTCTGCTTGCCTTGTAATTTTGATTATGGGATAGCTCCAATGTCATGTGCAAGGGGTACCCCGTTGGCGGTTCTCTATGATACGTATATACTTACAATGACAAGATCTTACTTGTGACTAAAGTTGAGTAGCATGAGGACCGGTCTTCGTAAGTAAGGGGCATGAGACTTCGATTTATAACTTGTCAAGCATATCCTCTTAGTTGTGTCACTTTAACCTTAACCATTTAAAGATGCTTATGATAGGGGCAATAAGAGCTAAAAGCTAATGAGTACCTTACTTTTAGCATTTGGAAGCCTTTCAAACTTTTCAAAACCTTTTCATTTCCTTGTTGAGTCTCCACACATTCTATGAGCACTTTCTTGAGAGCATAGTGGCCATTCTTAGTTCTATGTGCATTGTCCCAAGACTTGTTGATTGATGCATACCTTGATATTGCTTGTTTTAAACTATTTGTATCTAGTCACTCTTGTAAAGTTTGAAGGTGTCATATGCATTTATATTTGCTACTCTATGAGGGACAAGCTGAATGCCACTATGCTATGTTTTCTTTATGTGAAACAAACAAACGTCTTGCAAAGCATTGTTATTCATGAATCTTTTATTTGTGCCTTTTCATGTTGCATCATAGTTTCTTCGTCTTATTGCTAGAACTTTGTCTTTCATGTTATGATTGAAGTACTATGATCCTAGCTTTGAATGTTTTATGAATACTTTTATCAAGTCTTTGATGGTGCATGTCACCTCAAAAATTATTCTTTCTTTTTTATCACTTACCTACTCGATGACGAGCAGGAGTTAAGCTTGGGGATGTTGATACATTGCAAATGTATCTATAATTTTTGATGCTCCATGCTTGGTTTTATCCACTTTCTTGTGTTTTGTCCACACTTTGGAGTACTTTTCATATGATTTCTTGGACTAACCTATTAACAAGAGCCATAGTGCCAGCTGCCTGTTTTCTGCTGTTTTTGGCTCCAGGAAAGTCAGAAAATGAATATTCTCGGAATTGGATGGGACAAAAGCCAAAGTGCCTATTTTTCCAGAAGACTCACAAAGCCAGAATACGAGACGGAGGAGGGCCAGGGGCTGGCCACACCACCCCTAGGCGCGGGCTGGGCCTGGCCGCGCCAGGGCATGGTGTGGTGGCCCCAGACACCCCCTCGACCTCTCTCTTCGCCTATAAGAAGCCTTCTGACCTAAAAACTTCGGGGGGTCCGACGTTTTTCCACAAAAAGTTCCTATGCGCTGCCACCACCGAAGGGAAGATTCGGGGGACAGAAAGTCTCTGTTCCGGCACCCTGCCGGGACGAGGAAGTGCCCCCAGAGCCATCTCCATCGATCTCCACCATCATCTCCATCGACCTTCCATGTTTCTCCTATCTATGAGGGAGTAATCCCCCGCTGTAGGCTATGGGGATGGTAGGGATTGGATGAGATTGTTCATGTAATGGCATCAGATTGTTAGGGCATGGTGCCTAGTATCTTTTATTAGTGCTTTATGACTTTGTTGCAACTTGTTGTGCTTAATGCTTGTCACTAGGGCCTGAGTGCCATGATTTCAGATCTGAACTTGTTATTGATTCATTAAGATAGTATTGTTCTTGGTCTTATCTACAAGTTGTATACACACGTCGTTGTTCGGAACCTATGGCCCCGAAGTGACAGAAATCGGGATAACCGGAAGGGAAAGGCTTTGGTGTGAGGATCATATGTGTTCACGAAGTGTTAATGCTTTGCTTCGATGCTCTATTAAAAGGAGCACCTTAATTGCTAGTAGTTCCCTAGAGGCCCCGCTGCAAACGGGCTAGCAGGACAAAAGATGTTTTGCAAGTTCTCATTGCGAGCACGTATGACTATATATGGAACATATGCCTAGGATTGTCTAGTACTTGGGTGCTTTATCTTATTTATCTGCAATTGCCCTATGTTCTGATTGCTATGTGAATTGTCTTGTCCATGCAATGCCCGTCCATCCATCCCTATGCCTACCGCACTCGAATCCCACTGTTTACTGCTTTTGTTACTACTGTCTTTGCTTTACTACTGCTGTTACTTTACTATTCCTATTACAAAACTGTTGCTATTGATAAACTGCTGTGAGCAAGATTGTTTCCAGGTGCAGCTGAATTGACAACTCAGTTGTTAAGGCTTATAAATATTCTTTGGCTCCCCTTGTGTCGAATCAATAAATTGGGTTTCACTTCCCTCGAAAATACTGCGATACACCCCCTATACTTGTGGGTCAACAATGGCACGGTGGAGCTGGAACCGTCGCCATCCTCCTCGTCGCCCTCGTTGCGAGGAAGGTAGTCGGCATGATCACATGCAATTGATGTCATACCCTTGTCGCACTGGTCGCAGAAGGCGTGGAGGTGGAGGGCGGATGCGGAGAAGCGCGTCGAGCTCCTACCCGAAGGCCCGGCCGTGACGCTCGCTGCATATGCCGTGGAGCTTGACGGTTGCGAGCTAGGACTGGTAGCCGCGGGAGAGGCGTGCGAGGTACACGGTGCTGAAGCTGCCCTCACCGACGATGGCAGGTCGTGAAGCCGGCCATCATCACGTCCATCACGTTTACGGCCAATGAAAATCATACATTCATACGTCAACTACCATTCATGTATTCGATGTTTAGACTAACCGTCATTCCTTAAATGACAAATCCAAGGCAAGGCGATTGCTCCTTTAAAGAAAAATTCATGAAGAAATATATAAAAAATACCATCTAGTCTAGTCTTTTTTTTGAAACGAGGCAAAAGGTTTGGCTTTATATTGATAGAGGATGTAGCCCCAAATAAAAAGAAAAAACAAAGAAGGACAAGCCTCCGAAAGACAACTCAACCCATAAGCTCGGCAAGGTTTTTAGCCCAAGCTAGTACCCAGGATTTTCCTTCCTCTTTGATCTTACGCATGACCTCGGAAGGCAAGGAAGACTTGGCATCGAAGACTCTCTCGTTCCTTTCCTTCCAAATCTCCCGGGCGATGAGCATGATTGTCGGTTTAAGGCCTTTAGGGGAGGAGGAGGGCGATCTGGTAGTGGCATGCCAGTATTCTAGAACCTTAGGCCGACTGGCCCCCATATTGGGCAGCAGATCCGGACAAGAGATCCAGTTGGTTGCGGCCGACTAGATTCTCCTGGAGTAGCGACATTCGAAAAGGATGTGTCGAGCTATCTCTGGGGTGCACCTGCAGAGCTGGCAAGAAGGGGTGTGGGGCCATCCACGCTTGGCCAGGCGGTCGGCGGTCCAAATACGGTTCTGAACAGCGAGCCAAGCGAAGAAACGACATTTGGGCGGGGCCAGGAACTTCCAAATGATCGATCCAAAGGAGCACGGAAGATAGGCCATGAATTGCCCTTTGTAGGCGGAACTAGCCGAGTAGCAACCCTTAGGCGAGAGGGTCCAAATGATGGAGTCTTCGATACCCGGGGCAACTGGAAATCCGAAAGGAGATCACACAATTGAATGAACTGAGCAATGTGATCGACGGTGAAGGAATCCACCACAAGATCGGTGATCCAATTTTGGCCATTGAGAGCATCCCCGTGTCACTGTGGATGGTCACGAAGAGGAAGACGGTGGTATGACACTCCGCATCAACGTCGAGCTAAGGGCAAGGAAGTAGAGGGGGCGGAGATGGAGATCGGGGATGCGCTCCTGCTATCTCTGGTCATAGTCCTTTTCGTTTGGATGTAGAATCGAGAGGGGAGGACATACATAACGAGTACGGGAAGGATCATAAATTACGGAATTCGTTTCCTTTATCTTTTCTAACGGAAAGGAAAAACTGCAAGCAACCATCACATAGATCACGGGACGTGTTGTTTTGCGGGGAATCGCGATGGGGAGTCAAACGAAGGGAACAATGGAGTGGCTTGCTGGCAGAAAACGAAACCCCAATATTCATGTTTAGATAGTACTTTAGGGACTACTCCCTCCATCTCAAAATAAATGTCACAGATTTATCAAAATTTAGAAATATCTACACAAGACATTCAAATTTAGACAAACTTCTGACATCTATTTTAAGACAGAGTAAGGGAGTAGTAAAAAATGGAATGGGTCAGGCATGGGAAGGCTGCCGTAATAAAGTTTGTAAAACCTGGCTAGGTCATTCACCGGATTCATTTTTTTTGAAAGCTTTAGTGGAGTATTTTTTTTTGAAAGCCATTCACCGGATTCATTGTAGACCTATTTGGCATGTGAGTGTGCCGTAATTTAATATAATGCAACAAGTTTTTCTCAAAGAAAAGAGAAAATTCCTGGTGACGAACTAAAAAATGTTGACCAATGAGAGAAGAATCATTTTTATTTTTGGCTATAGCTTGTTTGATAGACCTCTCCAGCGTTTTTTTTCACAGGAGCACCCGTTGAATCCATTTTTCACAGGAGTACAAAATTTGATGAACAAAACCGTTGCACCGCCCATAACTCAAAGCGCCGTATATTCATGTAGAGCCCGTCGCACCTATCATGGCAGTACCAGGGGTATATCCAAGTCCCAGGGCTTGTTTAATTCATAGGGTAGAATTTTTTTGGAGGGATAGGGAAAATGGAGGATTGGTGTGCATGTCCCACTGAATCCCATGGAAATGAAAACCATAGAAATTTTCACAAGTGGGTGTTTTTTGAAATGGGGACAAAAACTTTACCCAATCTATTAATTAAGCGAGGAGAAGTTCAACAAGAAAAGTAAAAGGTTCAGTTACAAGGGATCTATTCTCCTAGAATGAGATTACTCATGCGCTTAGCGCCCGCAAGCACCCAAAGTTTCACCTCTCTCTTAATGTTTTTAAAAATGACCGTAGGTGGCATATGCTTATTAGTGAAGACTCTTGCACTGCGCTTGTTCCAAATTTTCCAAGACACGGAGAGGGTGATTGAGGCCAAGTATTTGTGTCGCGTCATGATGTGCCACCAAGAGTTCATTGGTTGAGTTGTCCAAGATGAAGGGTCGATGCAATGAAGACCAAGGCAATTCTTGATGAGCCCCAAAATCCTTGCGGTGTATCGACAATGAACAAAAAGATGTTCCACCGACTCTGAAACTTGCTTGCATAGGGGACAAAGTCCACAATTTGGCCATCCTCTTTTCTGGAGGCGGACGACCGTTCAAATCATATTTTATATGGCAAGCCAAGCAAAGAACTTAACTTTACGAGGACCACAAACTTTCCAAACTGTGGAGCTAATTAGCGATGATGTTGCTCCAAAAAATTGTGCAATGTACGCCAATTTGGCCAAACATTGACCATCTTCGATGAGAAACCAAGAGATAGTATCCAACTCATCCTCAATAAGCTTGACATGTCTAACAAGATCCCAAAGAGAAACAAATTCCCTCAGATGGTCCATAAATAGAGAAGCATCCATTTTAATCTTTTTGACCAAAGCGTTGTCATGGAGGGCTTCCGACACGTTCCACTTTTTACTAAGGGAGGTGGAGTAGATGAGAGGGGCAATCTCCTTTGGCCTCGGACCGTTGAGAAAAGACACATCCCACAAGGGGGTCTCCTTTCCATTTCCAACAATTATCTTAGTTGATGCATAGAATAGGTTCATATCCATCTCATTACATGGGTTCCCCAAACCAACCCAAATCTTGGTTGGGTCTTTCCACTCAAGCCAATGTCATCTCAAACTAGCGCTCTTGCGAAAAAATGGTATTTAGCACCCCAAGGCCTCTAAGCTTTTTGGGTTTACACACCATCTTCCAATTTACTTTACATTGCCCACCCGAAATTTTGTCGGCTTCCACCCATAAGAAAGCCATCTCAATTTTGTTTATGTTGTACAAATTCCCTTCAAGAACCATAAGAGGTGTCAAATGATATATGGATTGGGAGGCGAGAACCTATTTAACAAGGGCACCTCTGCCGGCCGCCGCCATAAATTTTTCGTTCCATGTTGGAATTTCCCCCGCCACTCGATCTTTCTTCAAGTGGTCGGAAATACGCTCTTGTAAGCCGCCAAATCGATAGATGAAGGCAGACGTACTTCATGAGGAAGCTAGCACGCTCCATTGGAAGACCTCCAAGGATTTCATCAAGGTTGAGGTGGCCGCATCTAATTGGCACAACAGAGCTCTTTTGAAAATTGGTGCAAAGGTCGGTGACCTCCCCAAAGCCTTGAAGGATGGACGCAAGGTTTTCAATATCTTCCTTGAAAGGGGCCACAAAGAGTGCCACATCATCCACGTATGAAGATGTCCTCAAAACAGCACGTCGCCCGCGTATCTTGTGAAGTAGACCGTGCGAGGTATCATTATCGAGGATTTAAGTGATAGGGTCAATTGCGAGGACGAAGAGAAGCGGTGAAAGAGGGTCGCCTTGCCAGATCCCATGACCATTCTTGATGGGAAGGCCGGCCACACCATTGAGGATGACACGAGAAGACGAGGTGGCGAGCAACGCGGCAATCCAATTACGAAATCTACTAGGGAAGCCTCTTTTATGGAGGGGGTTAAAAAATATACTCCCAACAAACCGAGTCAAAAGCATTGTGGATATCGAGCATGAAAAGTTAGGCCGGTGACTTGTTCTTGTGGAGCCTTTTAGCAAGGTTCTTGACATATAGGAAGTTGTCATGGATGCTCCTCTTCTTGATGAAAGCGCTTTGTGCATTTGAAATAAGATCATTCATAAAGGCACAAGTCTTAATGATATCATTTTAGCAAGAATCTTCGCAATGCCATGGATGAGCCTAACAGACCGAAAGTCGGAAATGTCCTCTGCTCCTTCTTTTTTGGAAAAAATAGCTATGTTCGCGGAATTTAGCCAATGAAAGTTTGTCACATGGAGGTTCCCAAAGAGATTGATAGCTTCCATAATTTCCTCTTTTATTATCTCCCAATATCGTTTATAGAACGCTCCCGTGAAGCCATCCGGTCTGGAAGCCTTGTTTCCGGGCATTTGGTTTAAGGCAAGCTTCACCTCTTGCTCGGTGAAAGGGTCTCCAAGGGATTGCAAGTCCGGGTCCTCAAAGTGTAACTTGTCTCAGTTAAAATCTTTTGTACGTCTTGCATCTTTCCCCATCACCTTCGTGAAATGGTCATTGATGATTCCTTCTTTTTGCACATGATCGGTCATCCAACCGCCATTGCATACAAGTGGGTGTTTGATGGCAGTGTAGGAAAGCCACATGAATCTGAAAAATTATAATACTATATTTGAAGTTTTAGCTTACAAACAAAAATAAGTAGTCGTTACTCACTAAGCTAGCCATAGTTTTTTCAAAACCTAATGAATTTTTTTCCACATAATAGATTAGGAAAAGTCCTACGAAACAAAATACCCTAGTAGGAAAAAATTCATAGGAACTCAATCCTGTAAGAATCTTATGAAAATACTACAAATCAAACAAATCCTCGAAAGGCTCCCGGTGTCCCCCAAAAGATGTGGGCTCACACGCTGCGACTCCGAAAACCCAAAACGCCTTGTTGCATATTCAGGAAGAGGGCTCACACGCTGCGACTCCGGAAACCCAAAACGCCATGTTGCATATTCAGGAAGAATTTAGCATGCTTAACATGGCTATGCACACGTAATCGTCTGAAAGAATAAAAACTATTATTCCTAAAATAAAGGAGAGTAAGAAAGAAAAGGTCTCCAGCTACTAGCGCACATTGGTTTTTCGTAAAAACCAAACTTTATGATTTTTAACCAAATGCGTAGAAAAATATCAATATCTAAAATACCAAACAATTTTTTTTAGGATACTCTCTAAGTGTTTGCCATTGTCGATGTGAATGCATATTTATATATACTTGGTGACAAATTATGGTGTTTAAATCTAAAGACATGGTATATCGGTGAATCTCTGCAAAAAAATACGGTGGACATTTACTGCTCAAAATTCGTTCACTGCTCTAAAAACATCTCCATCATTCCCCCGAGGGGACCCCCACTCGCCAAATTTTCCATCTGGATAGCAAATTTTGGCCCAACAGCGCCCTTAGGTCCTCAGTTTCATCCAGATTTGGGCCAAAATCCATCCAGTGATCATATGCCGAACTCAGCGCACCGGGGTTCACCTAGGGGCTCCGGATGGAGTGAAAAGCCGAGCGGGCCCGGGTTATCAGCGAGAGAAGCCTTTTCCCTCAGTTCCCTTCTTTTTCCCCCACCCGACCGTGAGCTCCAGCCCACTCCCGCACCGGCATGCTGCCGAAGAAATTCAATGGCACTAGACTCGCTAGCGACCAGCCGCCAAAGCCGAGCAAGCCCAAAGAAAAGCCCGACGAGATGAGACACGCCGAGCGGCTGAATGTTGTGAAGCGCAGAAAGGTGGAAACCAACAGTCACCGGGAGAGGAAACACATATTCGAGGCAAAGCAAGAGGCCCTAGAGCAGGCGTCGGTGAAGCCAGAGACCCTAGTGCATGCATTGATGATGTACCTCGGCGGCCAATTCTTCGCCAGTGCAGGGGACGACTGGGAAGCCAGTCCAACGTCTCCCCGGCGAACTACACGCTGTCTCCGTAGGCCATGTTCTAGGATACCAACGTTCAAGCCATGGCACGCACAAGGTTCTCTCATTCGTTGGAGTACGACGGCGATCAGCTAGATGGCTTCAACCCCAACATCGTCTTTCCCAAGATGTCTCTGCAACTTCGTCGCAGGCCTCTGTCATTGGTAGCTCCAAATATTGACACCTTTTCTCAAGGATTATCCATTGGTTTTCACCGGGTTTTGTTGATTTTGATATTTCAACTAATGCTAATATCGCAAGTTAGCAAAACCTTGTTTGTTGTGATGAATTTCATGTACTCGACACTTTTGGAAAGATCCGAGAGCATTTATGGGCTAATCACACCTAAATGATCAAATCACCAATTGAAGGCATTTCCATTCGAGACCTACAAAGCCTTTAACGACCTGTAGTACGGTCAGAGGCCGCCCGTAAGGTCAGTCCGAACGGCCCTCCATTGCCCCTATTATATCAATACAAGCAACTTTAATGAAGGAGGGGGTGCATAATATGAACGCAACCGCCACAAACCGTCCTAGAAGAGAAGATATCAGATCTGAAGAGGGATAAGAACTTCATCTCATCCTTCGAAGATCTTGAGCCTCTTGATCATCAAACTCCACCATAATTTCCCACTTGTACTAAGAGAGAGTCACACTTGTAAGATTTAGGGATTTATATTCCTTCTTTGGTTTGTATTTGACTTGATCTTCGACAATATTGTGGTTTGTCATGGTAAAGTTGAGATGATTTTCATTTGCAATATGATTATATCTTTAAGCTATTTTCCTCTCATGTGTGAGTAACTTCCCATAGGAGTGGGAGATGTAGGGAATTGGTGAGATGTGATGTGTGTCTTCTTTATCTCCATCCATTTGTGAATATTGTCGTGATTATTATATTGTGAGAATGATTATCTATATTTTCCTCATGCATGTTATCCAATTTAAGGGCCCGTGTAACATGATCCTGAGATCTCATAGATATGAACTTGTTCACTAGCGAATCGGCGACCTTCGAGTGACACGGCCGATATCAAAGAGGTTCTAGTATAACTCGAGGACAATAAGTGACATGGGTATGCCCTACGGGTACCCCGGATTAGACTATGTGGTTGAGCCCAAAAGAGAAGGGAATATGCCCGAGAGGCAATAATAAAATGGTTATTATCTTATTCCATGTTTATGATAAATATTTATTTTTCATGCTGTAATTGTATTAATTGGAAACATTAATACATGTGTGTTTAATAAACAAAATACAAAGTTCCTAGTAATGCCTCTCATATAAACTATCTCGTTGATTAACAAGATGATCAAGGTTTACTGATCATGGACATTGGATGTTGTTAATAATGAGGTCACAACATTGGTGGAATGATGTGATGAACATTCATCCGAAGTATAGCATTACGATCAAAGTCATTATGTTTATATTTCTATGACATCATACGAAGTAATCCTAGTCCTTAGACCATGAGATCATGTTAATCACTAACACTAGAAGAGTATCTTGATAACACCAAACGTCACACCGTAACAAGGTGACTATAAAGGTGGGTTCAGTTCTACGAAGGTGTTATGTAGAGGCTCATGGATCAAGAGTGGGGTTTGTCCATCCTGATGACGGATAGATATACTCGGGGCCCTCTCGGTGATATCACATTGAAATAGCTTGCAAGCAATTGATGTGATCACTAGAATGTTATATCACGGGAACAAGAAAAGAGTGCATGTCGGTAAAGAGACAAAGGGATTTAGTTATGACGTTAAAGGTTCACACGATCACAAGAGTCATCGTTGAATATGTGGGAGTCAGTACAGATCTCCAGGTCCTGCTGCTGATTATTGATCGGAGAGGGGTCTCGATCATGTCTGCATTATTCACGAACCGTAGGGTGACACACTTAAGGGATACCGATACCATTTGGAGCAAATATGTTTTAGATAAAGATTTAAGAAAGCGCTAGAATCATTTTGATGGAAACCGGAATCGTTTCGGGTGAAATTGCAAAAACTGGTTCTGCATGTGATATTGAAATGTTGCAGGGGGTTTTATGTGAATGTTTGTTAATTAAAGTAATTAACAAAATTCTGAATAAAATAAATAAAATAGTTTTAATTCATGAGAGCTTGCATTAAATTTGGTGGAAATTTAATGCATGTGAGTGGAAGTGTGAGTGGAGGCATATTTATGTGAGTGGAGCATCCACTACATGAATGATGGAATAGGTGGGGGCACCACCATGGCTGCCACGCCATGTCCCTTGGTTGCCCCCCTCTTCCCTATAAAAGGCCCCCCTCTCCTCCTCAGAAAGCACACCTCCTCATGAAGGATCTCTCTCCCCTCTAGTTATTCCCCATGGTCTCGGATTAGCGAGATACATGTTCTCGGTGGCTTTATCTGGAAAGGAGTTGCTGGTTCCGCTGCTTTGTTGGAGCAAGGGATGGAGGTTGTCGGGGTACTGGACGTGTCTACTATCACGGATGCACCGCTGCTTTGCGGTGCTAGACTTGGTAGTGCTGGACTTCCTGAAGCTGGATTTGATGGACGTGTTGGAGCTGGACCTGCTGGACTTGCTGGACTTCATCACGATCTTGAGATTGGCAAGTGTACGACTACATCATCCACGAGTTCCAACTCGTTAACAAAGCTTTGTTGTCTTCAAGGGTAAGTTCTCCATGGATGTAATATCCACCCGTTGCTTGTATCTAGTAGATAGATCTTGGCGTATAGTTCCCATCGTAGGAAATTTTTTGTTTTCTATGCTGCGAACCCAACAAAAAGAATCTCACGGTGTAAATAGATCCCATGAAGATTCGGGTGGCCCAAGCCCGTGGAGGCATGGCTCCTTGGAGGATATGACAAATAATAGATAGGAAGTTTAAAGGGTAAAACCCTAATATGTAACCACCTCGCTTTGCTATCCTGAGACCTAGCCTCCCCATATAAAGGCTAGGAGGGAGCAACAAGGAGGACATTGAAAAACCCTTGTACACCACCAGATTACAACTATGCACCATCGCCATCAAGAACAAACAAGCAGGAGTAAGGTTTTATCTCCAGGGGCCTGAACCTGGGTAAACTTCGTGTTCCCGATTTGCTTTCCTGTTAGTCGAACGAATCTTCCAGCACTCCCCTCTTCCTCAAACCCAAGTCCATCTACCATGGGCATTGACATGTTAACCCCACGTCAATTAGCACTGTTTGTGGGAACTAGGAGCGCTCATGTTATGGCTTCGGTGGCGTCATCACCCATGAACTACAACTCCTCCGCGGCGGAGAACCACCTCCTATTCGAAACCTTCAACTTCACCGTCCACTCGATGGCGGCTCGGCCGGCCTTCAAATCCGTAAGAGATGGAACCAGCATGACGATCAAGAGCCTACGCTTCCAGGTCAGCAAGATTGGCATGCTTCGCTTCCCCAATCAGTCGTCAACACCGTCGATTGCACCTTCCTCGTCGTTCCCACCATCGATTGGCACCCTGAGCAAACTCAATGCTCCGTCGTCAACCTACAACACGGACAACAACAATTGCGACTCCGATTTGTGTGATCCATCGTCAGAGGACGACATATGTTGCTCCAAATCAGAGAGTTGTGGGAGCAATGACTTTCCCAATCACTACATGTGCGCTGTCATCACCAATAGTGGCAGAGGCACTCAAGAAAATACCAGCAACAAAGGCACCATCGACACCGGCAACAACACAGCCCCAGCAATGGCAGTCATGATCCTCCCAACCCTCCAACCCCAACATCAATGGCGCAAGTGGGTCGGGCCGCCCACAGATCCACCTCTCAAAAGAAGGGTGGGAGCGAGTCAACAAAACCCTGCGGGGCAACTGATGACTACAAGTGCACATATCGTTTGTAGCTAGTTTCAAAATAAAGATATCAATCCCATAGGGAGCAGTAGGCGAAAGACTAAAATGCTTTTAACTACAACTAGACGAAGTACTTAAGGAATAAATTTAAGATGCAAGAATAGTAGAGTTGTTTTTGGGTTTTTGGTTGAACGAGGCAATTTACAGTAAAGTAAAACTTAATGCAGAAAGTAAGAATCGCGTGTGTAAAAGAACTTTGGAACTGCAATAGGGGAAACGGCGTTCTCAGAGAGTGGTGGATACACCGCTAGCAATTTAGACTAAGCAATCAAGATTATTATAACGAATATTCTCATGATATGTATGTATGTGGGAGGAGCTCCATATATGGACAAAAAGGCAGCAACCGCTGCTCACATCATCCTTCATAACCATATTTGACGAATAAACGACATCAGTCGTATTATCCTGCTATTAATGGATTTCTCCCATGGCATGGACATGGCTTGATGAGTTCTCCTTGATTCCCCAAGTTAGTACGTAAAGAATGACAACAGCTTTTTAGTCATAGTAAGTGCTACCATCCCTCCATCTACCAACAAGTAATCCCCGATGAGTGCATATTTGCATCATGTTTTACATTATTATTTTGCATTGTAGATGTAGGATTTTGGTATTTTATGGAGTTCGCGTGCATATTTTATGTCTGTTTTCACCAGGATCAGGACAGATGATGGATTCAATGGATACAATTATTAAAGCAGTTGTACTGTGGAGAAAAGGAGTAAAAACAACGTCAATCGCTTATTTGGGAAATATTAATAATACCAGAAGAAAACCAGAAGCGAACAAACAAGGCAGAGAGCGTAACGACCAACTATATGGCGGGAGAATTTCTTTCGCCCGTATAGCTTCGGCCGTATAGTTGGCGCTGCCTCCGCCTTGTCAAATAGTTTCACCCCGTGCAATTGCTTCAAGGAGACGACATACTGAACACCTAGAAACCGCATAAACCTCACCTCTCGAAGGCATCTGGAGGGGGAACTCATCCGCCAGGGATCCATCTTCACTCTGCACAGATCTGGCAGGCTAAGGCATCGATATTCATCATCCACCGCTGCATCACCACCATCTCCATCCACTCATCTACATCTTGTCTAGATCTTGTTGTAATTTCTATAGTCGTTGTGGATTTATACAAGTACTACATCTATGATTGTTTCCATTATCATTGCCATGCTGTTGATTGCCTCCATGTCTGAGTGGATCATTAGTTCTTAGGAAGATGGAGAAACCCTGGTATGAGATTGAAATAAGATAAAGTCTATTATGATATTCATCGCTGTGACCATGTGTTAGATTCTCTATATCTTGATGTTGAGAGAAGTCAACCTCACAATATTTGCCTCTCGCGAGGACTTGATGGAGGGAACTACTTGTTGGTAGATGGAGGAGGTCTAGCACTTACTATGACTATAAAGCTGTTAGCAATCCTTACGCATCAACTTGGGAAATCGAGGAAACTCATGGAACACTATCCATGCCATGGGATACGTCTTACGCGATTACGTCCCTTAATAGCGCAGTAATTCGATTGATGTCGATTGCTGACTGCTGTGGTTATGAGGATGATGTGAGCAGCGGTTGTTGCTTATTCGTCTACATACGGAGTTCCTCCCACACATACATAGTTGAGAATGTTCATGATGATAATCTTTATCTTAGATCTTTACAACAGTAGTGGTGTATCGGCTACTCCCTGAGAATGCATTTTCCCTATTGTAGTTCCAATCTTTCTTTACATACGGGATATTTACTTTCTATATTAAGTTATTTTGCTTTATTTTATTATTGCTCTTATACCCAAAACCCAAAAACACCTTTTTACACATTACTCGCATTTTATCTTATTACTTAGAACTTTATCTAGCATTTCTTTTGTAATATATATTTCAAGAATTATTAGACTTCAGACTCCTGCTCCCTATGGGATCGATATCTTTATTTCGAAACTAGATACAAATAATCTGTGCACTTGCAGTCATCAAGCTATTTTCTGGCGCCATTGTCGGGGAGCTAAGCATTGTAGGTCTTTTAGTTTTTGCTTATTTATTTTTGTCTTGCTAAATTCTATTTTGAGTTATAGGTTTCTACCAACATGACGGAGTTTGAGCATATGACTAGTGCTAACCCACTCAACCACTCTGGGAATCCCTATGATATTTATAAAAGAGACAACTCCAATGAGAAGACAATGGGGTTTGAAATAAATCCTCTACTACTTAGTATTCTACATAAGAAGCAATTTACTAGAGATGAAGAAGATCCTAATACATATGAGCATATTGCATGTTTTAAAGATATATATGGTACTTTTATATGGACGGGATATACTGCCGATGAGGTAAGGGTTAAACTTTTTAGTCAAACTTTGACAAGTACAACTCTCTCATGGTATAGATCTCTACCCCCTGAAGCCACTACTACTTGGGATAATTTAGCTTGTGAATTTCTATCAAAATATTATCCATTATCAAAATCTTTTGGAATCAGGTCTCTTATAATGACTTGGAAGAATCGTTCTAATGCGGGACTAGTAAGAGCTTATTTTAGATTTAAATATTTACTATGACTATGTCCTCATCATGATTTGCCTGAATGGTATTTACTACATATCTTTTATGGAGGTTTAATTGAACCTAATAAAATTGAATTAGACTCTTTCACGGAAGGAGCCTTTATGAATCTCCCTATACCTAAAGCTTGGGCTTTACTTAATGGAATTCATGATCATAGAGTTTCATGGAATTTTGGTCTGGGAAGTGAAGGAGGCGTTGAAATAGAGCATGATTGTATTCATGATTATAATAAAAGAAGGCCATGTGAAAGAATTGTCTAAAGAACTTTATCTGGATTCAGATCTTGTGTTGCAAGTTGTTAAAGCTTTTACAGAACATATTAAAGCTCCAAAGGAGGGTCCAGTCAAGTACGATCCACCACATGAACCATAAAAGAAAAGAGAAGATAAAGCAACACTTGCCTCCGTAGAGCCAATATATGAAGTACCTTTCCCTAACACTGCACAAAAGAATATTTTTGAATATGAACAGGTCAAAGCAGTACAGGAAAAGAGGGAAGAGGAAAGCGTGCCAGAAGTCAAGGAACATCTGAAGGAAAACAAAGATGAAGAGGTAACCAAGGAAGCAATTATGGCTATGTACTCACACTGTAACATAGTTGAACTTGATGTAGAGACTTCCATATTGGTTGAAGGTAAAACAAAGGTAAAAGATGTGGGTAATCCTATTCTTCCCTGCATATTTAAAGAAACCTCTCATTACTGTTTATGTGATCTTGGCACCAAAGTTAATGTTATATCTTATGATTTCTACCTAGAAGTAAAAGAAGAAATCGAACCGTCTACAATTGAGAATACTAATATAACAATTATGTTAGCCAATAAAAATCTTAGAATTCCAATGGGAGTAGTTGACAATGCAACTATCACAATTGGCAACAAAAACTTTCCTATCAATTTTGTAGTTGTTGATATGCCAGCTGACACTTTTTGCCCTATTATATTTGGAAGAACCTTTTTGGGTGATATAGGTGCCTATGTTAATTTCAAGAAGGATATTGTGACTCTTAATCTTGGGGGAATGGAAAACAAATTCCATTTTTCCAAATTTAAAGACAGGCCTCCACAAGTACAAGAAGAAGAGGAAGAGAGAACCATTGAGGAAATGGCAGCTCTTTTCTTTGGTAATCAAGAAGAAGAAATAAATGAAGATCCAAATTATGAAGAAATAGTTATGGAGGACAAGTCCTTAGAAGAACTAGAAGATGAATTTGATTCACTTCCTATTTTGGGACCTCCAACTGATGAGGCTTTTCAAGAGCCAGAAAAGAGAGGGGACGAGGAATTACAACCCCCATAGTTGAAGACTCTACCAAATAATCTAAAATACATGGTTTTAGATGATACGAATAAATTTCCTGTTATTATTAGTGCTAAACTTTTAGGAGAAGAAGAACTCATGAGGATACTTAAGGAGCATCGCCAAGCCTTTAGATATTCAATGGATGACTTGAAGGGCACTAGTACCATGATAGCCGTCCATCGAATATTCATGGAAGAAGGTGCTAAACCAGTTGTGAAATTTAATAGAAGATTGAAGCCTGAAATGAAAGAAGTGCTAAGAAAAGAAATTGTACGCCTACTGGACGTTGGTATAATTTATCCTGTTAAAGAGAGTGATTGGGTAAGTCTTGTTCATTATGTTCCTAAGAATGGCGGTTTTACTGTTGTTCCTAATGAAAACAATGAACTGATACCTACTAGAACTATTGTTGGGCACGGGATGTGCATAGATTTCAGGAAATTAAATAAAGAAACTAGGAAAGATCATTATCCATTACCGTTTATAGATCAAACTTTATAAATGTTAGAAAACCATACTCATTTTGTTACTTGGACGGATATTCTGGTTTCTCTCAAATAGCTGTTCATCCGGATGACCAACTTAAAACAACTTTCATAAGTCCTTACGATTTACATGCTTACCAACGTATGCCTTTTTGTCTATGTAATGCTCCAGCTACTTTTCAGCGATGTATGACTGCTATTTTTGCTGATT
Source organism: Avena eriantha (assembly GCA_910589775.1). Classification (NCBI taxonomy): domain Eukaryota; kingdom Viridiplantae; phylum Streptophyta; class Magnoliopsida; order Poales; family Poaceae; genus Avena; species Avena eriantha. Next base: position 227,346,918 of record OU342740.1, read on the forward strand.
TCATAGAACTTATAATGGAAGTATTTATGGATGACTTTTCTGTCTATAGAACTTCATTTACTAGTTTCTTGGATAATCTCAAGAAAGTTTTGCAGCGTTGTGAAGAAACTAATCTTGTTCTAAACTGGGAGAAGTGCCACTTTATGGTCAAAGAAGGTATAGTCCTGGGACACAAAGTATCAGGTAAAAGAATTAAAGTGGATAGAGCTAAGGTTGAAGCAATAGAGAGAATGCCACCACCTAGGTATATTAAAGGTATAAGAAGTTTTCTTGGTCATGTGGGTTTTTACAGAAGGTTCATTAGAAATTTCTCTGGGATATCTAAACCTTTGACTAACCTCTTGCAAAAGGGAATGAGATTTAATTTTGATGATAAGTGTCTTGAAACCTTTGATAAACTAAAAACTTCTTTAACTTGTGCTCCAATCATGAAACCACCTATCTGGGACTGGGATACAACCTTTGACTTAATATGTGAAGCTAGCGATGATGTTGTAGGAGTAACTCTTGGACAACATATTGGTCGTAGATTTAATATTATACATCATGCTAGTAGAACTCTCAATGGTGCTCAAAAGAATTACCCTAAGGAAGAAAAGGAACTGTTTGTTGTATATTTCTCTTGTGATAAATTTCGTTCTTATATAGTTGATGCAAAGGTGAGAGTTCATACAGATCGTGATGGCTTAAAAGAACTCCTTGAGAGGAAAGAACATAAGCCATGACTGATCCGTTGGATTCTTTCACTTCAAGAATTTCAGTTGCAGATCATGCAGAGGCAAGAAATAAAGATGTTAGATGCAGTGTCCTTGCTTGCCCAAGAGAACACTAATCTTGTTGAGAGGAACTTTAGTCCTGGTGATTTTTGTTTACAAGAATTATTTGATGAACTAAAGTCAATTCCTCCAAGAGAGAAGGAGTCCTTGTTGTGGGAGGAACTTTTCATCCCCGATTAAGCAAGTGGTAAGTGCAAGGTAAGTGTTCTTACCCAAATAAGTGATTTATTTTCACAATTTTTACTCTTGAAATTTCTATTTTCGTATTCCTTGTGTTTTTCTAAAGTTTTAGAGGGTTTTACCAACTATACAGGCGGAGTTATACGACCGGAGCGGGAGCTCCCACCGTATAGTTGGTCGTTAAACTCTCTGTATCATTTTCGTGAAATTATTTTCGATATCTGAGCCTATACGGTCGCAACTATATGACTAGAGCAAAAATTCCGGCTGTATAGTTGGTCGTTGAACTCTCAGATAGTTTTGCTTTTTGGTGTCTGTACCTATATGGTCACAACTATACGACCAGAGAAAAATTTCCGGCCGTATAGTTGGTCGTTAAACTCCCAGGCATTTTTGATTTGTGGTGTTTGAAACTATACGGTCGCAACTATACGACTGGAACAAAAATTCCGACCGTATAGTTGGTCGTTAAACTCTCAGACATTTTTTCGTTCGATCTTTCTTTTTATTCATCTAAAAAAGCGTTATTGTCGGTTCCAAGTCGAGGTTTAATTGACCTGGACTCGAGAAAGTTGGAAATATCTTCCCGGAACCAACTATATAGCCGGACCTATACGGGTTGTGCCCGTATAGTTGGTTGTTACACAGCAGGTTATTTCCAAATCCGTGATTTCTTTTTCTGTTCCGTTTGGATTCTTTTCTTGGACAACAATTTGGTGTTTCTCGTGAGTTTTACCGACCTCTGACCCCTCTTATATACTGCCATTGTCTATCTCTCTAATCGCAATCTACAAAAACCAATCTAGCAATACGCTATCCCGCCCTAGGCCGCGGTAAACCCATGGGGCTCATTGCTCCTTCCAGGGACCGCTCTATCAGCCCATCCGTGGAGGACGATGATGAGGAGGTGGAGAGGTTTAGCCCAAAGTACAAGGAGTACGTCGAGCCAAGCTACTTCAACAATGATTCCGATGGTGATGATGACGTAGTTGACGTCTACATCTGCCGTGAAATCTACGATCCACTGGAGATCAATTGGGTGGCGATGAAGAAATCTCAACAAGAGAGAGAAGATCGCAAGCCACATGGAAAAGGGTGTGTGGAGACGGTCAAGTTCGTCACCACAGATCCAAGGCCGCACAAGCATAAGGAATTATCTAATATTGGTGCAGGTGGTAGAAAGGAAGGGGAGGTTCCACTCTCGAGGCCAACCATTGGTGCTCGTATGAAGGTTAAACCTCAAGAGGAGTGGAGGTACGGTTTCCACTTCCCCGATGCATCAATTATGGATGAGGAAGAAGAAGCTGTCCCCATGACCAAGGATCGTCTGTGGGCACTAGAGATATATCAGAAGGAGGAGCTACTCCATCGCGTCGAAGTCCATCACCATCTCAATGAGATGGAGAAAAAGGAAGACCTCCTTCCATTGGTGACCAAGCTCGCTGATAGAGTGGATACTCTGCAATTTGATCTACGCAGGTGCTACATCCGCATAACTGCTTTGAAGGAGACCAACAAGAAGCTACGCACCACGGTGTTACATGCCATGGCGCCCCATTGATCTATAACAATCACGGTATCAAATAATCGCAAGGGATTATTTCATCCCGCCTGGCTTGATTTCAAGCTTAGGGAGATCTTTAAGACCTTGTAACCTATTTTATAAGTTTTTATTATTCTTGCATTAGTTCAAACTATAAATAAAGTTTGCATCATTAGAATTCCCTTCAGGAATAGTCGATCCCTTTTATGAAAATCCGTGTTTATTATTATATATGGAGCAATATTGAGTTTGTGTTTCCTTTATTGATATATGAATGGCTTGAGTATGATTTTACTTGCACTTGATGATATCAATAGGAGTCTTCCACACTATTGGTATTAATGGAAGAGATAAAGATAATTTGGTCAATACGCTGTAAGTTTACGGTTTGATTCACAAAGAAAAATTATCTATACAAATTAAGTTGAAAAATAAAACCTTGAACAAAGGAAAATGAAGTTCTATCTAAATAGAGTGAGAACAAGTCGTGGTAGAATCACAAGTCATAAGAATGCTTCATATACAGTTGGAATTTGATAATTGAGATCATTGAACTTTGAATTCCTACATGAAGTGGAATATATGGCTAGCTCCTTTGCACAACACTTAAAACAAAAGCGTGAGCATATATGCAAAAGAAAAGAGAAAGAAAAGAAGAAAAAGAGCGAATGTGCAAAGAGCAAATATGCATATGCCATCGTATTGTATTATGACAAAGAGAAACTTTTGAGATTTTGAATCCCAAGTGAATACGTTGATCCTAAAACACTTGGGACTACCTCGTTAACTCGTTCCGTTGAACCAGATTCTTTTATATTATGTTGAGATTCATCTTTTATGAACTATTGATAACTAAGGTGTGGAATCCTTCCAATACTATTCAGATGATTTGAATAAGGTACTATTCATGAACTTATTCCCCTATATCATACATGATAAGCACATGCTGCAATTGCCTCATTTATTTTATTGACTCAGCTTCATGAATATGAGGATCACATCCATTAAGCTAAAATCTTGCTCGGGACGAGCAAGAGTCTAAGCTTGGGGAAGTTGATGAGTGCATATTTGCATCATGTTTTACATCATTATTTTGCATTGTAGATGTAAGATTTTGGTATTTTACGGTGTTTGCGCGCACATTTTATGTCTGTTTTCACCAAGATCAGGACAGATGATGGATCCAATGGATACAATTGTTGAAGCAGTTGTACTATGGAGAAAAGGAGTAAAAAACAACATAAATCGCTTATTTGGGAAATATTAATAATACCAGAAGCAAACAAAGGAGGCAGAGAGCGTAACGACCAACTATACAACGTGAGAATTTATTCCGCCCATATAGCTCTGGCCGTATAGTTGGTGCCGCCTCCGCCTCGTCAAATAGTTTCACCCTATGCAATTGGTTCGAGGAGACGACATACAGAACACACCGAAATCACAGAAACCTCACCTAAGGAAGGCATCTAGAGGGGGAACTCATCCGCTAGGGATCCATCTTCAACCTGCGCAGATCCGGGCGGCTAAGGCATTGATCTTCATCATCCACCACTGCATCACCACCATCTCCATCCATCCCATATACATCTTATCTAGATCTTGTTGTAATTCCTATACTCGTTGTAGATTTATACAAGTACTATTCATCTATGATTGTTTCCATTATCATTGTCATGATGTTGATTGCCTCCATGTCTGAGTAGATCATTATTTCTTGGGGAGATGGAGAAATCCTAGTATGAGATTGAAATAAGATAAAGTCTATTATGATATTCATCGCTGTGACCATGTATTAGATTCTCTACATCTTGATGTCGAGAGAAGTCGACCACACAATATTTGCCTCTCGCGAGGACTTGATGGAGGGAACTACTTATTGGTAGACGGAGGCGTGCTAGCACTTACAGTGACTATAAAGCTATTAGAAATCCTTACGTATCAACTTGGGAAATCAAGGAAACTCACAGAACACTATCCATGTCATGGGATACGTCCTACATGATTATGTCCCTTAATAGCACAATAATTCGATTGATATTGATTGCTGACTGCTGTGGTTATGGGGATGATGTGAGAAGCGGTTGTTGCCTATTCGTCCACATACAGAGTTCCTTCCACACATATATAGTTGAGAATATTCATGATGATAATCTTTATCTTAGATCTTTACAACACTAGTGGTGTATCCGCTACTCCCTGAGAACCCTTTCGCTATTGCAGTTCCAATCTTTCTTTACATACGCGATACTTACTTTTTGTATTTAGTTATTTTGCTTTACTTTATTATTGCTCTTATACCCAAAACTCAAAACACCTTTTTACACATTACTCGCATTTTATCTTGTTACTTAGAACTTTATCTAGCATTTCTTTCGGAATATTTATTTCAAGAATTATTAGACTTCAGACTCTTGCTCCCATTGGGATCGATATCTTTATTTCGAAACTAGCTACAAATGATCTATGCACTTGCAGTATTCAATCCCCTTCATCGAGTCCCCGTAGGAGGCAAATATTAAGGAGGTGCACAACTCCTATTATCAAGATGAAGACAATTAACACATACACATAATGATGTATACCATAATAATCTCTATCTCATCTTAATCATATGCTAGGGTTTCTCCATCTCTCCAAGAACTAGAGATCTACTCAGACATGGAGGCAATCAACATCATGGCAATGGTAATCGAAACAATCATGGATGAATAGTACTTGTATAAATCCACAGCGAGTACGGAAATTACAACAAGATCTAGATGGATGAGATGGAATGTATGGAGATGGTGATGGTGCAGCAGTTGATGAATATGGAGATCAATGCCTTGGCCTCCCAGATCTGCGTAGGGCGAAGATGGATCCCTTGGGAAAGTTCCCCCTCCAGATTCCTTCCGGAGGTGAGGTTTTCGCGATTTCTGGTTGTTCTGTATGTCGTCTCTTCGATCCAGTTGCACAGGGTGAAACTATTTGAAGAGGCGGAGGCGGTGCCGACTATACGACCGGACTATACGGCCGGAAAAAGTATCCCGGTCGTAGAGTTGGTCGTTGAACCGTCTATATGCCTTGATTGCTTCGGGTTTTCTTCTAGTATTATTGATATATCCCAAATAAGTGATTTACGTTGTTTTTGACTCCTTTTCTCCCCAATACAACTGCTCCAAGAATTGTGTCTATTGGATCCATCATCTGTCCTGATCCTGGTGAAAACACACATAGAATGTGTGCACGAGCGCCGTAAAATACCAAGATCCTACATCTACAATGCAAAATCATTATGTAAAACATGATGCAAATATGCACTTGTCAACTTCCCCAATCTTAGACTCTTGCTTATCCCGAGCAAGTTTAGCTTAATGGATGTGATCCTCATATTCATGAAGATGAGTCGATAAAATAAATGAGGCGGTTGCAGCATGTGTATATAATATACGATACATAGGAATAAGTTCATGAATAGTAACTTACTCGAATCATCTGAATAGTATTATAAGGCTTCCACACCTTAGTGATCAATAGTTCATAAAAGATGAATCTCAACATAATTTAAAAGCATCCGGTTCAACCGAATGAGTTAGCGAGGCAGTCCCAAGTGTTTTTAGAATTAACATATTCACTTGGGATTCAAAATCTCAAAGGTGTCTCTTTGTCATACATCAATATAGTGGTGCATGCCTATTTGCTCTTTGCACATTCGGTCTTTTTCTTCTTTCTTTTCTTCTCTTTTGATTATATGCTCACACTTTTGTTTAAGTGTTGTGCAAAGGAGCTAGCCATACATTCCACTTCATGTAGGAATTCAAATTTTAACGATCTCAATTATCAAATTCCAATTGTATATGAAGCATTTTTATGACTTGAAGATTCTACCTCGAATTGTTCTCATTCTAATTTGATAGCACTTTTATTTTCCTTGGTTCAATGTTTCTTTTTCAATTTAACTCCATAGATAATTTTCTTTGTAAATCAAGCCGTAGACTTACAACATGTTGATCAAATTATCTTTATATGTTCCATTGATACCAATGGTGTGGAATACTACTATTGCTATCATCAAGTGCAAGTAAAATTGTACTCAAGCCATTCATATATCTAGTAAGACAAACACAAACTCAAAATCGCTCCATATATAATAATAAACTCGAAATTTCATAAAACGGATCCACTATTCCTGAAGGGAATTCTAATGATGCAAACTTTATTTCTAGTTTGAACTAATGCAAAGCAAAATAGTGATATAAAACTTATAAGATAGATTACAAGGTCTTTAAAGATCTCCCCAAGCTTGCAATCAAGCCAGGCGGGATCAAATAACTCCTTGTTGGTACCCATTCCTCCTCCTGGGTAGGAAGAGTGTTGCCCTCTTCTTTGGTGTTGCCATCTTTAACTATGCTTGCAAAGCGGATGCTGAGCTCGGCCATGTCGTATTGAATCTTAAGCATTTTCTTCTTGAGGAATTTCTTCTCATCTATCAACTCAAAGATAGTTTTAATCAAGAAACTAACTCTACCATCTATGCCATTGACCCTCTTTTCAAGGTCTCTGCTCATCATCCACTAGGAGTCAATTCCTTCTTCAATTGTTTCAACACATGCCTTCGAAGCTCTTTCCAACTCATAGATCTTATCATGAATCTCATCTTGCCGCACCTTCTTAGGTTTAAGAGGTGATGGACCAAGAGGAGGTTTATAATAGGATCATATGTTGTGACGATAAGGATTTGGGAGATACTCAGCCTTGTTCTTTCCCCGCTCAGCTTGCCTCATCATCTCCATCCGTTGTGGGAACATGTCCTCCCAATTTGGGAGAGGCTTGATCTCTGGGTTGGATGATGCGATGATCCTTTAGGTTCTCCTTCTTCGATCCTCTTCACAGGTTTCTCTTCTTTCTTCTTCCAGATCTTGTTGACATGGAAAGGCAGCATGGCTTCGCTGCACGGATGTTGTTAAAGGGGATTTTTTAGGGATGGTGAGGATTTCTTTCGAGGCTGAAGGCTATAGCTCTACGAAAACTTAATGAAAAAGGTTAGATGCAATCAGCTTTAAAAGGGGAGGTAAAAACCCTAGTCGCCTTCCGTAACAAGCAACTATACGGGCGTGGCCCGTATAGATCCCGCCGTATAGTTATGAAACGACTATAGATTACATCTACGGTCGAACCAACTATACGGCCGGAACTATACGCACGGGAATTTTATTCCCGCCATATAGTTGGTCGTTAAATTCTATGTACTCTGAATATTTTTTTGGAGATGGGTCGATATCTATACGATCGCAACTATACAAGCGGAATTTTTAATTCCCGCTATATAGTTGGTCATTAAAGTATCAGTACTTAGGAAATAGTTTTGTCAAAGGCATTGATATCTATACGACGACAACTATACGGGAGGAATTTTAATTTCCTGCCGTATAGTTGGTCGTTAAACTATCAGTACCTTTCGTGGACAGAAGGGGTGATGCTGAAACAACTATACGACCGCATCTATACGGTCAGAATTTTTATTCCCACCGTATAATTGGTCGTTAAACCTTCTGTGTCCACCAAAAATTTCCTGCTTCTCCAAGGATTCTTTATTAATCTGAAACTTAACGAAATAGCAAGTTTTGATAGAAAAATAACAGCTTAAATTTTTGACCAATTTTGGCATTATCGGTCTTCCTTCTTCTTTACTTATATTTTCAAAATGTTCCTCTTTTAACACAATCTCATAAAAACTTTAAAAACTTACTTAAACCCTTACCTTGCATGGGTTGCCTCCCATGAAGCGCTCTTTTATAGTCAATAGCTTGACTGTAGTGTTGCTTATTTTGTCCAGAGTCCATTTTCTTGAAGATGCCATCCCTTACATATTTTTTCTCAATCAACTCTTCTGGGTGATCACTTCTATGATGACCGCACTTATATATTCTTTTACTCGATAATTCTTCAAGTGTTGTCCATTTACCACCCATGCAAGAGAGGGTGTCTTTCCCCTGAGGTTCATTACTCCCTGAATAAGCTTCTTCAACTATATAGGGACCTTCCCACTTTGATCTGAGCTTCCCTAGAAACAACTTAAGACGAGAATTATAGAGCAACACTTTGTCTCTGTTTTTAAAGGTCTCATTCTCTGTTTTTCTATCATGCCATCTTTTCACTTTTTTCCTTAAACAACCTAGCATTTTCATAGGCCTCAGTTCTAAACTCATCTAAAGCATGAATATCTAATAGACGCTTTTCTCCTACTACTTTAAGATCGTAATTTAGGTTCTTGATTGCCCAAAAAGCTTTGTGTTCAAATTCTAAAGGTAAATGGCATGCCTTACCGTAGACCATCTTATAAGGTGTCATACCCATTGGATTTTTAAACGCAGTACAGTATGCCCATAGAGTGTCATTTAACTTGTATGACCAATCTTTCCTTGATTTGTCCACCGTCTTCTCGAGTATGGTCTTTCATTCTCTATTAGAGAGTTCCACTTGACCACTTGTTCGAGGATGATATGGTAAAGCAACGAGCTGCGTTACTCCGTATTTACTAAGGATTTTCCTGAAAGTCCCTTTCGTAAAATAAGAACCACCGCTAGTGATTAAAAATCTTGGAACTCCAAACCTGGGGAATATGATATCCTTGATCATCTTCATGGAGGTGGCTACATCTGCATGACTTGTTGGAATAGCTTCAACCCATTTGGTAACATAATCAACAACAACAACAATATAAGTATAACCATTTGATTCAATAAAAGGTCCCATGTAATCCATTCCCATACATGAAAGGGTTCTATTATGAGACTATAATTCATTCCCATTTCTTATCTCCTACCTATATTACCTCTTCTTTGGCAAGCATCGCAGTATTTTGCATACCTCTGTGCGTCCTTGAGCAAGGTGGGCCAATAGAATCCGGATTGAAGTACCTTCGTTGTAGTTCGCTTACCTACATGATGTCCTCCATACGGACTGTCATGACAAGCTTTTAATATTGCATTCATTTCATGTTTAGGAACACACTTCCGAATCATTCTGCCAGGTCCATGACGATATAGATATGGATCATCCCAAAAGTAATATTTAAGATCATTAAATAATTTCATTCTTTGATTTCTTGTCATACCAGGAGGTATAAATTTTGTTGCAAGATAATTAGCATAATCTACATACCATGGATCAGCAACTTCAACATTTGCTAAATATTCTCCCAGAAATGATTCATTTATAGGTACAGGGTCGGCAATTATTCCCTCCATCCTAGAGAGATGATCTGCTGTCGGATTATCTTTACCCCTCCTATCTACTATTTGTAAATCATATTCTTGTAGTAACAAATCCCACCTAATCAACCTGGGCTGCGCATCCTTTTTCACAAGGAGGTGACGCAAAGCTTGGTGATCTGTATGGATTATTACCTTAGAATTAATGATGTAGGATCTAAATTTGTCGCAAGCAAAGATTATAGCTAGGAACTATTTTTCTGTAGTAGCGTAATGTTTCTGAATATTATTAATAGGTCTACTAGTGTAATAAATAACATTTAAATTCATTCCGTCTTGCTGTCCCAACACAACCCCTAGAGCATAGTCAGTAGCATCACACATGATTTCGGAAGGTTCATCCCATTTTGGAGATTGCATGATAGGTGCTGAAACTAATTTTTTCTTAAGGTTCTCAAAAGCTGCAATGTAGTCATGATCTAAGTAGAATGGAGTTTCTTTATCAAGAAGGTTGGTGAGAGGCATAGCTATTTTAGCAAAATCTGTTATAAAACGCTTATAAAAATCTGCATGTCCCAGAAACATTTTTAGGTTTTTAATGTCCTAACGCATTGGAAGATTTTCTATAGCATTTATATTAGTTTTATCTACTTCTATTCCCTTTTATGAAACTTTATGCCCGAAAACTTTACCTTCTCTTTCCACGAAACGACATTGTTCCCAATTCAAAACCAAATTTGATTGCATTATGCAAGACTTTGGTTAGATTGTAGAGGCAATTATCAAAGGTCGTTCCACATACAACAAAATCATTTGTTAGAACTTCCATAGTCTTCTCAACAAAATCATAAAAGATTTTTAGAACACATTCTTGATTTTTTTTTGCTGTGTTACATAAGCCAAATGTAATTAATCTATAGGCATATGTGCCATAAGGGCAAGTGAAAGTTGTTTTCTCTTGATCTTTCGGTTGTATGGCAATTTGAGAATATCCGGAATAACCATCAAGAAAACAGAAATAAGAATTATTACTAAGTCTTTCTAAAATTTTATCCATGAATGGTATAGGTTTATGATTTTTCTGTGTCTCTCGGTTTAGCTTCCTAAAATCAATGCGCATACAATATCCTACAATAGGCCTTACAGGAACTAGCTCACCATCCTCATTCATAGCAACATCAAGACCACCTTGTCTTGGTATGCAATGAGCTGGGCTAACCCACTTACTGTCAGAGATAGGATATATTATGCCAGAATCTAATAAGTGTATAACGTTTTTTCTTACTACTTCCTTCATTTTCGAATTAAGTCTTCTTTGCGTATCCACTACAGGTTCAACATCATCAAGCATGGTAATCTTATGTGTTACTATAGATGGATCTATTCCTTTAATATCACTTAGAGTATATCTAAAGGCTTCATGATGCTTAACCAAGACCAAAAGGAGTTTATTTGTTTCATTCTCTGATAAATTTTGCTAATAATAGGACATTTATTTTCATTATCTAAAAACTCATACCTCATATCGGCTGGAAGTTGTTTCAATTCAATTGGTGGAGGTTCTTCATCTCCCTTTCTTACCAGTTCTTCATAGTCATGAGGATTTTGTGCTTCCGGAACTGAATCAAGGTAATCATCCATGTCTTCTCTCTTCTCATTATCTGATGCTTCCTCCCAATTAGTTAGGCTCCTCTCTAATTCATCTTGTTGAGTACTAAAATGAATTGCGGCAAGCTCGGCAATTGTTTTCTCTTCATTGATATCTTCCACTTCATATGGCCTCTTTTTTAGTTTGGCGAAGTGGAATGTCATTTCCTCTTCTCCAAACATCAGTGAAATAGTCTCCTTCTTATTATCAACTCGAGCTTTGGTTATGGAAACAAAAGGCCTTCCTAAAAGAATAGGACAAAAATAATCTTGAGGCATATCAACAACATGAAAATCAAGGGGGTACATGAGTGATCCACTAAAGACATAGACATTTCTGATTACACCTTCTCGTTTTATGTTGGTCCTATTAGACAATTTAATAGTAGTGTCTACCGGTTCCATATCTGCATTATTTAATAGTAGCGAAGTTCCTCATAAAGTGATGAAGGCACAATATTTATAGTGGAAATTGGCTCACAAATTCCGTATAAGAAAGTTTCTCCACAATATATAGGAGTCATAGGTTTAGAAGTTTCATTACCTCGTACCTTACCTTCAATAAAATCTGTGGTTTCACGGTCTAGTATAACCACTTCATCATCCCCTATTCGTGCTTCCATAAGATCCTTTAATGTAACATTATTTATATTGGTAGCTTCGGGGTTCTTTTCTGGTTTCTTTGGTCTCTTCTTTTTTTGTCTTCCTCTTTTTGCCTTTAATCGATGATCTCTTGAATAGGTACTGAGGAGAATTCTTCCATTAGCGCTCTTGCACGCTTCTTCTCTTCGAGGGGTTCACGTGGTTCCCATTCTATTGGTACCTGCAAATGTTCTGCATAATTCTCAATAATTTTCTTTACTGAGTAAGAATCAATACCGAGGGTTTTAATCATTGCACCAGTCCTTTCATCTGCAAGGAAATTGTTAACACAAGTATATTTAGAAAAACTATTTGTAATGTTTTCCCTATCTTTAAGATTTTCCATTGCTTCCCTAATTCTTATTATTAGATTCCAGGCTTCATCATAGGTATAAGATAGAAAGCTGCCATTAGAAGCAGTGTCTAGATTGATTCTATTTTCAATATTAAGCCCTCCATAAAAAGTATGAGTGATTAACCAATCAGGCAAACGCTGATGGGGGAAATTACCTAGGTAACTTGTGTACCTTAGATATCCTTCGTACACACCCTCACCAGGATTATTTTTAAAACTGATAATAATACCTCTCACCCTGTGAGCTTTGCTTTCTGAATAATATTTTTAAAATTGGTTGTCAGTTCCTTCAATGTCCTTGGTGCTTTTGCACAAAAATATCTGTACCAGTCGCAAATATTATTAGAGGGAGTTTGTCTAAACAACTGGGTTTTAACCATATCAAGATTATAGTCATCGAATATAAAGGAACTGAGAACGTCTTCAAAGAATTCTAAGTGTCCATATGGACTCTCTTCATTGGTTCCTACAAATTTCTTAGAGTACAATAGTTCAAATAATAAAGGGTGGATCTCAATTCCATCCGGATTTATGCTTTTATTGACAGTTATAAAAGCGTCTATGGGCGAACCCATTTTGCTTACTACCTCAAGCTGGTTTAAATGTTGAGTGTTGTCCATTATTGCGATCCTACAACTTAAATTAAAAATTAGTACAATGAAAGTAAATAACTAAAATTAAAGTGACTTATAGCGCTAAGCTCCACGGCAACGGCGCCATAAAATAGCTTGATGACTGCAAGTGCATAGATCATTTGTAGATAGTTCGAAATAAAGATAACGATTCCATAGGGAGCAGTAGGCGAAAGACTAAAATGATTTTAACTACAACTAGACAAAGTACTTAAGGAATAAATTTAAGATGCAAGAATAGTAGAGTTGTTTTTGGGTTTTTGGTTGAACGAGGGAATTTAAAGTATAGTAAAACTTAATGCAGAAAGTAAGAATCGCGTGTGTAAAAAAACTTTAGAACTGTAATAGGGGAAACGGCATTCTCAGGGAGTGGTGGATACACCGCTAGCAATCAAGATTATTATAACGAATATTCGCATGATGTGTATGTATGTGGGAGGAGCTCCATATATGGACAAATAGGCAACAACTGCTGCTCACATCATCCTTCATAACCACAGCTCACGAATAAACGACATCAATCGTATTATCCCCCTATTAAGGGATTTCTCCCATGACATGGACATGGCTTGATGAGTTCTCCTTGATTCCCCAAGTTAGTACGTAAATAATGACAACATCTTTATAGTCACTATAAGTGTTATCATCCCTCTGTATATGAACAAGTAATCCCCTTCATCGAGTCACCGTAGGAGGAAAATATTAAGGAGGTGCACAACTCCCAATATCAAGATGAAGACAATTAACACATACACATAATGATGTATAACATAATAATCTCTATCTCATCTCAATCATATACTAGGGTTTCTCCATCTCCCTACGAAATAGAGATCTGCTCATACATGGAGGCAATCAACATCATGGCAATTGTAATGGAAACAATCATGGATGAATAGTACTTGTATAAATCCAGAATGAGTACGGAAATTACAACAAGATATATGGATGAGATGTGATGGATGGAGATGGTGATGGTGCAGCAGTTGATGAAGATGGAGATCGATCCCTTGGCCTCCCAGATCTGTGTTGGGCGAAGATAGATCCCTTGGGAAAGTTCCCCTAGCAGATGCCTTCCGGAGGTGAGGTTTTCATGATTTCTGGTTGTTCTGTCGTCTCTCCGATCCAGTTGCATGAGGTGAAACTATTTGAAGAGGCAGAGGCGGCGCCAACTATACAACCAGAACTATACGGTCGGAAAAAGTATTTTGGTCGTATAGTTGGTCGTTGAACCGTCTGTATACCTCAATTGCTTTGGGTTTTCTTCTGGTATTATTGATATATCCCAAATAAGCGATTTACGTTGTGTTTTACTCCTTTTCTCCCCAATACAACTAGTCCAAGAATTGTGTCCATTGGATCCATCATCTGTTCTGATCCTAGTGAAAACAGACATAAAATGTGCACGCGAGCGCCGTAAAATACCAAGATCCTACATCTACAATGCAAAAAAATAATGTAAAACATGATGCAAATATGCACTCATCAGCAACCCCCTTCTAGAAGACGCATCCCAGGACATGCTGATGTCCTACCACTGGCTACTCTTAAAGGAATTTAACCGCCAATAGGCGGTAAACACTAAACTTGAGTCACACAAGAGGGTACCCGATGAGTCAAGCGCCCGACGGGCGACACTCTCTTCCATCGGTGGATCCTCCTCGAAGGGCAACGACACCAAAGATCCCAAAAGACACGCTCGACTCGACCACGTCGACGACGAAGCTCGACGAGCAGCCACGAAAGCCCTCTACTTCTCGTTCATGTTGATGGAATCTCGGGGTTACATGATCCCTAAAATGCCGCAATCTATGGTGATAACAGTTACTACATACCGACTAACTAACCAGCCTCCGGCTGGAGATCCCTGATCTGACATACACCAATATGCCATCGCTGAGGTTGGGTTGGTGGAGGTTGCACTCGCTAGAGATCCGACTCCGGAGCCAAAAAAGCAAAGGCGCCATTTGCAAGGGATCACTCGCCATCATCCGACGGGGAAGATCATGACCTATCGCGGCGACGCCGCAACCCGCAGTAAAAAAACCGCAATTACAATGCTTGTGATGAGATCACGCGGCACAAGGTCGACAAGATGCACGCCAAACGCGCCTACTCAACCGAGTCAGAGGACAAAGAAATGGAACTTTGTGGTGCTAACTGGTTTAGCCGGGCCATATGACAAACTTGGATGCTGAAGGGCTTTAAGCTTCCTTTAGATAATCCGAAGTTCGACGGCCTCCAGGAGCCGAAGATTTGGCTGGATGACCACATTCAGTCAGTCATGTGTCATGGCGGATGCAAGAACACAGCCATGCAATGCCTACAACTATAGCTGAAGGGCGCCACCCAAGCCTGGCTCAATAACCTTCCTCGTGGTTCAGTTCGCAGCTGGGAGGAGCTGGTGTATAGCTTTGTCACCAATTTCAAAGGCACCTACAAGTGGCCGGCATCAATCGAAGAGCTTCGTGCCTGCTGTCAAAAACCTAGCAAATCCCTTTGCTCCTACATCCAACGATGGTCTATCATCAATAACTCTGCAGAGGACATCTCTGAGGAGCACACAATCCACACATTCAACGGTGGTGTGTGCCATCGATAGCTCAGGGAAGAGTTGGGCCGCACCAAGCCCAAAACCATCAATCACTTGATGGACACCGCGAAACATTGGGCAAACGGCGAAGATGCCATCCACGACAATGGCACTCGTTCAGACGACGAGGATGACCTCGGCCGCAGGCGTGACCTCCGAGGGAAGCACCGGATGCGCAGCTATGAGGACCGCGAAGAGGTAGACGTGGTCGCAGCTGGCTATGCCAATAAGCGCGATGACGGAAATCGCAATAGTAGCTACCACGACAGCAGCAAAACAACGCCAAGTATGGCAGTGCTGCCGCCCGCGATGATGCACCTAGTGCCATGGAGAGGCTGTCGGGACCCTGCAACGTCTACTTCTACATCAACAACAAGGACGACAAGGAAAAATCCAGTCACCTCCTCAAAGACTATCGCGAGTTCTAGAAGCTCCTAGAAGCGTACACTCAACTGCATCGTGATGCAACGAACCAAGGGTACGGAACCTCACCATTCCCCATAGCATATGGGGCACCACCACCACCACCTAGAGGACCTGTGCAGCCTGCGACTATGCTGGCTCCAAACAGTGGGGAAGAACAATACCCACGCCTGCTGGGAAACATGAGTATGATCCAGAAAGGGTGCCCCTCTAACAGGGCGCAAAAAACAATCACCCACAAAGTCAAGTTGGCGGTCACCGCTCCACCTGCCACCCCTGAGTACCTCAGTGGGTCTGAGTCCTACATCAACTTCAACAAAACCGACCACCTACGTCAAGTCCCTCGCCCTAGCCATTCTGCCCTGGTGCTCAAGGCACATATCGATGATTTCGAGATGAGAAAAGTCTTCATGGATGGCAGTAGTGGCATCAACCTCATGTTTGCTAGCACCTTGTGTACTATGCGAATTCCCATCTCCAGTCTAGAAGCATCCAAGACAAACTTCCGCGGCATTGTACCAGGGAAAGGAATCTACCCCCTGGGAAAAATATGGTTGGATGTCATCTTTGACACACCCGAAAACTTCCGACATGAGCGCCTTGAGTTAGAGGTGGTCGACTAGCCATCTTAGTACCACGCCATCCTCAGGCGCGTGGCATTTTTAAGGTTCCTAGAAGTGCCACACTATGCGTACCTCCTGATGAAGATGCCAGGACCGAACGACGTTATCACCATCTAGGGGAGCTTCACCAGATCTGACAGATGCGATAGGGAATTCAATAGAATCTTCTAGTCCTTTGGCATGCAAGAGGAGCTAGTAAGGCTCAAGGAGTCGACAAATACCAGCTCCCCCTGTGAGCAAACAAAATGCACCCAAGCAATCATTCGACTGCATGGTCAAAACCAAGGCGATCCAGATCCACCTGATGGACCCGACCAAGACGACCCTCATCACCAATAAACTAAGCCTTACATAGGAACTCACGCTCGTCAAATTCCTCTGTGAGCATTGGGAAATCTTTGCCTGGTGTCCTGCGGACATGCCAGGAGTTCCTAGGGAATTCACCAAGCACGCACTCAACATGTTCCCAGATGCAAGACCTATAAAGCAGTCGATGCGTCGACTGTCAGAAGAGAGGACGAAAGCAGTTAGCATGAAAGTCAACAGGCTCCTCGACACCACATTCATCCGCCAGATCAAGGAAATCACCTGGGTAGATAACCCCATGTTGGTTCCAAAGAAGGACACGGACATCCTGCGGATGTGTGTGGAATTCACCTCCCCCAACAAGCACTGCTCAAAGGATCACTTCCCGTTACCACGGGTCAATCAAATCATCTACTCCACCACACGATGCGAGTGCCTCTCCTTCCTCGACGCCTACTTAGGTTATCACTAGATCCAGATGGAAGTGGAAGTCAAAGAAAAAATGACCTTCATCACACCATTCAGAGTCTATTTCTATACCATGATGACCTTCAGGCTAAAGAACGAAGGTGAAACCTACCAACGTGCATGCAGGCCTGCCTAAAAAATCAGCTTGGTCGCAACATCCAGGTCTATGTCGATGACATAGTATTCAAGACAAAGGAGGAAGCTATGCTCATTGACGATCTCCATGAGACCTTCGACAACCTTGACCGCTACAAGATGAAGCTAAATCCGGACAAGTGCGCCTTCGGCGTGCCATTCGAGCAACTACTTGGGTACCTCATCTCCACAAGGGGAATCGATGTTGGGTTTGCAGCATAGGAAACAAAAATTCCTACGATGGGAACTACTAAGCACCAAGAACTATATACCTAGATACAAGCAATGGGTGGATATACATCCATAGAGAACATACCCTTGAATACCGACAAAGTGTTACGAGGTTGGACTCGTGGATTATATAGTCGTACGCTTGCCGAGCTCAAGATCGAGAGGAAGTCCAGCGCCGCAACTGAGTAGTGCATCCGTGATCGCACACACGTCTAGTCCACCGAACAACCTCTGTATCCTCACTCCAGCGATGCAACGGAAGCAACAACTCCTTCCAGATGAAAAGACCCCGGGAACATGTATCTCGCTAATCCGAGACCATGGGGAAATAACTCTAGAGGGGGAGAGAGATCCTTCATGAGGAGGTGTGGTATGAGAGGAGGAGAGGGGGCCTTTTATAGGGAGAGGGGGGCAACCCCTCTCCATGGCCGGTTGCCAAAAGAGGTGCCCCCACCTCTTCCTTCATTCATGTGGTGGATGCTCCACTCACATAAACATACCTCCACTCATACTCCCACTCACATGCATTAAATTTCCACCAAATTTAATGCAACTCTCATTTAATAAAACTCTTTTATTTATTTTATTCATAATTTTGTTAATTACTTTAATTAACAAACATTCACATAAACCCCCTGCAATATTTCAATATCACATGCAGAACCAATATCAACAATTTCACCCGAAACAATTTTGGTGTCCATTGAAATAATTCCAGTGCTTTGCAATTCTTTTCTCTGGAACACATTTGCTGAAAATGGTGTCAGTATCCCTTAAGTGTGTCACCCTATGGTTTGCGAATAATGCAGACATGATCGAAACCCTTCTCCGATGAATAATTATTAGCGGGACCAGGAGATCCATACTAACTCCCACACATTCAACGATGACTTTTGTGATCGTGAGAACCTTTAATGCTAGTAACTAAATCCCTTTGTCTCGCGATATATTACATGTCCGAGATTCTATCATTGGTATCTCCATACCCAGTTTGATTTCGTTACAGACATGCACTCTTTTCTCGTTCCTTTGATATAACATTCTATTGACCACATCACTTGCTTGCAAGCTATCTCAATGTGATATCATCAAGAGGTCCCAGAATATATCTATCCATCATCGGGATGGACAAATCCCACTCCTTCATCCAAACTGCTTCCTGCGTTGCTTCTGAAGCAGCGACATATTCCACCTCCGTTGTTGATCCCACTACCATAGGTTGTTTGGAGCTCCTCCAACAAACAACTGCTACGTTCATGAGAAAACGTATCCAGATTGAGACTTAGAGTCATCTAGATTGGTGTCAAAGCGAGCATCGACATAACACTTAGCGACCAGCTCTTCTTCACCTCCATACACAAGAAACATTTCCTTAGTTCTTCTTAAGTACTTAAGGATATCCTTGACCGCGATCCAGTGTTCCGAACCTAGATCAAATTGGTACCTACTAGTCAAACTAATAACATGTGCCACATCCGGTCTTGTACATAGAATGGCATAAATTATTGAGCCTATGGATGAAGCATAGGGGATCTTATCCATTATCTCTCTTTCTTCCACTATAGCCGGACTTCGAGTCTTACTCAATATCTTGTCTTGCAACACAGGTAATAACCCCTTCTTACTTACATCAATTTTAAACTTCTTTAAAATCTTATCAAGGTATGTACTTTGTGGAAGCCCAATTAGGCATCTTGATCTATCTCTATAGATCTTAATGGTTAATATGTATGATGCTTCACCAAGGTCCTTCATTAAAAATTTGCTATTTAGATAGCTTTTAACACTATTTAAAAGATCTAAATCATTTCCAACCAATAATATGTCATCTACATATAATATTAGAAATGCCACATTGCTCCCACTCACTTTCTTGTAAATACAAGCCTCTCCATAAGTTTGGACAAATCCAAACTCTTTGATCACCTCATCAAAGGGGAGATTCCAACTCCGGGATGCTTGCTTCAGCCCATACATGGATTAATGAAGCTTGCATACCTTGTAAGCATCCTTAGGATCGACAAAACCCTTTGGTTGTATCATATACAACTCTTCTTCAATATTACCATTGAGGAACGTAGTTTTGGCATCCATATGTCATATTTCATAATCCAAATATGCAGTAATTGCTAACATAATCCTAACCGACTTCAGCATCGCTATGGGAGAGAATGCCTCAACGTAGTCAACTCCTTAAATTTGTCAAAACCCCTTTGCGACAAGTCGAGCTTTGTAGATGGTCACATTACCATCAACATAAGTTTTCTTCTTGAAAATCCATTTATTCTCAACAGCCTTTTGGTCGTGAGGTAAGTCCACCAAGGTCTAAACCTGGTTTTCATACATGGATCCCATCTTGGATTTCATGGCTTATAACCATTTCTTGGAATTCAGGCCCATCATCGCTTCTTCATACATTACAGGGTCATCAATTCCATCTACCATGAAATTCACGATAGGATTTCTGTAGAGTTCAGGAGCTACACGTGTCCTGCTTGACCAGCAAGGTTTGGTAGTGTCCTCTTTCGGAGTTTCATGATCATTATCATTAGTTCCTTCTTCATTTGATGAAGTAAACTCCGGAAGAATTTCCAGCGCTGTGCCACTCACCATTTCATGTAGATAAGGTTCAATAACCTCTTCGAATTCCACCTTCCGACTACTCACACCTTTCACGAGAAACTCTTCCTCTAGAAAGGATCCATTCTTGGTAACGAAAAACTTGCCCTCAGATCTGTGATAGAAGGAATACCCAATTGTTTCTTTAGGGTATCCTATGAAGACACATTTTTCTGCTTTGGGTTCGAGTTTATCAGGCTAAAGTTTCTTCACAAAAACATCGCATCCCCAAACTTTAAGAAATGACAGCTTAGGTTTGTTTCCAAACCACAATTCATATGGTGTCTTTTCAATGGATTTAGGTGGTGCCCGATTTAAAGTGAATGCAGCGGTTTATATTGCATAACCCCAAAATGACAGTGGAAAGTCAGTCAGAGACATCATAGACCGAACCATATCCAGAAAAGTAAGATTACGACGCTCTAACACACCATTACGTTGTGTTGTTCTGGCAGGCGTGAGTTGTAAAACTATTCCACACTCTCTCATATGTGTGCTAAACTCGTAACTTAGATACTCACCTCCACGGTCGGACCATAGAAATTTGATATTTCTATTACGATGATTTTCCACTTCACTCTGAAATTCCTTGAGCTTTTCAAAGATTTGAGACTTGTGTTTCATCAAATAGATATACCCATATCTACTTAAATCATCCGTGAAAGTAACAAAATAACGATACGCAGACACACTCATTGGACCACATACATCAGTATGTATGATTTCCAATAAATTTGTTGCCCGCTCCATTGTACTTTAAAACGGGGTTCTAGTCATCTTGGCCATAAGGCATGGCTCACATGTATCAAATGATTCAAAATCAAGTGATTCCAAAAGTCCATCAGAATGGAGTTTCTTCATGCGCTTTACGCAAATATGACCTAGATGGCAGTGCCAGATATATGCAAATATATCATTATAAAGTTTAATCCTTTTAGCATCAACATTATGAATATGTGTATCACTACTATCGAGATTCAATAGAAATAAACCATCCATCACAGGTCCATGAACATAAAATATATTATCCATATAAATCGAACAACCATTGTTTTTGGATTTAAACGAATAACCACTTTTTGCAATAAACATGATCTGTATACAATGTTCATGCTTAGTGCATGCACCAAATAACATTTATTTACATTTATAACTAATCCCAACAGCATATGGAGAGGCATCGTTCCAACGATGATCACATCACTCCTGATCCATTGCCGACACGCATCGTGACATCCTCCCTTGCTAGCTATCGCTTGTTCCACAGCTCCTGATTCGAGTTACATATATTAGAAACTGATCCAGTATCAAATACCCAGGTGCTACTGCGAGTACTATTAAAGTACACATCAATAACATGTATATCACATATACCTTTGTTTTCCTTGCCGGCCTTCTTGTCCACCAAATACTTGGGGCAGTTGCGCTTCCAATGGCCAGTCCCCTTGCAATAATAGCACTCGGTATCAGACTTAGGGACAGCTCGGGATTTCTTTTCAGGCACAGCAACATATTTGCTGCCCTTCTTTCCGTTTTGTTTACCTTTCTTGTCTTTCTTGAAACCAGTGGTCCTTTTGATCATCAACACTTGATGCTCTTTCTTGATCTCCACTTCTATAGTCTTAAGCATTGATAGACGCTCGGGGAGAGACTTCTTCATGCCCTGCATGTTATAGTTCATCATGAAGCTCTTTTAGCTAGGTTGAAGAGATTGGAGAACATGATGTATGCCTAAATCAATGGGAATCGTTATTCCCAAGGACACAAGCTTATCGGTGTACCCAGACATTTTGAGTACATGCTGACTAACGGAGTTGTTCTCTTCCATCATGCAGCTAAAGAACATTTCAGAAGCATCATAACTCTCTACGGCAGCATGGGTATCGAAATCATTTTCAATTCACCCATGGTATCAAAAGCATTGCCATTTTCGAAATGCTTTCGAAGTTTTGGCTCTAGCCCATATAGTATGCCATAATGAACTAAATTGTGGTCCTCCTAACGAGTCAAATAAACATTCTTTTCTTTGTCAGGGGCATCAGGAGCTGGTGGGGGGCCTAGCGGCATTTCTAGCACATATTGCTTTTGTGCAGCAGTGAGGAGAATCCTTAGATTCAGGCCCCAGTTGGTAAAGTTGCCACCATTTCTCGCAAGATTCTCTTTCTTCATGAACACATTGAAATTAAAAGCAGGTGGTGCCATCTACAACAGAATTTGCAAATTTTATTTATAATTAGTGTATGATAGATTGACTTCAACTAATCCAAATTATGAATGAACTCCCTCTCAAAAACAACATCCCTCGTGTCTTTTTGGTAATTACATGAACAAAATCCACTACACCAAGTCCGATCATCACGTGAGTCGGTGTAGCTTCAAAGGCGAGCATCTATATGAGCATCATATCAACTATGTGACTCATGCTTAACCTTTCGGTCCGTGTTCCAAGGCCATGTCTATACATGCTAGGCTCACCAAGTAAGAACCTTAATACTCGTGTGTGTAAAACTGTCTTACACCCATTGTATGAAAGCGTAGAGTCAAAAACACCCAATCATCACGTGATGTCTTGAAACGACGGGCTACCTTAACGGTGCATACTTAAGGAGTAACACATTTCTATCTTGATCTCTAAAAGAGGAATCATCTTATAATGTTACTAAAACGCAAAACAAGCAATATAAGATGCAAACATCATATACATGAAGTGAAATGATATGGTTCTTGCACTTGATCACTATCATCTGCATCGTGGTATGTTCTTTATCATTCCTTTGTGTGCAAGACAAAGGTCTATGGAACTTACATGTTAGGTATGCTATAATTTCCAAGACTATCAACTATACTTCAAATTATAACATTACCATATCATGATACTAGCCCAACAACAATCTATACTAGACGCTTCTAATTTATCAATTGCAAGTTTTTACGTGGCTTAGGGCTTTCGAAGATAGAACCGGTCTTACCTACAAACATAGAACCACAATGATGATAACCAAATTATTAGCAACTCGTTGTAAATCAGATATTGACTATAGTAGGAGAGATAGACACCCTCTACCCACTTATGCAAAACTAGTTGCATGTCAAGCGTGGAACAGGTCTCATGTGCGAGGACATGTAAAGTTAGTCTAGGCCGCTTCATCCCACTGCTAGCAATATCCAAAATACATGTAAGATGCAATACCATGATCATCATCGCCCACATACTCTTATGTGTTCTGCCCGTGCAAAGCATCTACGCATAGACCTAGCTCTGATACCACTGTTGGGTTTGCAACATAGAAAACAAAAAACTCCTACGCTGGGAACTACTAAGCACCAAGATCTATCAACCTAGATACATGCAACGGGTGGATATACATCCATAGAGAACATACCCTTGAAGACCGACAAAGTGTTACGAGGTTGGACTCATGGATGATGTAGTCATACACTTGCCGATCTCAGGATCGAGAGGAAGTCCAGCGCCACAACTTAGTAGCACATCCGTCATCGCACACACGTCTGGTCCACCAAACAACCTCCGCCTCCTCACTCCAGTGATGCAGCGGAAGCAACAACTCCTTCTAGACAAAAAGCCACCGGGAACATGTATCTCGCTAATCCGAGACCATGGGGAAACAATTCTAGAGGGGAGAGAGATCCTTCACGAGGAGGTGTGGTATGAGAGGAGGAGAGGGGGCCCTTTTATAGGGAGAGGGGTCCAACCCCTCTCCATGGCCGGCGATCGAAAGAGGTGCCCCTACCTCCTCCTTCATTCTCGTGGTGGATGCTCCACTCACATAAACATGCCTCCACTCATACTCCCACTCACATGCATTAAATTTCCACCAAATTTAATGCAAATCTCATTTAATAAAACTCTTTTATTTATTTTATTCAGAATTTCATCAATTACTTTAATTAACAAACATTCACATAAAATCCCCTACAAAATTATAATATCAAATGTAGAACCAATATCAGAAATTTCACCCGAAACAATTTCGGTGTCCATTGAAATAATTCCAGCGCTTTGCAATTCTTTTCTATGGAACACATTTCCTCCAAATGGTGTCGGTATCCCTTAAGTATTTCACCCTATGGTTCGCGAATAATGCAGACATGATTGAGACCCTTCTCCGATCAATAATTAGTAGCGGGACCTGGAGATCCATACTGACTCCCACACATTCAAGAATGACTTTTGTGATCGTGAGAACCTTTAACGCTAGTAACTAAATCCCTTTGTCTCGTGATATATTACATGTCCAAGATTCGATCATTGGTGTCTCCCTACCTAGTTTTATCTCGTTACCAGCATGCACTCTTTTCTCGTTCCTGTGATATGACATTCTAGTGATCACATCACTTGCTTTCAAGCTATCTCAATGTGATATCACCGAGAGGGCCTAGAGTATATCTATACGTCATCAGGATGGACAAATCCCACTCTTAATCCATGAGCCTCTACATAATACCTTTGGAGTATCTGAACCTACCTTTATAGTCACCCTGTTATGGTGTGATATTTGATGTTATCAAGTTACTCTTATATTATTAGTGATTGACATGATCTCATGGTCTAAGGACAAGAATTACTTCGTATGATGTCATAGCAATTAAACACAATGACTTTGATTGTACTGTTATACTTCATATGAATGTTCATCACATCATTCTACTAATGTCGTGACCTCGTTATTAACAACATCCAATGTCCATGATCATGAAACCTTGATCATCTTGTTAATCAACGAGCTAGTTTATAAGAGAGGCATAACTAGGAACCCTTTATTTGTTTATTAAACAAACATGTATTAATGTTTCCAATCAATACAATTATAGCATGCAAAATAAACATCTATGATATACTTGGAATACGACAATAACAACTTTATTATTGCCTATCAGGGCATATTCCCTTCAATCGAAGCAAACTCGAAAAAGATAAAGGCCATACTGGCCATGGAAAAGCCAAAGAACATTAAGGGCGTCCAACAGTTGGTTGGGCGAATCGTGGTGCTTAGCCGATTCATCAGTCGAATGGGTGAGAAGGCACTATCGTTCTACCAACTCCTCCGCAAGACGGACCAGTTCGAGTGGACTAGCAAAGCGTAAGAAGCATTCGAAGATCTCAAGCGCCTGCTCTCAACCTCGCCCGTCCTGGTGACCCCCAAGGAAAAGGAACCAATGTTGCTATATATAGCCACCATTCACCAGGTGGTCAGTACCACACTTGTGGTTAAGCGAGTCAAAGAA
This sequence comes from Avena eriantha, assembly GCA_910589775.1. NCBI lineage: Eukaryota > Viridiplantae > Streptophyta > Magnoliopsida > Poales > Poaceae > Avena > Avena eriantha. The sequence continues at coordinate 227,372,531 of OU342740.1, forward strand.
GGCAAAGGCCATGGGGTGCAACGTCTGGTGTACTACCTTAGCGAGGTTCACACACCGACCAAGCAGCGGTACTCACATTACCAGAAGCTGGCTTACGGTGTCTTCATGACTGCATAGTGGCTATTGGGGATATACTTTCTGGGTATCCTCACTGTGCCTCACTGACTAGGGTGGCCCACTTCGAGGTAGAGATTAACTTCACGAGCATCCTAGTCAGAGAGAAGAGACGCAGTCCAATCCAGCCACGGAAAGGCCCAGAAGACTTACCGACGTAGGCATGTGATGTTACTTGTAGTTCAAGATGTACTTTGTAACTGACTCTTAGTCGTAGCCGGAAAGGTCTCTCCTGTAAACCCTAGGCCGGATATCTATATAAGCCATCCTAGGGTACGCCTTTAGGGCACCACACAATAGTCTACAATCTCAACTCGCACAGGCAAAACCCTTGTAACCCATATTCCGGCTCTTCCGTATTACTGGATTTCTAGAAGGAGTAGGATCCGTCCAAAGCCGGCGGATTCGAAACTGGGTAAACTTGTGTGCTCACCGTCCTGGGACATCGTACGTCTCACACCCCTCTCTTCCGCACGCCTCGAGGACCCCCTCATGGTGTACTTGTCGTCAATCCGACGACACTTGGCGCCCACCGTGGGGCAAGTCAGCTTCGGATCTGCTTTTCGAGTAGAATCTGCAAGAATCGGAATCAGCGAGACCATCTCTGTCGGTCGAGTCCTCTATGCTAGCGACGTCCCTCTCATCGTCCTTGATGAGACCTAGATTCTGGCTAGGGAGGCCATGACTGCCTACACCATCATGTCTTTTGGCGAGATCAATGTATACATCGGTTCCACTAAACCTTCCCCACCCACCTAGCAGTGATGATAGAGGCAACAGAAATCTCTGGGTCCACTTTATCCGTGGAGGCGGCAGATTTCCGGATCTCAGAAAACCCTAATCGCACCCAGCCCGCACCTATTGTGGAGATAGTGGAGAAAGCTGAACCTGAAGCAGATCTTGGGGTGCAAGTCGAATCTGGAGTGGATCTCCCTAGCAAGGTCGAATCCTAGATCGATCTACCCGCTGAGGTCGAAATCCAGGAGGATCAAGACAACAACCTTGGTTCTGGCTCTGCCAATGCCGGAACAGATCAACCCTTCCTGAGGCATACATTGAGGCGCATGATCATGCAAGGCGCAAACGTGGATGAGGTTCTGGAGACCATCAGAATTTTTGAGGAAGCCCCCGAGGAAAGCTGTAACTACCTCAGGACGCACGCGTCGCACTTTGTCGGATATGTTGGATCCAGATCTAGCTCTGCCGATGCTGGAGACAACGAAGACTCGGTGCTGGAGGCGATTGGAACAAACACCGACTTACCGGCATCTTCGGATGATTCCATGATGTCGGCGGATTTCCAAAAGTTCTCTACAGAATACGAAGAGGAGTTCAACTCCAAAGCTACAGAAGAAGGAGAAGCCATGGACGAAGGATCTGGAGAAAACTCTCCCAAAACGCAGGATGACATGGATCTCGGAGACAATCCCGACGTCCAGATGTCCGAAAGTACCGATCAAAGCTTGAATTCGGGAAACGGACCCAAAGCTGTCTTTGGTATCGGCGCTTCCAAGAAGGCAAAGAAGAAGAACCAGAAGAACAAGACCTTGACAAAAGACCCTCTAGCGGAGGAAGTGATTGCCGAGGAGTATGAAGAAGACTCGGATGGAGGACTAATCCCAAACGAGCCGAAAGAAGCTTCGGTGGATGGACACGTGGTAACTGCTGGTGCACGCAAACTCATCGATGCCGTGTTAACTATGCCTATCCCTATAGCTATAGAACTTACAACTGAAGAGTTAGAAGAAAGGGCTAAGCCCTAGAAGCGCGTTGCCAAGTACTCCTGGATGAAGCCAACAACATCGAGGAAGAGAAGAAGTGCATAGCTACTGCGGAGAAATTCATCTCTCTACAGCATTAGAAGACCTGAAAATGACACACACATGACAATAAATTTCCGGAAGTCCACAAGGTTCTCTTTCAGGGGGGCCCAGGGATGCCTCGACTAGACAGCAAGGGAGACCAGGTGTACCCAACACTAGTACAAAACACTGCCATAGCTCAAGATATCCTGGCAAATAATCCAGGCCCCGAATAGGTCCGGTTGGGCATAAAGCTACTTACCAATTGTCTGGAGCAGCAGAAGGTCACAAAATCTGGGAGCGGAAAACTGGTCTCTCAATCTGACCAATGTCGCACGGATCCGGCAATGATATTAGACCCCAACGGGTTTCGGAACAGCATTACGGTTCCGACCGTCGGGAAGACAACTAATCAAGAACTGAATCTTTAGGATAGCACCATGGAACCACACGTAATTGGAGAAACGTTGCTCTAGCCACGAAGCAAGAAGCAATTGATGCACTGTATCCGAGAAACCCTCCCCGACGAGAGTCGAGCAATCACAGGGAAGAGGACAAAGAGAAACGTCGGGAGGAGGACCGTCAAAGGATGCCACCTCCTAGACATGCAAGTCGTCCGGCTGAACCCCATCGCGATGGGAATAACGGACAAAGGAACGATGAACACCGTGCCAAGTCAAGCCAACAGGGGGCTCATCACAATGAAGACCCTCCCTGGAACCGAAAAAATGATGCTCTAGATGGAGGCCAGTGATCAGTCGGAAATAATCCACCTACACCGCCCTCTCCGCCAAATAGCCATGACAACGGCTCTCCAGGAGGACAAGGAGGGCGTCATGGCGGAGGAGGTGGTGGCAGGAGCAGAAGTCCGGCTCCAAGGCACCGCAGCTATAGTGAACAACCAAGACAGTGTTCCCTGTCACCAAGTGACGCGAGACATCGGATCAAGTCCAACATAGAGGCACGACGCTATGAGTCAGATAATATCTACGTAGGTCCAAAGTGCTTCGGACCACGTATTCGACAAACAAACTTCCCGGAGGGATTTGCTATCTCAAGACACATCCAACCCTACGACGGTGTGGCTTGGCCAGATACTTGGCTCTAGGATTTTTTCCAGGCTTGCTGCTTCGCCAGAGGCGGAAATATCTTGGTCGAAACCCGATATCTCCCACTTATGTTGTAGAAGACGTCACGATCATGGCTCAATGAACTTCCAGAGAATTCCATCCACAACTAGTATGACATGCAAAGTGCATTCTTTCGGAATTTTGAAGGCACATATCGGAGGCCCTCTATGGTAGGAGACCTACAGCGTTGCACCCAGAAATCCAGAGAAACTTGCCGAGATTACCTCGGATGATGGATCGACACCAAGAACTCCTGTGAATGAGTAAATGATGAAACTGCGATTGAAGCTTCCATTGTAGGACTCCCAGTTGGTTTACTACGTCACCGCTTGAAATGCGACAAGGCCACTGATCTAGGAGAGATGATAGAAACAACAAGCAATTATGCAGACACTGACGACGGAGAGGGATTACTGAACGCCCTAGATGTGCCACAATCGGCAAAACAACCAAAGCAACAAGCTCAGAAGCACAAGAATACCTCGGAAGAAAAACCCAACGCGGAAATAGCAGTGGTCACTGCTACTTTCGGGTCTGGAGGACGAGGAGGGCACGGCGGTGGCCACGGTCGCGGTTGTGGGACATCAAGACTCCAGGGTAGAGGATACCACCAACCTGGCAAAACCTATTCCTGGGCCGACATTGCCAACAACCGGTGTGTGCATCACTTAGATGCCAACAGGGGATCGTCTCGCACAAACGCCGAGTGTCGTTTCAACGACGACATCAAGAAAGACGATACCGCTGGCTACAGGGCTAAGCAGAAGAAGGGAAAAAAGAATCCCGAAAAGAGAAGGAGACCAAGGAAGATTCTGACATGGAGGAAGCTGATCCTTCAAATCCACAACTAGATGGAAAAAAAGAACTTCCCAACAAAGAAAGACACTTACATCACCTTCCTTGGGTCTCAACCAGCTAAGGTCAAGAAGGTAGTTTTGTATGAGCTCAACGCAATTGTTCCGGCTGTCCCACAATTCTTGTACTGGTCAGAAGTGGCAATCATCTTTGACTATGCTGATCATCCGCCTAAGTTGCACAGGCAAGGAAAATACGCCTTAGTCGTCAACCCACTTATTGATGGCTATGGTTTCTCCAAGACTCTCATGGATGGTGGCAGCAGCATTAATATTCTGTACGTCGAAACGCTGCGTCGGATGCGAATCTCGGAGACACAGCGGAATCACAACTCTGTGATCTTTCACGGAGTTGTCCTAGGAAGACATGAAAATTCCTTGGGAGAGATCACTTTGGATGTTACCTTCGGAACTCCAATGAACTATCGGACGGAGGCACTTTCTTTCGAAGTGGTCCCATTTAAGAGCGCGTACCATGCTATATTCGGACGTTCGGCTTACTGGGCTTTTATGGCTCGTCCATGTTACATTTACAATATGATGAAAATTCTAGGTCCCAAAGGCATGATCACCATCACGGGAGACCCGTAGAAGGCGCGAGAGTGCGAGGACGGAAATGCCGCCTATGCTGAAGCCGTGTTGCACGCCCAGGAGTACCAGGAGATCAAGAAGACCATTGATCCGTCTAAGATGCCCGGGACGAAGAAGGAGGTGACAAAGCCAACTCCAGAGTTCAAGGCATCAGAACAGACAAAGAAGATGTTGTTGAAGGATGATGACCCCTCCAAGGTGACCTAGATAGGTGTAGGCCTAAATAGCGCATAGGAAAGCGCGCTCTTCAAGTTCCTCTAAGAAAATCAAGATATCTTCGCATGGCAGCCATCTGACATGACTAGAGTACCTAGGGAACTTGCCGAGCACTCTCTAAATGTACACCCAAATGCTAAACCTACCAAACAGTCCTTATGATGTTTCAGCGATGAATAGCGAAAATCAATAGCTAAGGAACTAGCCCGACTCGGGTTAGCCGGATTCATAGAAGAGGTCATCCGCACTGAGTGGTCGGCCAATCCTGTAATGGTCCCTAAAAAGGACACCACTAAGTTAAGGATGTGTGTTGATTATACTGCCTTGAACAAGGCTTGTCCCAAAGATCCGTTTGCTCTGCCTAGAATTAATCTAGTTAACGATTCTACGGCATGCTCGGAACTCCTATGTTTTCTCAATGCTTATTCCGGTTATCACCAAATTCGGATGAAGGAATCAGACAAAGTCAAAACTTCATTCATAACCCCCTTTGGAACCTTCTGTTTCGTTACGATGCCCTTTGGGCTCAAGAACACATGAGCTACATACCAACGCACTATGGAGCATTGCCTCCACGGTCAAATCAGACGCAATGTACATGCATATGTGGACGACATTGCGGTGATGTCCAAAAAGAAGGAAACCTTAATTTCCTACTTGGAGGAAACATTCACCAATCTACGTGCTTAACCCGAAGAAATATTTCATTGGAATACCAGCCAGAAAATTGTTAGGTTTCATCGTGTCTCAAAGAGGCATAGAGGTGAACCGAGACAAAATTAAGGCTATACTCAATATTTCCAGGCCAACTCGCCTAAAGGACGTTCAAAGATTAACTAGCTACATTGCCGAGTCAGTCGTTTTGTAAGCCGGCTCGGTAAGAGCCGCTTCACTCTACAAGCTCCTGAAAAAGACCAAAAAGTTCGTTTGGACCTGAAAGCTATACTCTCATCTGCTCCTATCCTTGCAGGACCAGAACCTCGGGAACCGATGTTGCTCTATCTCACTGCGATAAATAGAGTCGTCAGTGTCGTCATGGTGGTGGAGAGACCAGAGGAAAAATAGGAACACGTGGTGTAGCGTCCGACTTATTACCTCAGTGAAGTTCTAACTGAATCAAAACAGCGGTATCCACACTATCAAAAGCTGGCTTACGGTGTGTTTTTCGCATCGCGGAAACTACGACACTACTTTGAGGAACATCCAATTACCATGGTGAGCACAACTCCCATGAGAGATATAATCAACAATAGCGATGCTACGTGGTGTGTCGCAAAATGGGACATAGAGCTTTTAGCTTTCGACATTGAGTACAAACCTCGTCCAACAATCAAATCCGAAATCCTCGCCGACTTTGTTGCTGATTGGACAGAGACAATGAGAATATGACCCTGCCAGAGTCAGAATACTGGACCTTACATTTTGACGGGTCTAAGGCGCTCGGGGGCACGGGGGTTAGCATGGTGCTCAAGTCACCCAAAGGAGATAAACTTTTTTATGTATTGCAAATTCACTTCATGGAAACGAATAACATTGCCAAATATGAAGCACTACTGCATGGAATCCGGATTGCTAAGGACATCGACATCCGACGATTAATGTGTTATGGAGATTCAGATCTTGTGGCTCAACAAGTTTCGGACATCTGCAATGCAAATAAGCACATGGCAGCATATAGATCCGTCGTGGATGAACTATCTAAATCATTCGAAGGGTTTGAAGTTCAACACATCCCTCGAACAGAAAATGAGGAAACAGATGCATTATCTCGAATAGGCTCTACACGGAAAAAGGTCCCAAATGGCGCTTTTCTAGAGCACCTCAAAGTTCCCTCTACAAAAGGAGTAGACGAGGAATAACCGACCAAATCCGACTCACCTTTAGTAGAAGTTCTGGCTGTAATTCCTAGCTGGAATCAATCCTACCTTAATTACTTGGTAGATGGAAAATTACCCAAAGACGAGGTTCTGAGCCGGCAGATCGTCCGACGAGCAAAAACCTATACTATAGTTAATGGTGAGCTCTATAAGCGGAGTGTGTCTGGGGTCTTTTAGCGTTGTGTATCTCCGGAAGAAGGATTGGAAATCTTACGAGAAATCCATGATGGAAAATGTGGCCATCATGCTACAACCAAATCCTTAGTGGCAAAAGCTTTCTGACACGGTTTTTTCTGGCTTACCGCCAAGGCAGATGCCGAATGGCTGGTCAAGATGTGCAAAGGCTGCCAAAAATACATCAAACAAGATCACGTTCTGGCTGATCAGCTACGAACAATACCTATAACATGGCCTTTTGCGGTTTGGGGGTTGACATGGTAGGACCGTTTCAACGGGCTCCAAGTGGATTTACCCATCTCTTAGTGATGGTGGATAAATTCACAAAATGGATTGAGGCTAAACCCGTCACCAGTTGTGATGGAGCATTAGCCAGAATATTTGCCGAGGATGTCATGATCCAATATGGTTATCCGCATAACATTATCACGGACAACGGGAGTAACTTTTCTATGGGAGAGCTTGCCGAATTCTGCGACGAACAAAATATCCGACTTGACATTGTGTCAGTCGCACATCCACAAGCTAATGGACAAGTCGAAAGAGCAAATGGTTTAATCCTACAAGGCCTAAAACCAAGACTCGAAGCACCACTACGACGTGTTGTGGGGGTTTGGGCAGAGGAATTATCTTCTGTGATATGGAGCTTACGAACAACTCCGAACGGGTCAACCGGATACACACCTTTCTTCTTGGTCTATGGTGCAGAAGTAGTTCTTCCTAGTGATTTGATTCATACTTCTCCCCAAGTTGCTACATATATTGAAGAGGATGCCGAAATTTCTCGACAAAATGATATCGATTTAATCGAAGAAGTTTGTGTCGTTGCTGAGATGAGATCAACAGCCTATCAGCAGAAGTTACACAAGTATCATAGCTAGAGAGTCAGAAACCGGTCTTTTAATGAGGGCGGTTTGGTTCTCCGGCTTGTGCAGAAAAGAAAGCACAAACTTTCCCCAGTATGGGAAGGGCCCTTTTTAGTTAGCCGAGTATTGCACAATGGTTCTTGCTATCTAACTATTATGCGGCCATTCAAAGAAAGACCTGCTACTAAGAAAAGAAAGAGAGCTGGATGTAGTACAGACCCGGAAGAATGAGACAACCCGTGGAATATTGCTCAGATACGTCCCTTTTATTCTTAATTTATCTTTCTTTGTAATCATATATGTGTGCATGTTCAATGCAAAATAAAGTATTAGTTGCCTCATATTTTTCTGAGAAGTTTTATATTACCATCTTATTTCCGAATGATCATGTCATTATCGAAAATCCCAGAATACATGAAAGTACTTTTTGCTCATGTTTGTTCTGGTTAAGATTTCTGATTCTAAAAATGATACCTTCGGGTATAAATCTAAATTTTTAGTTTTTACTTGGGTTATTTATCTGATTGCCGGATGCGGGCATTTTCCGGGTAGTGAATTGTTGGTACTGGAAGCCGGCTTTGTTTCTGATTTTAAACTGGTTTAGCAATTGAGCTCTGTTACTCAGCAAAGTTTCCGTGCTAAAGGTTGGTTGGCTCACGAAAAGGACGAGACGAAAAGCCAATTAAACGATAAGTACATGCAAAACAAAAAAAGTGCTTATGTAAACATTTCAGGCACGACAAATATAAAGCCAAAAGTGCTAAATAGGAATATCAAATCTTAGCACTAGCAAAAGTATTACACTACTTATTTACAACTCGAATTGTTTTAGAATAACACATCGTTTTTCTGATGCTCTATGATGTAGGAGGAGAAGTAGGAGCTGTCGACTCACTAGAGACATCGACCTCGCCTTGATATCTCTCCAAGACATTCAAATCTGAAACGGTTTGTTCATCGTCAGAGACTTCAGCTGTAACCTCGGCAGGCGAAGGAGGCGTCTCCACGCGAGTGAAGAAAGGAGTGGCATAGCTGGTTAAATTAGCTACATGACACCCATATCTGGCACAGGAGTCCATAATGGCCTTTATCTATTGCTCCTCTCCGTCTTCATCCATAGTCGAATACCCTCTGGTTACTTGCCAGATTTCCATGCTTCCATGGTGGCTCATAACCATGGTGAGAGCGTTCTGTGCTGCGGTTCGCGCATAGGACATGTTCCAGTCCTGGATAAGCTGGGGCATCTCCTTAGCCTTGTCCCTCACTTCAAAGCTGGACATTCTGTGCATGTCCAGAACCTTGAGTACTTCGCCAATATCCTCCAAAGATTGGCGGAAATCGTGAAGCAAATTGCCGACTTGTGAAAACTGGCTGGTGCGAGACTCGGTGGAGGAGGAATCCAGTAAGTTCAGAGGACCCGCGCATATAAAGCAAAGGTTAGTAAATATATCTGAATTCCTAGAGTCGGAAAAGCAGAAAATTAGAAAGTAGGAAACATATCGAAGATGACATCGTCAACTTTGGTCTTCTCTGCCCTAAGGCTTTGGAGTTCAGCTCAGAGTGCTTCGGAGATGTCCTTCTCTCTGTATAAAGCATCATTGGTATCCTAGATCTTTTGGTCCTGGGCCGCGATTCTTCGATCACGTTATTCGGTGGCCATAGAAGAGGATTCGAGGACTTGAGCAATGCTCCGTTTGTGATCCACCTTTAATTTGTCAAGCTCCCGACGTAAGTCGGTGTTCTCCACCCCCAGGGTCTTCAGATTCTCAGCTTCTTCAATCATGGCACAAGATTGTTTGACTAGTGCTATAAGCAAAAGAACAACAGTTGAATAAATAATTCGATTATGAAATAAAGAGCAAGGTCAAGGACTTAAATGTTTACCTTCAGCCTGATCTCTTGAAACCTTTAACTGAGCATTTTCAAGCCGGTGAGCTTTGATCTCTCTCTGCTTGTTGCAGATATTCTTAAAACATTCCTAGTTATACGAATTAACTTTCTATAAGTCAGAACACCCAGAGTTGGAAGTCTACTAAAGAGTCGGCCTGATATTTTTACTAATATCAGCACGAGCCTTGGGGGCTACACTAGTTCATCCTTTGGCCTCCTATGAAAGCATAAACCCGGATTGTCTATCCAACTTCATGCTTGGGGGCTAGAGGATATGGTATGAAGTAAAGTAAAAAAGTTGAGTTGGAAATTCGACTTACATGATGTTCATGAGTAAGCTTGCTTAAGCTCATGGTCACCTCGGTGCTAACCTTCTCAGCGAGGGTCAGCGGGATTACCAGTGGAGGAGGAATCACACCGGCTCTTAGACTCTTGTCGTGAAGACAGATCTGCTCAAGGTGTTCGGAGTACTTGACGTCCTCCGCTTCTTGTGCCTCCTCCTCGGTAGTAATGTTCCGGCTTTCCAAGATTTGCTGGGCCGACCATTGGATCTCTTCTGCAGATTTTTGAGTAATGCCAAGTTTGGCAAGACCCGGATTGCTGAGGAGGTTTTCGGCAAAAACCTCTACCGAGGGATCATTATCCATCGAGGGTTCACCCTTATCAACTGTCGAGTCACCCATGGTGACGTCGGTTTGTGAACCAAGGTTCGTTGGCTTGGAATGAGGAGCCAGATCTTCAGCGACAGTCGGAGACGGAGTAATCTCTAGCGCTGCAGAAGGCTGAGGGGCAGGAGTCCGAGGCGATGTGGCAGGAGAAGTCAAATTAAGCTTTGATTGGCGCAGGGGCTTCGACGAGCCTCCTTTCCCTTGCCCTTGGTGAGTTGTTTAGCTCTGAGGAGGTAATAGAACAAAGAGCGTTACACCTCGGAAAGAATTAAGAAATAAAATACACAGACCTTGTGAGGAAAGTTACCTCTTCATAATGGGCACTTCCTTTGTGCCAATAGAAACTGTCGGAGCCTTATGCTTTCGGGTAAAGGTCTTCGTCAAAGGAACCAGTTCTCCATCATCCTGAGAGATCTCAGGAGGATATCCCTCAAGAGGAGCAAGCTCTGACTCGGGGAGGTCAGCAAGCTGAAAAGGAAAAATATCTTAGTATTGCAGAAAGAGAAAATAATATAAAGATGAACACATAATTCGAGTTATTGTTGGAAACTTACTGGTACCACGGGATTATCAGCTGTATGCATGTCCAAGGACAGCTCCGGAATTTTCCTCTCGATCCGCTCCCGTATTAACCATCTGATTTGCGATTCATAGTCCTTTTTCGAGTAAGGACGGGGGCAGATCCGGAGAGAGTCCTTCTTTGACACCGTGATGGAGTGCATACGCGCTCACCATGGTGTTGGAGAGGCTGGATCCGGCGTGCTAGCTAGAAATGAATCAAGTCGGACCCTTTAAGGCCCTTGTGCTTCATCAGATATTCAACCCGCCTCTTGGCAAGAAGCAGATCATCATTGAGAGCCGGGGCATCTGTGTCCTAGGACTCTTGGGGCGTAGCGGCACCGTCAACAAAAGCCGGCAAAGCAGTAGCTTTGCCGAGAGCCGGAATATCCTTATGATAGAAAAAAGTGGATGTCCATTGCTTTATCGACTCACTAGCATTAATCCTAGGATAGACACGCTCTCTTCTAACAGAAAAGCTAAGAGTTTCGGTAATGTATGGAATACCGGCAGTGATAAAATTTATCAGGGTATGAAAATAATACCGGGAGAGAATGAGACTCGGCCTAATGCCGAGATAACCCTCACACAAAGAGGCATAAGCACTCATCTCTAAGAGACAGTTCGGGGGGAGATGGTGGAGTTGAACTCCGTAGTAATCTATCACCTTAGACAAGAAATCTAAGGGTGGGAAGCTCAAACCTCTATCGAGGTGGGTGCCTAAATGCACCCGCTCGTCAGCGCGATGAGTGGGGACGGTTTGGCCATAGCCGCTCCGCTAGCGCCGGTGTGGAGGAGCCCTTCATTTTCGATGACGCGAAGCTTGGCGTCATCCAAGATGCTGGGGATCCAGACCCCGTGAAAGCTCTCCTTCTCCGCTGCCGAAGTCGTGACTGCTGTCGCCGCCGTACCGGAAGATGAGGCGTCAGCCATTTTCTATGCGCTAGTGACCTAAGAGGGGCGGCGCTGGGAGATTTTGGGGGAGGCAGAGGAGCTCTGTTGGTGGGAGGCGTTGAGAGGAAGGAAGGAGCGCAAGTGCTGGTGAAGAGGAGAGGGAGAAATCTCACCCCTTTATATCCTTCATATGCGCCAAGATTCGTGAAGTGAAAATAGTACCCGTGCCACGCATCGTGGAAGGAGCCAGGAAACTCCCTCGTGATGATTACGCCGCCTCGATCTCCGCGCACGCATTAAAATGGCGCCTTGGTTCCGCAAATGGCGGACCCACCAACGGTCGTGCTGACGGGAATGTCTATCAGTGACGTGACTTGACCATGACTAATGTCAGATTACGTTAGAGACCAAGTTCCGGCTTAGTTTGAATTTCATGCTAGAAACCCGAATAATGTATTCATAGGTCTGACTCTTTTTGAGACCCGGATCCTATCCTTTCTTTTGAAGTTTCAGGAACCCTTCAAGATTCCGCAAGCCGAAGATCAAGCTAGACGATGATGAAATCCGACTCTGGATCTTGGTGGCTTCCGGGGGCTGCTATTGGGCATATACTTTCCGGGTATCCTCACTGTGCCTCACTGACCAGGGTGGCCCACCTCAGGTTAGAGCTTTGCTTCACGGACGGCCCAGTCAGGGAGAAGAGATGGAGTCCAATCCAGCTACAGGAAGGCCCAGAAGACTTACCGATGTAGGCCTGTGATGTTACTTGTAGTTCAAGATGTACTCTATAACCAACTCTTAGTCGTAGCTGGATAGGTCTCTCTTGTAAACCCTAGGGCGAATATCTATATAAGTCGTTCTAGGGTACGCCTTTAGGGTACCACACAGTAGTCTACAATCTCAACTCGCATAGGAGAAACCCTTGTAACCCATATTCCGGCTCTGCTGTATTACTGGATTGCTAGCAGGAGTAGGATTTGTCCAAAGCTGGTGGATTCGAACCTGGGTAAACTTGTGTGCTCACCGTCCTGGAACACCGTACGTCTCACACCCCTCTCTTCCGCACGCCTCGAGGCACCCCTCATGGCGTACATGTCATCAATCCGACGACAGTACCCGCATTACCAAAAGATGGCTCACGGTGTCTTCATGACTGCACAGTGACTGTGCCAGTACTTCCAAGAGAACCCGATAATCGTGGTGAACGACGCCCCGCTAAATCACATACTCAACAACCCCGAAGCAACAGGGTGGTTCGCCCTCTGGGGCTTCGAATTTTCTCCACGAGATATCACCTATGAGCCACGAATGATGATCAAGTCACAAATTCTGTCAAACTTCCTCGTCCACTGGATGGAGCTCTAGCTACCAAATACACCAGACATGTCAAGTCTATGGATAATGCATTTTTACGGGTCCAAATGCCAAGAGGGAGCTGGCGCCAGTGTCATATTGACATCTCCATAGGGCAACAAGATGCGGTACATACTACGGATGAAGTTCTGAGCATCCAACAATGAAGCGGAGTACGAAGCCCTGCTCCTAGGGATGCTGATAACTCCCAAGTGCAGGGGATCACCATAGTACCTCTCAATGTGGAAGTAGGGTATCGATCTGCAGGAGCAAGAAGGAAAAGCTATCTATTCTCTACAACTAAAGTGTCACAAGTTTTAGTTGATTATGCACTAAACAAGTTTTAAGGAATAAGATGGTTGTTTTAATGGTTCGAAGTTTAATGTAACAAAACAAGAATATGAAAGTGTGTGAATCCTCTTCAATGCAAGAGGATAAGACAAGGGTTCTTTTATAGGAACAATGGACATGGGTTCATGGGTTCACTTAATCCTCTCTTCTCCATCTATGGTGATTATAATATTATAGATAGTAAAGGTACACAAAATCGTCATGTTTTAATAGTACTTTTATGGTGGCTACATGTCATAAAACACATAGGTGAAAGAAGTACTCCTTTGTGTTACTAGGTCACCCTTGCAATAAGGCTATCATTTGGTTTATGTCACACCACACATCATACTTCTCCCTTTTTACCCCTAGATAAAGGATGTTGGGTAGCATTGCTATCACTCAACACATATGCCGCTGTCACTCGGCCACCCATTACCTACATACATCATACTTCTCAATGGAAAACATTCTAAACACTAGTGCAATGATTCATATGTTGTGAGTATTATCACATATCTCTCCTCTACCCCCACTTGGTGGTGTCAATCACCTCATGATATGGATAAACAAGGCATTATGTATAGATCTAAACCATTACATGCATCATAGAATATTCCCAAAGTATGAAAAAGCTATAAAAGATCCAACACAATGGTAAATGAATAACAAGTACTATCTCATAACATAATATCGACCATAGGAATTACAAAGATAGATCCATACTCATGCAAGGCACATCATATGGACTTCAACAATGATCATACATGGAGAGATTAGATCAAGTTACCACCATAAACCCAACGTCTCGGGGGTGGACTACTCCCCGCTCATCATGGATAGTGATGAGGAGGCTTGGTGAAGGAGAGAGGCGGCCGGAGGTGATTCCAGCAACGGTCCCCCCCTCCAATCTTCTTCCGGTGGCTGTCAGTAGACTCTCTATGCTTGGTGTTTTCTATCTCCGCATCCCCTCTATCGAGGACTCCCTAGGGGATCCTTATATAGGGGTTTTTAGGTCCAGAGAACTCCGTGGGCGAAAGAATCAAGGCGATCGGACGATCGAAGGAGGAAAAGAGGGTAGGTGGCGTGCCCACCTGGTCTAGGCACGCCACCTAGGCTCTTTTGGGCCTCTTGGCCCTCCAGGTGAGATTATTGTGCTCTAGATGCTTCTCATGGAATATTTGCATTCCCAAAAGTTCATGTCCATGTGACTTCGTATAGGTCCTGAAACATCAAAAACATTGAAAACAGGGTTTTTCTGCCCTGCTGGGTTATAGCCAAAATAAAGGGGATCATTGGTAAATCCCCAAATATCAATATAAAACAGGGATATAACATTATATATGATGCAAATATGTGGGAAAACATGTTAACAAACTACAAAGTTCATGTATGCATTTTGCATGCATCAACGTACCCAAGCTTAACCTATACTCGTCCTCGAGCATGATGGTGATAAAAACTAAACATGGACATTGCAGTTTGTTACCTTTGATTCTTTAATTATCATGGAAAGTTCATAGGCTCAATTCCTTTAAATGAAACATAATATGCAAGTGTACTATCAAGCTGTATATTTTACACATCTATAAACATGTTAAACAATAAGTAATCGTGTGATAAAACAAATGATGAACAAAATAAACCTTCGAGCACATTTTGATGAACCTATAGAATACGAGACTCTTTTCATGATTGGCATTGGTGTTTTATGCTTTATTTTTGGGCTACTTCTTAGTTTCATGTCCTTGATTGGAAGACTCACTTCTTAGTTCGATGTCTTCCCTTGAGATGTTTTGCATCTCGTACCGAAAGTAAGCATTGAATACATATGTTAATCCTCCATAAAGAATGTAAAAATAAAGTTTTTAGCTATGTAGTTCATGTCAACAATACTAATCAGGATGGGGTTGCAAGTATCTTTTATTTCAAAGCTTCATATGGTTTATGTTCTAAACATCTTACAAGTTGATTGTTTCATGCACCATACCTATGACCTTGCAATCCTAATGCTACTCAACTTAGGCCTGTCATTGCATGCACATGTTGGTCTTATAAACCGCAGCACTAAAGTACCTCTTGCTCCCTGTGTAGCTATATGCCCCCTTTTTGTATTTATTTATTTATTTAGCATAGGAGGTAATGTGATTCCTTGGTCATGTTCAAGGTGGGAGGGTGGCAATATATCTACTCCATAAGAATAAGTAAAATAGACAGATGAATCATATCAACAAGGATCATGTAACATCCCAAAATTTCATCTGAAATCATCATCATCGCATGTTTTTGCATTGCATTTAGAATGTCCTCCAAAAATCTGGTGCAATTTTGGGCCATGGTTAGGAATTTATGAAAATGGAACCAAAGAAAATGCTATATTACCTATTAAGTCCAAGTGAGTGCTTTGGATTAAAATAGAAGGTAATTATGTTTTATAATACCCTAAAAACCTAGTTTGAGTTTTTACAAATTTTCACAAATTGGTTTGAAACAATTTGATTCATTAAATCAAAAGTTTTGGAGAAAACTGAATTAGAAAAAAGAAAAGGAGGGAAAATTTCAAACAGCAGCAGCAGCATCTGGCCCAACCTGCCCCATTAAGCCCACCCGGCGTTTTCCCCTCTCCCCCGTTTTTCTACCGCACCCCTGGTTACCCCCTCTCGCTGACAGGTAGACCCCACGCCACGTCACCCCCCACCCTGTCGTCTTCAACCGCGCCGTCGAGCAAACCACCCCTTCTCAGCTGTTTTCAAAACGATTGATTTCTGGCCGTTCTCGCAGTGATTCTCCCAGATGAATGCTCCCTCCTCGTCATTTTCCCCCAGTCGCCCCCAGTCGCCACCCCCAGAGAGCCCCCAGGCTCCCCTAAATTCGAGCTCGAACGCCGCTCACTGACGACAACTCCGGCGACGATTCCGGTGAGTCCAGGCCGCCTGGTGCCCTCCCCTTGGTCCCATCTATTTCCCCATCTCCTGGCGCACCTACTGACCGAGCCACGCGTTTTCTTTTGCCCCAGGTCGACGACACGGACAATTCCGGCAAACTCCTCTGCTGCCACCGTCAGTTGCCTTCTCCGGTAAGGGTAGGTTTCCCGCCGCCCCTTTTTGGTCTTTACTAGGTCGTGCAGACGTTTGCGCACCTCGCTGACATCTTTTCCGGTTGGTTTGAGCCCCAGGTCTTCATCTCCGTCGCTGAGCCGAGAGTTCCGTCGACAACCGCAACTCCGGCGAAGGATCCAGGCCAAGCCCGAGCACCCCCCGCACCGCAGTGACCTCCATCGAGATCGCCACGACCCCCTCAACCTCTGGTACGTGTCCACGGTCTCCCAGCCCTCGTAGACTCACCAGAACCCCATCGGCCGACGCTCCGCCGCCGCGCGCCGTTGTTAGCACCGCCAGTCTCCGGCGAGATGCTTAGCAGCCGTTCGATCAGATCCTAGCGGTTAAGATTAGATCACTTAAACGAAAGGGTACGGCTGATCTGATCCGTCCAACGTCACTTAAATTTGACGGCTCGCAGCAGTCGATCCGGCTGAACCGGTACCAGCCAATAGGAAAGTGCCACGTCGCCAGACTATTTCGTTTAAATAGAAAAATAGACTGATTTAGTATTTAACTTAGAAATTCAATAACTTTTGATCCGCAAAGCAGAAAAATACAAATTTGGTGTCTATGGATTCAGAAAAATGAGACCTTTATTATGGAGGCCTTGTTTCACACTTTTGCCTCTGGAAAAATGGAATTATAGACCGAACCTTTTTAGGAGTATTTTGGTCACAAAAATTGTTCTATAAATTATTTTGGGGTATTTCTTATGCATTTAGATGAGGTATTCTATCCTCAGTACTGTAGACTCTGTAAAGTATGGAGTTGTGATCATATCTTTACATGTTGCATGCATTCATGTTTTTGTAATGTTTTATTGATTGAATTATTATTGTTGTATTGATCTTGTGTAGATTGTGTGGATTGTGAAGTTTGTTGCTGTGAGGATTGTACCTATTCCCCTAGCTACCATGGCAAGTGATATTTCATCCCATGTCCTATTATTTTCACTATTGCACTAGTGATATTTTGGTAGATCTTGACATGATAGAATTATTCCTATATTGCTATACTATGCTATGCTATATAGATTATATCTTGGTAGTATCCCCTAGTCAAAGGACTTTGTATGCTAGAATGCTTAGCTATGCTAGTAGAATTTGTGGGTGGAAAATACATATCAAGATAGTATGGAATGAATTTTATTTTTGTTTAACTAAGAAAACAACTATTATTAATGAAACACCTGGGTGGATTGGAACTTGCTTGGATTATGTTGAGTGGTTACTCAGGGGCCATGTCTATGGTCAGCTGGTGTATCACACTTGTGGATGGCCACCCAGGAACAAAGAGATTAGAGACATTCTTGTCATAAAGCTTCCAGTGCAGCCACATGGCATATGGGCTCTGCCTTGACCAACTAAGTTGCAAGAACTCAGCCAGACGGACAGAGGGTGGTAGTGATGATAGGATGGAACGCGTCTGTGGTGGTCTGAGGGATTGCTTCTGAAAGGTCTTGTATCGATGTATATCGAGTCTTGTGGGGAAAGTGCACCACCTCTCGAGAGGGTAAAACTAAGTACTTAGCCGTGTCCCCGGATATGGACAACTTCTGAGCCTCAAGACAATGAAGTAGTTCAATAATCTCCTCATCCAAATTTCTCTAAGTTAAAACTTGTGGGTGAACAGGGATAAAGGTTCAGTGATGTCTATCATTGGTACCTTATAACTTGAATGAAAAACTTCTTCAAAAACTATAAGTTAAACTATTTTAGCAAGGCCAGCCATAACCCCACTGAGCTATATATTCATGTAGTTGTTGGATTATACTAAGTATCTTTGGTATCACTTGCCAATACAATTCCAAATGTATTGACCCTTGTGGCTGTAACTTATTATGTTGCAGGTTACTCTGATGATGAGTAGGGTTGCGAGTCTACATTCGACATGCTTGCCTTTGGCACATGAAGACTAAGGAGTCTATTATTATTATATGTTATGTGAACTTGTGTCTTAGCCTTGGGCTAAGTGATTTGTAAGAACTATTATACTCCTGGATGTGCGATGTAATAATGACCTTTGTTTCTGTGTACTTCATCTTAAACTGTGGGTGCTAGCATTTCGATCCAGGGACTAGCACTGCAATCACAGGGATCTTACCTTATCATGGTGAGATCTTACAGATGGTATCAGAGCACTATGTTGCTTGTAGGATCGTGACCCTAGAATGGATTAGACTAAGGAAAACCCTTAGGAAAACTCTATATTCCAACTTTACACTTGTCTTTTCATCTCGTAAAACTTTTCCTAATCATCCTTCTCATCTATTTTGTAGATGTCCACCATCAATGAATCTATCAAGAAGGGACCACTAATGACTATGACCCTAGAGTGTGAGACAGAATTTCCCAATATACTCAAGAACCTCATTCTTGGCTTGGGAATGAATGGTGAAGCTGTGTACAAGGGATTTCCTGTGATGGACGAAGGACAAGAGTATTGGTGGGTGCAACTCCATTTGTACAAAGACAAGGAGGACGATCCCAAGAGTACGGGATTTTGCATGTTCACCAACTCTGAAATGCACCCGTCATTCTTTGACTCTGCAAGGAATGCTGCATGGAGAGCTATTGAGGAACTTGGGGAGAGACTCAAGTATAGAATTCTCAATACTCAGGAGGATCTCCAGGAGGAGAAGCGTCTTGCCCAAGACTCAAAGGCCACTGTGAAACGCCTTAGTAAGGATATCATAGGCCTAGCCTTGGAGCTATGTGACCAAGACAAGTAGATTTCTGCCAAGGATGCCCTGATTGCCACCTTGGTTAAGAAGGAGTGAGATATTAGTTGGACCACCACCCTTGGCGTTTTATCATGTTAGTATCTCGACCATACCAACCTATGTGGTATGGAAAAAATAAAGTTATGTCTGGAACCTTGAGTGCTTAAGTTGAATTAATGTATTGCTACTTGGAATGTTTTGTTGGTTGAACTCTCTTTTATTTTGTGACTTGTATTTTCTTTCTCTATTGTGTTACTAATTTTCTCCCTACTATGCAAAAGATGCCGAATTTTGTCTACAGCACGACCAAGGATTTCAAGGGGACTCGCTTTGGGACTCACCTATTGGAGCTAGTCCAAGTGCTTGCTCTTCCCATCCCTACCATTCAGGGACTTCAGCTGCGGAAGTTTCAGAGGAAGGACTTATGGGGATTCAAAGTTACTCAGCCAGGACGTGAGAAGGAGCCCCAAACTGGGGAGATTACCTTCAAGATACTCCATGATGACATGGAGAGGGGCCTTGACGTCGCTATGCAGGAGCTGTTGGGACGCCTATGTGGACGAGGAAGGAGAGCCTATTGTGTTGGACGAGGCCACTAAGGAGTCTATCAAGCCCGTGCGACACTACCTCCAGGACTTAGAGAGCCTCATTAGACACCTTGATACTGATAGGACTAATGTGATGCTTAGTAATGATGAACTACGAGTCCAACTTAAGGAGAAGGACAAGGCCTTCCTAGAGCAGGAAAATCGAATCAAGGAAATGGAGAAGAAGTTTGAAGATCAAGAGAAGAAATTCAAGAGCCAAGAGAAGAGAGTTCAGGAGAAGAACAAGAATATTAGAGACTTGGAGACTGAGTTAGAACTAGAGAACATTGAGCTAGAAGCGGATCACGAGGTGATAGAGAGGCTACGCACACAGAAGAGAGAGTTACAGACGAAGATCGATGCTCTGACTACCAGCTTGGAGGAATACAAGGCAGGATTCACATCAGCAGGACTTGCTCTAGTGGAGGAGGAAGTCGACATGGAGGAGCAGTGATACTGTTCCATCTACCTATCGTTCTATTATTATTGAGTGCATAGGTCATACCGACTTGTGGGTGACTATGCTAGTATGTTATCTTTGCAGACTTTGTTATTGTTGTGATGTTGGAACTTGCATGTGCTTGTTTGTCTGAATTGTTGTTTTATTTGGGTTATCTATCATTACTTACCCTTACTAAACCCACAAATGCCTCCCCGGCGCAACAACGAGGATAACAATGACAATGACAATGGAATGCAGCAGATGATGGCTACACAGACCCAATTGATGCAAATGATGACTCAATTCATGGCGAACCAGAACCAGAACAACAATAATAACAATAACAACCAGAACAATCCACCACCTTTGGATATGCTGACCAGATTTCAAAGGCTGAGACCTGCCAAGTTCTCAGGTACCTCAGACCCCATGGTAGCAAATGATTGGTTACGCTCTGTGAATAAGGACCTAGTCACGGTTGGATGCACGGATGCAGAAAACGTCAGATTTGCAGCACACTTGTTGGAAGGTCATGCAGCAACTTGGTGGAATAATTTTCAAATTACCCACCCTATTGAGGAAGTGACTTGGGCAATGTTTGAAGATGGGTTTCGCACCACTCACATCTCTGCTGGAATAATGGGATTGAAGAAAAAGGAGTTCCATAACCTCAAGCAACGCCACTGCAGTATTTCTGAATACATCGAGGAGTTCAATAATTTGTCACGTTATGCACCCAATGACGTTGACACTGATGCAAAGAGGAAGGAGAAGTTCCTAGATGGGTTGAATGATGAAATTTCTATGCAACTATCTGTTGCATATGTTCCAACTTATCAATCTTTATGTGATAAAGCTACCATCCTGGAAAACAAGATGAAGCTAGTGGAGGGTAGAAAGAGGAAGCACCATTTCGATAAGTTTGGATCAGGATCTCCTCACAAGCGCCCTCATGGTGAAGGAAGTGGGAGCTCAGGATTCCACAAGAATGGGAATCATAATAACCATCGTAACAACAACCACAACCATGATGGAAACAATCATCGTGGGCACACCAAAAGTGGATTCAGGAACAATCACAATAATCATGGCCATGGGAACCAAAATGGTCAGAACCGTCACAGTCAGCCAGCGAAGAAAGACATCAGTCAGGTGGAATGTTTCAAGTGTAAGAAGACAGGACACTATGCTAATGAATGCCTAGAAAAGAAGACAGATGGGGCTAAGCCAAACCCATTCCAAAAGGGGCATGTGAACCACATTAATGTGGAGGAAATCCAAGAAGGAGCTGATGCAGTGATCGGTAAGTTCAAGATTAATTCCTTTCCTGCACTTATCCTTTTCGATACTGGCGCATCGCATTCATTCATTTCAAGAGCATTTGTAATCAAAAACAGACTCACCACTGAAACTATTGGATGTCCTATTAAGTTAAGTTCTCTGGGTGGAGAAATGATAGTAAATTCAGGGTGCCGATAGATCATCCTAGAAATTGGAAAACACAAGTTCCCGATTAGTTTAATAATCCTAGAGTCCCAAGGATTAGATGTCATATTAGGTATGGACTGGTTGACCCGTTATGAAGGGGTGATTAATTGTGCCAATCGGACTGTTATGCTTACCACCCCAGAAAAGAAAAGGATCAGGTTCAAGTCTAACTTTGAACCCAAGGGGAGCAAGGTTAACCATCTTAAGGGAGTGAGCCTAGACATTGTGCCAATAGTGAAGGAATACCCAGATGTGTTTCCCGAAGAATTACCTGGCATGCCACCAGATAGGGATGTGGAGTTTCTAATAGACCTACGGCCAGGAACAGGGCCTATAGCAAAGAGACCTTATAAGATGTCCGTTGACGAGTTAAAAGAACTCAAGAAGCAATTAAGAGAACAACTGGAAAAGGGATTTATCCAACCAAGTTCATCATCCTGGGGAGCACCAGTTTTGTTTGTTGAAAAGAAGGACCGAAGCCAGAGACTATGCATAGATTATCGTTCACTTAATGAAGTGACCATAAAGAATAAGTACCCCCTGCCTAGAATAAATGATCTCTTCGATCAACTAGAGGGTGCATGTGTGTTCTCAAAAATTGATCTCCGATCAGGATACTTTCAACTAAAGATTAGAGAACATGACATACCGAAGACTGCATTCACCACTAGATACGGGTTGTATGAATATACAGTGATGCTGTTTGGATTGACTAACGCACCAGCCTATTTCATGAACATGATGAATAAAGTATTCATGGAGTTCCTTGACAAGTTCGTAGTGGTATTCATCGATGATATATTGGTATACTCCAAAAGCAATAAAGAACATGAGGAACATCTACGCCTGATTCTAGAGAAATTCAGGGAACATAAACTTTATGCCAAGTGGCTGAACGAAGTGGGTTTTCTTGGGCACATAGTATCTAGAAATGGTATAGCTGTTGATCCAGCAAAAGTGGAAGCTGTGACAGAATGGGAACCTACTAAATTAGTTAAAGAAGTCTGTAGTTTCCTTGGTCTGGCAGGATACTATCGAAGGTTCATTGAAAATTTCTCTAAGATTGCAAAGCCCATGACTAATCTGCTGAAGAAGGAGAATAAGTTTAATTGGACAGAAGCTTGTGAAACCAGCTTTCAGGAATTGAAAAAGAGACTGGTGTCAGCACCAGTGTTATGTTTGCCAGATCTTGAGAAAGATTTTCAAGTCTATTGTGATGCATCTCACCAAGGACTGGGAGGTGTACTGATGCAACAAGGTAAAGTTGTAGCTTATGCATCAAGACAACTCAAAAATCATGAAGTGAACTATCCTACTCATGATCTAGAGTTGGCATCAGTTGTGCATGCACTAAAAACATGGAGGCATTATCTTATGGGGAAGCGTTGTGAAATGTTCACCGATCACAAGAGTTTGAAATATATTTTTACACAGAAAGAGCTCAACATGAGACAAAGAAGATGGCTAGAACTCATCAAGGACTATGACTTAAGTTTACAATACCATCCTGGAAAGGCAAATGTTGTAGCCGATGCATTAAGCCGCATGGTCTATGTGAATGGCCTCAACAAAGGAGAATTGCCGGAGGAGTTGTGTGCTCAATTTAGAGAGCTGAGGCTCGAAATTGTGCCTGAAGGGTACCTTGCATCCTTGGAGGTGCAGCCCACACTAATGGATAGAATTCAAGAGGCCCAAAAGTTGGACAAAGAAATGGATGAAATCAAAAGTAAAGTTAGTGAAGGAAAGGCAAAAGGATTCCATGTAGATGAACAAGGAATCTTATGGTACGAAAAACGTATCTGTGTTCCACAGGATCCGGAACTTAAGAAGTTGATCTTACGAGAAGCTCACAATTCACCATATTCAATTCACCCTGGCAACACCAAGATGTATATGGATGTTAAGGGAAGATTTTTGTGGAATAATCTAAAGAAAGATATAGCAGAACATATTGCTCTATGCGACATGTGTAGTCGTGTAAAGGCAGAACATCAAAAACCGGCAGGACTATTGCAACCGCTACCAATACCTGATTGGAAATGGGATAAAATCGGTATGGATTTCATCACTGGACTGCCAAGGACTAGATCTGGATATGATTCCATATGGGTTATCGTTAATCGCTTGACAAAAGTGGCCCATTTCATACCAGTAAAGACCACTTATACAAGCGCAAAGTTAGGTAAGATTTACATGAACAGAATTGTATGTTTGCATGGGGTACCTAAGAGTATCGTATCTGACAGAGGGACTCAATTCACTTCACACTTTTGGCGACAACTTCACGAGTCACTGGGAACTCGGTTAGAATTTAGCACTGCATTTCATCCGCAAACAGATGGGCAGACAGAAAGGACCGATCAAATATTAGAGGATATGCTGAGAGCCTGTGCGTTAGATTATGGATCCAGTTGGGATGAAAGTTTACCGTACGCCGAGTTTTCTTACAATAACAGTTATCAATCGAGCATAGAAATGGCTCCATTTGAATTCCTTTATGGAAGGAAGTGTACTACACCATTTCTATGGAATGGAGTAGGAGAAAGAAACTTGTTCGGACCAGACCTAATCAAAGAGGCCGAGGAGAAAGTCAAGATGGTAAGAGATAGGCTAAAGGTAGCTCAATCTCGGCAAAAGAGCTATGCTGATCCAAAACGTAGAGAGGTTACCTACGAGGTTGGTGATAGAGATTATCTCAGGGTATCACCACTTCGTGGTGTGAAGAGATTTGGAATCAAAGGAAAACTAGCACCACGCTATGTAGGGCCTTTCAAGATTTTGAGTCGCAAAGGAGAAGTAGCATATGAGATAGAATTACCAGAATCTTTGTCAGCAATTCACAATGTATTCCATGTTAGTCAGCTGAAAAAGTGTCACCCAGAGATGGAAGAAACTTCATTGAAAGACACTATACCATTGGAGGAAGTTCAGCTAGATAATGATCTCACTTATGAAGAGAAACCTATTAAGATTCTGGAGACTACAGAAAGAATTACCCGTACCAAGACCATCAAATTCTGCAAAGTGCAGTGGAACCATCACACTGAATCAGAAGCAACCTGGGAGCGAGAAGATGAACTTCGGAGAGATCACACTCACCTATTTGCTAGCCAACCCGAATCTCGAGGGCGAGATTCATCTTAAGGGGGTTAGATTTGTAAGATCCCAAAATTTCATCTGAAATCATCATCATTGCACTCATATCATCATGGCATGTTTTTGCATTGCATTTAGAATGTCCTCCAAAAATCTGGTGCAATTTTGGGCCATGGTTAGGAATTTATGAAAATGGAACCAAAGAAAATGCTATATTACCTATTAAGTCCAAGTGAGTGCTTTGGATTAAAATAGAAGGTAATTATGTTTTATAATACCCTAAAAACCTAGTTTGAGTTTTTTAAAAATTTCACAAATTGGTTTGAAACAATTTGATTCATTAAATCAAAAGTTTTGGAGAAAACTGAATTAGAAAAAAGAAAAGGAGGGAAAATTTCAAACAGCAGCAGCAGCATCTGGCCCAACCTGGCCCATTAAGCCCACCCGACGTTTTCCCCTCTCCCCCGTTTTTCTACCGCACCCCTGGTTACCCCCTCTCGCTGACAGGTAGACCCCACGCCACGTCACCCCCCACCCCGTCGTCTTCAACCGCGCCGTCGAGCAAACCCCCCATTCTCAGCCGTTTTCAAAACGATTGATTTCCGGCCGTTTCTCGCAGTGATTCTGCTCGATGAATGCTCCTACTTAATCCTCACCCCCTCCTCATCATTTTCCCCCAGTCGCCACCCCCAGAGAGCCCCCAGGCTCCCCTAAATTCGAGCTCGAACGCCGCTCACTAACGGCAACTCCGGCGACGATTCCGGTGAGTCCAGGCCGCCCGACGCCCTCCCCTTGGTCCCATCTATTTCCCCGTCTCCTGGCACACCTACTGACCGAGCCACGTGTTTTCTTTTGCCCCAGGTCGACGACACGGACAATTCTGGCGAACTCCTCTGCCGCCACCGTCAGTCGCCTTCTCCGGTAAGGGTAGGTTTCCCACCGCCCCTTTTTGGTCTTTACTAGGTCATGCAGACGTTTGCGCACCTCGCTGACTTCTTTGCCGGTTGGTTTGAGCCCCAGGTCTTCATCTCCGTCGCTGAGCCGAGAGTTCCGCCGGCAACCGCAACTCCGGCGAAGGATCCAGGCCAAGCCCGAGCACCCCCCGCACCGCAGTGACCTCCATTGAGATCGCCACGACCCCCTCAACCTCTGGTACGTGTCCACGGTCTCCCAGCCCTCGTAGACTCACCAGAACCCCATCGGCCGACGCTCCGCCGCCGCGCGCCGTTGTTAGCACCGCCAGTCTCCGGCGAGATGCTTAGCAGCCGTTCGATCAGATCCTAGCGGTTAAGATTAGATCACTTAAACGAAAGGGTACGACTGATCTGATCCGTCCAACGTCACTTAAATCTGACGGCTCGCAGCAGTCGATCCGGCCAAACCGGTTCCAGCCGATAGGAAAGCGCCA
Organism: Avena eriantha; assembly: GCA_910589775.1. Lineage (NCBI taxonomy): Eukaryota > Viridiplantae > Streptophyta > Magnoliopsida > Poales > Poaceae > Avena > Avena eriantha. The sequence continues at coordinate 227,398,695 of OU342740.1, forward strand.
CGTCGCCAGACTATTTCGTTTAAATAGAAAAATAGACTGATTTAGTATTTAACTTAGAAATTCAATAACTTTTGATCCACAAATCAGAAAAATACAAATTTGGTGTCTATGGATTCAGAAAAATGAGACCTTTATTATGGAGGCCTTGTTTCACACTTTTTCCTCTGAAAAAATGGAATTATAGACAGAACCTTTTTAGGAGTATTTTGCTCACAAAAATTGTTCTATAAATTATTTTGGGGTATTTCTTATGCATTTAGATGAGGTATTCTATCCTCAGTACTGTAGACTCTGTAAATTATGGAGTTGTGATCATATCTTTGCATGTTGCATGCATTCATGTTTTTGTAATGTTTTATTGATTGAATTATTATTGTTGTATTGATCTTGTGTAGATTGTGTGGATTGTGAAGTTTGTTGCTGTGAGGATTGTACCTATTCCCCTAGCTACCAAGGCAAGTGATATTTCATCCCATGTCCTATTATTTTCACTATTGCACTAGTGATATTTTGGTAGATCTTGACATGATAGAATTATTCCTATATTGCTATACTATGCTATGCTATATAGATTATATCTTGGTAGTATCCCCTAGTCAAAGGACTTTGTATGCTAGAATGCTTAGCTATGCTAGTAGAATTTGTGGGTGGAAAATACATATCAAGATAGTATGGAATGAATTTTATTTTTGTTTAACTAAGAAAACAACTATTATTAATGAAACACCTAGGTGGATTGGAACTTGCTTGGATTATGTTGAGTGGTTACTCAGGGGCCATGTCTATGGTCAGCTGGTGTATCACACTTGTGGATGGCCACCCAGGAACAAAGAGATTAGAGACATTCTTGTCATAAAGCTTCCAGTGCAGCCACATGGCATATGGGCTCTGCCTTGACCAACTAAGTTGCAAGAACTCAGCCAGACGGACAGAGGGTGGTAGTGATGATAGGATGGAACGCGTCTGTGGTGGTCTGAGGGATTGCTTCTAAAAGGTCTTGTCTCGATGTATATCGAGTCTTGTGGGGAAAGTGCACCACCTCTCGAGAGGGTAAAACTAAGTACTTAGCCGTGTCCCCGGATATGGACAACTTCTGAGCCTCAAGACAATGAAGTAGTTCAATAATCTCCTCATCCAAATTTCTCTAAGTTAAAACTTGTGGGTGAACAGGGATAAAGGTTCAGTGATGTCTATCATTGGTACCTTATAACTTGAATGAAAAACTTCTTCAAAAACTATAAGTTAAACTATTTTAGCAAGGCCAGCCATAACCCCACTTAGCCATATATTCATGTAGTTGTTGGATTATACTAAGTATCTTTGGTATCACTTGCCAATACAATTCCAAATGTATTGACCCTTGTGGCTGTAACTTATTATGTTGCAGGTTACTCTGATGATGAGTAGGGTTGCGAGTCTACATTCGACATGCTTGCCTGTGGCACATGAAGACTAAGGACTCTATTATTATTATATGTTATGTGAACTTGTGTCTTAGCCTTGGGCTAAGTGAGTTGTAAGAACTATTATACTCCTGGATGTGCGATGTAATAATGACCTTTGTTTCTGTGTACTTCATCTTAAACTGTGGGTGCTAGCATTTCGATCCAGGGACTAGCACTGCAATCACAGGGATCTTACCTTATCATGGTGAGATCTTACAGATCATCATGCTGTAAGTTTCCACCATGAGTTGCCGCACGGCGCATGGATTTGACTAGCGGTTTAGGAGTGTTTTCACTCAACATGCCTACTCCAGTATGCACACTTTATTTCACATTGATTCAATCCATATGCATAACGTTAACATGATTAATTATCAACATTCAACATAGAAATCTTGTGTCATGACAACATGGTTTGGCCAACAAAAACTAATAAGATGTAAAACACAAATATTTCCATAGTGGTATCACCCTAAACCTTACTTTCTTATGAGCTTTAAAATACATGAACAATGTGTTTTTAAGAATGTTTGGAGGATTAACATACATAATATACTTGAAAGTAGATTTTTCCACAAATAGGTGGATATGCCTAGTCTAGTTCATGGGGTTTGGCACAAGTCTTAGCTTGTAGTGTGAAGGCTTAGCAAAAAGAGATCTAAAGAGTGTGCCATCTAGTTCATAATGCTAACATTAATTTTCTCACCTTGCTCCTTAATGTTGAACATAAATATACACAAGCAAAGGATACAAATTAATAGGCACAAACCAAAGCATACTTCATATAAAGTACTCGAGCTTACGAACTAGACACAACATGAATTCCAGCTTTTTGCTTTTATCTCCCCTTTTATTTTATTTCAAGGCATTCATATTCAATCTTAATATCATTATGGCAAAGTTTATTTTCAGTATTGTAATCATAAACATTCATAATAACAGTGATGGTGGTCCTTTTATTGCAAACAAAAGTAAACAAGACAAAACAGACGCTCTAAGTTTCTACGATAGTTTTATGTTGCTCGAAAAACAAAGTATAGAGGTTTGCAAACCGAGAGTTCAATAAGTCCAGTGGGGTGCCTTGGGCATCCCCAAGCTTATGGTTTTAAACATCCTTGGATTTCTCTTAGTGTGATGTTCCTCTATTCCCTGTCAAAATACTTCAACACAAAACTTCTCTCCCATCTCTTTTCTGAGTGGTGACATTAGTGGCACAAAAGCATAATAGTTGCTGCAAATATATCAAAGACAAAATTCTTTCTAAATTTTCCAGCAAGGATATAATGTGTTTACATATCCCTAGCATATACTATGACTCATAACAATCATTTTAGGACACTTGGGAATGGTTAAAACAAGACATGGCAGAATCTGTCCAGTTTTTCAACAGCAGCAAAACGAATTTATTTCACCCACTTAGACATGTTAGGAATTTTAGCAATTTTTTGTGCATACATAGGATGGAAATTTGTAAATTCTGTGTAAATATGAGCGCAATCGGAGTTACAGAAAAATCAGAAAATTCTTGCACTAAAAACTGTTCTGTAGAAAATTGCTACTCCATATGTTTACAACTTTTATAGCATCCAAAATGGGTTCCACTTGGTACTTTATTAAAAATTACAGAAAAGAAATTAAAAGGACTCTTTAACTATAGCAAGCATGTATAAAAATAAATGACCAGGTTCCCTCCCAAAAATCGCTTCCTTTATAGCCATATAGCTATACTTTACTTACTCGATTCAATTGATGTGGAGATCATGTGGTAGCTTGGTGCTATCTCCTTTATCATCTATGAGAAGTTCCCCTACATCCCCAAGCTTAGGTTGGACCATATCTTTTTCTTCTTCATTCTTCTCTCCTTTGTGGTGCATGGACATCCCCAAGCTTGGGGTGTTATCATCTTGTTTCTGGAAAATATGAGTGCTTCCTGTGGCACTTTCAATTTCATGATGGTTATCATTATAACATGCAAATACATTCGCAGGGATCATTGTTTCACAATTATGATCATTATATTGAGTACTATTATACAACGGCTCATGTTCTATGGAGGCAATAACACTACTAGATTCATCTTTACCAAGAATTCTTTCTACCCAACTATCATAAGAATCATCATAAAAAGCATGTAAATCAACAGAATCATCAAGTATAGGGTTTTCATCATAAAGATCATTGTTACTTGAAATAATAACTTTATTTGCCCATGCCACAGGTATTATTGTTACACATAGAGGGTCATTCAAATATTTATCAAACATCATGCCCAAGCCATATTCATCATCACTTTCAAAACTATTATCAATAATAATATCATTTTGCATGTGTTGATCATCATCAGAATCAAAATCAAAATCAAAAGAGGATGGTGAGTGCAGATATGGAGGATCCTCTAATAGCATTTCCCCTTCTATATATATTCTTCTTCTTGTTCCTTCAAGCCATTATATCTCTCCTTGATAGAAACAAGATTTTTATAATATTCAAGGATATAGGTATTCTTACCAAAAGGTTTCAAGGGTTGTTCAAGTGTTGTAGCAAGTTTTGGTGTGCGGCTATGAGTTTCATTTGCTACCAACATAACTATCTCAAGAAATCCCATTACAATAGTTGCCGTGGTGGTGGCACGTCAGATGCCATGTATAGGCTAAAGATGGGGCCAATGAGCACTAGAGGTATCCAGGGAGGGATATCATGGTGATTCTAGACACAAACGGCTACATTCTCCCTTATCAATGGTGGATTACAAGGGCTCCTTGAGATAGTCTTAGGGAAGAAGAGGACTAGCTTCTCTACTACCCGTACAACTCTCTTGGGTTTTCCCTTAGTAAAAATGGCCGACCCTCTCTATAGAGATCCTGCCACTCATTATATAGGGGGGCTAGGTTACAAGTTAGGGCATACATGGAAGGCGTATCCTTCGAATACGCCTCTCCCAAAATAGCAAAGCGATGCTCCTCTTTTCTCTGTCTAAGCTAATCCAGACCTAGGGCATAAGCCTCTTTGAGCCCCTATGTGGCACGGTGTCATCCGACATAGCCAACGTCACCCGATATAGGCAACGTCACCTTTGTCGACCCATACTCGCTGGTCCATCCCTCTATCTGCTGCGCTCATGCTACAGTGGAGAAAGAAAACCTTTGACCAAGAAGATTCCTTCCTTCCCTTGTAACCCAAGTGGTAACCCGGCTCAGGCCTGGTTAACTCGGCCCCATGGGTACTTGCAAACAAGTTACAAAGAGCTAGCCGACATATTTTTTATGTCAGCCGGGGTAACGTTAGACGAATGTAGGGGGGATGACCTCGGGTAGGCCAAGACGGGACCAACCGACTGGCTACAAGGAGCTCTGGCCGTCTGGACCTAGAACAAGGAAACATAATCGGGTGGAATCCTCCACCTGGTCCATACCCAAGTTTCCCCGGCTAGCCCGTCTAGCCGGGTAGCTAGAAGAACCGACTGGGAGGCCGCTCCTAGCCGGTCGGCACGGATCCGCTGGCCATGGTACAGTGGGGATGCCGCTCCTTGCTGAGCGCACCTCTGGCCGGATAGGCTAGCTAGCCTGGTCGGCACTACCAGACAACTGTGCCAAAGCTGGAGGCTGACGAGGAAAGCAAGAGCTGACGAGTAAAGCTCCGGCTCACGAATAAAGAGCCGGCTGATGGATAAAGAGCCAGCTGACAAGTAAAGCAAGGGCACTGGACACTGTAGCACTGTCCCCCTGTACTGGAGGCTTGACTGGACCCAGGCCTACCGTTCGGGCCTGTCCAGCCGGCCCACTGTGCAAGGCCCAAATCCAAATAGTAAACCCTAGAATACATCTTGTAAACTGCCTCCTCAGCCAGTATATAAGGGGAGGTAGTGCTAGGGTTCTAGGTAGACAATGACAAGTTAGAGGTTCTCTAGATTGGACAAGTTGAGTAGTTCGTCTTCTTCTTCTAGCAAGGAGTAGCCAGGAAAATAGCTCAAGGAGCATCTGTACTAGGCGTTTTCCCGTTGATAGTAGATCCTTGCAGGAGTAGGAGCTTTACCTCGCCAAGAGGGCTCCGAACCTGGGTACATCGCTGTGTTTGCAGTATCTGTGCCCAACCTGTTGCGAGTAGCCACCGATAGCACCCTAATTGTCCCCTTTCTTGCCATCCTCGATGGTACTGCCATGTTCCACACCACAATAGTTGGCGCCCACCATGGGGCACAGCCCTTCGGGTGGGATCATCTTTCGCACAGGACTTCCGCTCGTCACCGGTGAACAAGTCACCTCCGACCTCGTCCTCACCTTCGGCTCCTTCGACTGTGTCCTCGACAACGTATCCTGCTTCACCGGGGGAACCTTCCCAAGTGGAGGCTCCATCATGCACTTCGGCGAGCATCGCGTCTACGTCGCCACCGTCACCGAGGCTTTTCCTCGTAAGGTCGTCACCATGTCCGGCACGCCCCCTGGTTTCTCCGCTTCGCGGGTCGCCAGTGGCAACATTGAGGTCATGATGGCGGGCTTGGGCGAGAACCGCCACCCACCTCTAGAGCGCAACGTGGATGGCCGTGCCACCAACTCACGCCTCCCGAACAAAGACCTGCTCACCGCGTCCATTGAGCACCTCCGCAAGCCCATCACCCCCATTGAGGCAGATCCAGCAGCCTCCTGGAACAAGTTGGCAAGGTGGCAGCCACCCAACACTGGATGAATGCGACCATGCGTAAGTACAACATCGTGCACGGCTTCGCTCGCTTACCCGGCACCAGCCGCCTGGCCCAGCCTCAAGTCTGAAACCTCGGTTCGGAGATGGGTCGTGCTGCCGATCCGCGTACACCTGCGGTGCAGCCGGTCTATAGCACTCCCGCCAAGAACATGAGGGCTGCGGAGGCGGCAGTCGCTGAACTAAGCCACCTGGAGGGAGAGGAACTGCTCCGTCAGCAAGCATGTGTCCAGCTTCTCGTGGTCATGACAAACAAATAGCAGGCTGAGGCGGAGCTCAATATGGGTGGTAACAGCAAAACCCTACCGGCTCGTTGGATGGCAGATCTGGCTATAGGTGCCAGCAAAGCATCTTCCCCAAATGCCGCAAGGCCGAGCAACCTTCCACGTGGAGGATCAGTAGGACGTGGTCACAACGCCCGTGACACCGCAGCTGTAACCAGCCGGAATTGCGAGCCGGCCGATGAAGCTGGAAAAGGCCAAGTGCTGCCCAAGTCCCGCCTATCCGGCCGGCTGGGACCGCTCGAGCCGGAAGAACAGCAAGACGCATGTGCGCGAATCGACCTGCTGGTCCAGTCACGCGTGCTGGAATAAGAAAGCCCGGCCAGACCAAGATGCTTTGGACCATGCATCCGGAATGAATCGTTTCCAAAGGGATATTCGCTCCCAAGGGATACGCCAAAATAGAACGGCTCGGTTAAGCCAGAGGATTGCCTGGTGGACTACACCACCGCGGTAGGCATCACAAACGGCAACCGCCGGGTGGCCCTGCGCTATGCCCCCCTCATGCTCCTCGACCCAACCAAGACATGGCTCAACAGCCTCCCTCACAACAACATCAATGCTTGGATCAATTTGGAGCAGGCGTTTGTCCGCAACTTCACTGGCACCTACAAGCACCCATGCTGACCCGGCGAGCTCGCCCTTTGCATGCAGGGTCCGGATGAATATGACCGCTCCTACATCACCTAGTGGACGAGCATGCACAACTCCAGCGAGGGGGTACGCGAGCACTAGGCGGTTGACTTCTTCATCAACGGTTGTAGAGACGTCAATATGCTCAAGCACAAGCTTCGCCGAGCGGAGCCCACCACCATGGAGAAGACCATGGCCATCGCGAACAAGTATGCCACCGCTGACGCGGCAGTGAAAAGATCCATCCGGGTGGACGATCAGGGGGAAATCATCGTCCACGTCGTTGTGGATCAGCGCTAGCCGGAAGGAAATGGCAACAACTCCAGGCGGCATGAAAACCGCCACGGCAAGAGAAAGGACGACCAGCCCAATAACCAATATGGTTCTAGGAAGGTGGCGACAGTGCAGGAGGATCCGGCTGCAGGCGAAAGCCGGAGACAGAAGCCTAATGATCGTCCTCCTAGGCCCAAGTACACCATCGAGTCAATGCTTGATGGGCCATGCAAGTTCCACAACGGGGGCAACAGACCGGCTACGCATTCCACATGCCAGTGCACCGGGACGAAGAAGATGGTAGAGATTGCTGGTGTGCCGGCTGCGCAGGCACCACCTCCCCCAGCCGGCGGGCCTCCAGGCGACCGCAATAACCAGCGCCAGAGGGGAGATGACGATGACCACTATCCCCGCCAGGTGGGAAACTACCACATATTCACGATGGAGCCGGAGACCAAGCACGACAAGAGACGTCGCGAGGCGGAGGTGAACATGATCGTTCCTCCCGTCCCCCAATACCTCAACTGGTCGGAGCAAGGAATTGCGTGGAGCCGGAAGGACCAGGCAGCTGTGTTGCCTCACCTAGGCACCTACGTGATGGTTCTAGACCCCATCATCGTCTCCAAGAAGCATTCCTGCAGATTCTCTCATGTCCTTGACGACGGCGGGAGCAGAAACAACCTCCTGTACCGTAGTTCGCTGGACCAGCTCGGCATCAGCGAGTCGTAGCTGGACCTGTCAAGCACCTCCTTCCATGGAGCCGTTTCGGGGCCGTCGCATTCACCCATTGGAAAAATCCGGCTGGACGTCATCTTCGGCACGGAGGATAACTTCCACCGTGAGCCCATATGGTTGGAGGTGGTCAACCTCTCTAGTGTGTACCATGCTATCCTGGGGCGCCCAGCGGTCACCAAGTTCATGGCAGTACCACACTACGCATACCTCAAGATAAAGCTACCAGGGACAAAGGGTGCCATCACCGTGGTTGGCTGCTACAGGCGGTCTTTGGAGTGCGCCACATACGGCTCCAAGATAGCGGAGCCCATGATCATCGCAGAGGAAAAACGTGTTACCATGAAAACGTGGCGGCCCTGCAGAAGGTCATGCCGGATGGCGAGCCCAAGCCCGTAGGAGAAGCGTAGTTCAAGCCTTCCTAGGGAACAAAGAAGATCCTGCTGGATGAGGCCGAGTTGGACAAGTTCGTCCTGGTTGGAGACGGCCTCGACAACAAATTGGAAAGCACGCTCGTCGACTTCCTCCGTGAGAATCAGGATATCTTCGCATGGTCCCATAAGGACATGCCGGGTGTTCCGAGAGAGCTCGCCGAGCACTCCTTACATGTGGGGCCCTCGGATTAATCCTTCGGGAATCCTGTTATGCATAAAACCACGATCCCATGATCAGTTAGTCGTGGCACATAACCGACAAGTATCATTACATCATCCGAGAATATACCGAATTACAATACTTACATAAATGCCGTTATGGCTACATCAATAGTCATTAGCGGAATGTCATGAAGTGTAGAGCCCGAGCCATGCCTTAACCTACAGGAAACTGACTGGGAGAACATCCTAGATCGCATAGACGCCAACCTCCTCTTCTTCTTGAAATCTGACCAAGTTAATAGCCAGGGACAATGCCGGTGAGTACTTTGAATGTACTCGCAAACCACCTTAATAGCATAATAATAGCAAGAGGATATGCAATATGGTTGTGGTAGTAGGAGGGCTCCAAGAGGGGTTCTTTTCTCAAATAGTCTCTCTTGTAGATATAGCATCTACATATCCTTGTTGAAAACTTTTGTAAACATTTTGGAAACCTTTTTATTTTGAAAAGTTTTGGAAAACTTTAGGACTGGGTCACCCATTTGTTTCTCCTTTACGGTCATCCCATGACCAAACTCCTTCCATCCCTTTCTGAACATCCCATGGTCAAAACAGGGATCCTTTCCGACCATCCCATGGTCAAAACATTTTCAAAGCCTTTACTTTTCCGAAATCCTTTTTGAAATAAAAACCAACACCGCTCTACATCAACCTTTCCAACCGTCCATGACCGCGGACACGGCTATTCGAATAGATTTACACTCTGCAGAGGTTGTACACTTTACCCACACCATCTAGGTACACTACCCTGATCTTCACTGATCGTGGGTCGAGTAACCGATCAAGACTCTCCGGATGCCCACTCCAATATAAGTGCCTACCCTATGGGTGTTAATCCCCTCAACACCGGGACGTCGGGCGAGGACCAACCGGAGCGCTTTTTCCACTCCTCAAGAGTGTGCGCTTTTCAATGAGGGGCCCATAGTAACGCGTGGAGGCCTGCCGATCCTTCGTTCCTTCTCCAGGTCCCACCTTTATCAGAGAAGGCCCACCCTCCAGGGATCCCCGATCCCCTGTAGTAGTTGCGAGGCAGCTCATACCAGAATAGACAACCATCAAATCCAGCCCTGTCCCATACCAGAGTAATGTGGTTGCACAGGGTTAAGTTGTTATAGCTAGACTGCAAAGAACCAGGTGCGTTTTTGTAAACCTTTTTCCTCCAGTTTTCCTCCAGCATTTTGTAAAAACAAAACCTTCTTCTTTTTCAACATCTCTTGGGAGGTCCCACCTCACCAGGGTTTTATCATAAGATATTTGGTAAAAACCTTTTTCTTGGGTCTTCCCGTCCGCTAGTTTTTGCTTCGGCTAAAATGGGGTCTCCAAAGGGGGCATGGTGGGTATGCACCATCTATTCTACTAGGTCAAGTAGGTGTCTCCAAGGGGGTTGTACTTTGTAGTACCAAAGTGTAATGGTTTGGAGGAGCCAAACCACTACCATATATATATGTATATATCAACATATAGTCAAACAATGCAGTTTTTAATAAACAGTAGATAAAACATGCATAAGTAAAATAGTAGGACAAGGCTTATGAACAAGAAGGTGGCTTGCCTGTGATCAGCAATATGGCATAATTGTCCCTGGCCTTCTTCTTTAGCTAACCCATAATACCAATTCAAATTAAAAATACCACTTCTTCTGCTCTCGGATTTCATCGCAACTATCGTCGTCCCGGCAACACATGCAAACAAACCAAGCCACAATCAACATCAGGCATTCAAGCACCAATACATACAGCAAACAACTAGATAATACAAGATTACAATCAGTAGGTCTTAGGAAGAATGGATTAATGAGATTGGCCTCGGAGAAGGGGATGAAAATCCCTTAGGATTTATAGTCTAGAAACTACCTAAGAGATGGATTTTGGAGCAAGACCATATTCTGTATGGTACCATTGCAAAAACATGATACCAACAGATAGGTATTGATAATATGAAACCAACAAAAGTAGTTTCACTATTTTATCACTTTTCTTTAATTTCCTATGAATATTCTAGGGGTAAAGGCTCTAGTTTTAGGAAATAATTCTCCAGAAAAGTTCTGGAGATCTAAAAATTATTTCCTTGGATGGTTTAGTAGGGTTTGATGTGCTTGTTCACTGACAGTTGGAATTAGGTCAATACAATTAATAAAATGCCCTTAGGAAATTCCCAAAGGCAGTTTTGTACCCAACTTGTCTTTTTCAACAGATTAAACCTATAGTAGCTTTTTATTTGATTCCAATGACACATGGAAGGTACTTGGAATACCTTGCTGTAGAAATTGGAATAACCCTTTTTGGAGCAGTATAGATACTATAGTGATTTTAGAGGTGAATAAACCATGCACAGAATAGTTTAATTCACAGAAAACTATCCAAGGCTCAATAAATCATGAGCTCCTGGATTTGGATATGACTTAGTGTACCCCATCACAGAGAGTTGTATTTAGGTCAATATTTCTGTGGGTTTGACCTATAGAAATTCCTAAAGTCGGATCAGAGCTGTTTTTGTTATTTTTCCTAAAGCTAAAATATTGTTTACCTTGGCATGGGGTTCATGCTAATGGATGGGTATAGAAAATATCTTCCAGGAGGACTTGGGTTCAGCCCAATAGGAGATGTATAATTCCTAGAGGAATTTATTGAGTGAAAAATATAATCTTTAGACGATTGAATGCCAGAAAATAATAAAGATTATTTTGGGCAAGGGACTGGTTCTGCATGTTGTACAGAACACTTGGGTACTTGGTAAAAATTAGATCTGTACAAAACAGCTGGTTTTCCATTTTTATTAAGATTTAATCATACTCAGCTATTTAGTAGCCCTCTTGAAAAAGAAAAGGGTTAGGGGGTTCTATGGGCTGGCCACGAGGACAAATGGGCTAGAACAGCACCAGCCAGCCCACTTGCTGGCGATCTGGCGCGGGAGGGGATTTTGAAGGGCTGCCAGGTGGGCCCTAGCGGTCAGGGGCAGCAGCCGGTCGAAGGGGTATCCGACGACCTCGGTCGTTCGATCAAGAGAGATCGACGGTGCCCGCTCTTCTTCTTCCCCTGGCCAAGGAACAGAAGGAGTGAACCCTAGGGTCGGTGTGGCGACCGTAGGGGGGCTCACTAGGGGGCGCGCAAGGTGCCGGGTAGCGGAGGAGGTGACGCGGGACTCACCGGCGGTCATATTGATGGGCGGCGGCGTTTGTTTCGGTGCAGATTCAAGGTCGCGTGCATCTGTGATGGCATGGACAGCTCGGGTGCACGCTGGGGCATGCCTGGGAGCCTGCATGTCGTCCTGGGGGTTGTCTGGCCGACTTGGAGGGGGTGGAGGTCCTGTGGAGCGCAGGGCAGCTGCCTGCAGAGAAGAATGGGGCTCGGGCGTCGGGTTTGCAGGAGGTGCTCCATTTGGCCGAGAGCTGGAGCGGCAGTCTCCGGTGATCCTGCAAAGGAAGGAGGACAGGGAGATCTACAGAGAGAGTGGTAGGGAGTGGCTTGTTCGATGGTGGCTTCACCTTCTTGAAGAATGGCCGATGGAGTTTCCTTCCCTCTCCAATGAGATGTGGAGGGGAGGGAGGAGCTGGGGCTCGTGGGAGGGGTGCTCTGGGTTCCAGGGGGGACATGAAGGAGCAGGGGCAGGGGTGAGAGCCTCTGGCCCTAATAAACCGAAGGGGAGGCTCATTGTAGACATGGCCCATGGAGCAAGGGTGAGGGAAGTGAAACCTGGGGAGGGTTTTCTGGGGGCGGTGGAGGGTGTTTCTGGTCGTGTGCAGAAGAGGGGTGAGGGTGAGATGGTTGCTAGAAGAAGTAGAGAAGGGGTTATGACCAATGGGTGCCTCTCTCCTTCCTCCAAGCACTAAAGGACAAGGGGAAGGGGTGCTATAGTGCCATTCTACAGTGATCATGACAAGATATGAGTGCTGGGTGTTATGGTGCCTTGTCTTGCAAGAGTGGTGGTGGTTTGATGTTGGTTTAGTTTATTTGTAGCTAGATTTGCCAAATTGGGGGAATAGATGGTTGTGAAACAAGTTCAAAAACTTACTTTGTCCAAGATGAGGAAATGGTACTGGTAGATGGATAGAGTTAATTGGCTTCTCTAGGATTTATTTGGGATTTTTCAGAGGACCTTAAGCCCACATAAATCCCTTTATTCAAAAACTGTAGAAGTAGTATCTAGAAGATCATTTGGTAATTTTACCTTGGGAAAGGAGGGTTTTTCGTTTGATATGGTCCCAAATGTTAATACCAACTTAGGAGAATTTTTCCAAGATTTATTGGAGGATAAAAGTATTTAAAACAATTATTATTCCATTTCTGCCATTTAAGAAAATAGGCAAAAAGAAATAATAAAGGATCTCAAAATATTTATTTTTGAGTTGGGAGGATGGGGTGTGATATATGCATCTAAATTGAGCCAAAAGTTGGGGAAGTTTTTGGCAAAAGCCAAACTTTCCTTTGTTGAAGAACTTTTGGAGGTTTTGCCTATTAAAGGAAATTAAATAGTTTTGGTCCATAATAAATATGGATAATTGTTGATAAATCTTGATGATCAATGTAGAGGATTTCGACAAGGTGTAACAAGCAGTTGAAACCTTGGGATTGGAGAATCTATGTTGATTTTGGTGAAATACCCTGGATTAAGGATCTAGGGTGATGTTAATTTCATACCATTAAAACCAGGTTGGATCTTGGAGCTCAGAGATCCCCTTGGGGCATGGGATATATTGATTTATAGACCAAGTCATGTAGATTGCAATGGTGTAGAGGTTTGAGCTTGATCCTGCTTGAGCTCACCAAGACAGGCTTTCAAACTTTGAATAAAATAAGCCTGCCAAAGCAGATTATCAACTAGCCTTCAAAACCTTATGGGTGTAAACAGCTCAAGGATCCAATTGGATCAAGTGAAATAGGTAATGATAGACCTATATGAGTAGATCAGAACCATACAGAGAGTTTGTCCATAGAAGGTTGGATGGTGGTGTGAGCTTCTACCAAAGTAGGCATGTTGACTAGATTTGCAGGAAGAGTTATTATCTTGCCTGCAAAACCATCAAGAACAACTGGGTTGGAGTATGACCTAACCAAGGAAAAGAGTAGTCCTGGGTAGTACTTAGGATGGTTAACAAGATGGTCCAAGTGCATTACCAAAAACGCACAAGGGTTCAGAAAGAGAGGCATTCAAAAAGGTGATGTTGAAACATCTTCTAGACTTAGCCAAATTTGGCAGATTTAGGGTTTTGGGGCTAGAATGTGGGTGGTGATGATTTTGATGGGTTGCAAGGTATTGAAGCATCATCAAGTGGATGTGGTTGAAGAGTAGATTGAGTAGAAGGGATCCATTCTTGATATTGGTCCTCATTGACTTGGAAACTTCTAGAAGGGGTTTCTTCAGAATTGATCTGGTTAAGAGTTTTAGATCATCACTTAGTAGCTAGGGATCAGATCTAGATTGTATCCTTGCTTAGGGTGGAATTATTTGGAGACATCTTGATCCTAGTGATGAGCTCCTAGAGTAGCTCATACTATCTCCTAAGCAGACAATTCAAGCAGCAGATCAAGACAACTCATCTTACAAACAAATCAACTACTACTAGGGTTACCATCAAGCTTAACTTGAGGTAAGGATGGGTATTTTGAATAGGTTGTATTTTGGAATAAGATGAGGGTCTCTTGGTATCTCTACCAAGGGTACAATTCAAATACTTCATAAAAGGTTTTGTCAAATCTAGAGATAAGAGTACTAGAGGGTTCTGTCTTGAAAACATAAGGAGATTATGTTATATCGCTCTCCCTAGTTTTATCAATAGAAGCTAGTAAAATAGTTTTGGTTTCCTAAACATCTTGGCTCATGTTTTTGAAATGCCAGAACATTTAAGAATATGGAAATTAAGCCAAGATAGTTTTGGGAAGTAGCTTTTGTCAACTGGGGTTGAGGTAAGGAGTATCATATGGTATACACTCACAAGAACAAACAAACAACAAGCAAACACTGCACCAATGAACTTGAAAAGTTTTATTTTCCCCTGATTTTTGCATTCTGGACAACTAATCAGGGTTGCTGAAATTGGGATGTTACAGATCTTTCCCCCTTAAAAGAATCCCGTCCCGAGATTCTGGAGAGTAGGGTTAGGGGATTTGAGTCAAGTTTAGTGCTACAAGTTTCTATTGTGCTAACATATGGACCCCGTCTTTGAAAGTGACTACTCCGTCGATGAACTTGAGCTTCAGCCTTCTGGGATGCACGGGGAGTTGAGCAGACTCTAGTCCCGATTGCGAGGGATGACCTTCTTTTCCTTCCGGACTCTATATCTCGAGGGCTTAGACTGGGCGGACTATCTCAATGCTAAACTTCATGGAGTACTCGTCAAAGGATAGGATTTACAGCGGGGAGTACCTCTCTCTAAGGATTCACAGCTTTTCCTTAGGGTCGTAGCGTATCCTATTTAACGATTTTTGGGTCCGGACTCCTGAGGTTGCTTCGGGCAGAGGGTTATTCTATTATGTGGAAAGACGCAGTCTTTCCCCCTTAGGGTTAAACTGGGTTAGCTCAGGGATAACATATTCCTTCCTTCTTGACTTCATTGGTGGCGGTTCTAATGATTGCCGTTCGTCTTTTCCTGTAGTCGAGGTCTTCGGAAGGCGTCCGTGAAGCTATGGCCTACGGGGCTTATATACTTCTATTATTTATACTTAGCCTGGTGGAGTCATTGGAGTCTCGCGTCCTCTAAGCAATAAGGGCCTAGGGGTTAGCGGTTCGGCGGTCCTTCGGGTGGGTCTTCAGCTGAAGTAGCGGAGGGAATTTGTAGAATCCTCAGTTAGTTTCTCCTTGGATAAATCACGGGTTGTAGCTTGGCGAAAAGACGATGTATCCGAAGATCTCTTCCGAAGTATCCTCCGGTAGACAGTTGTCTGAGGATTGAGTGCAAAGACGCAGTATTTCCACCTTGGAGCTTCACTAAGGTGCTTCGGGAGGGATGCGGATCTTCTGTCTTGGAGGGCTGATATGATGTTAGCGGAATATTGTATCTTCCCAGAGTCTTGAGCTGGGGTCTTCGAGTGACACCTTATTTTATCAACCTTGGCGGGGCTGGTTTCCTAACGAAGGCTTTAGGGGGGGTTAGCTCAAGGTAATTTTTGTGGTTTACGACTCTTCTTGATGGTGCTTCGTCAGGGTAGAGGCGTCTTGTTTTAGAGAGGTTGTCGTCCCTTGAACACTTGGCGTTGTTCCTGCTCGAAGCTGGAGTAACTCGTTATCTTAACGCTTCCTTATCATCTGGCTTCAATAGTGGTTCTGACCTTCTAGGGAGGAAATTCCCGTCGGTTTGGGTAGGGTCGACTAGATTAGTTAGTCTCCTGAGGCAGTCAGAAGCCCTAATATCCAAAGGTCAGCATAGTTAGGTCTTCACCTTTTATCTTGGTTGACTTATCGGGTGGTTTCCTGGGGATATTGAGGATCCTTCGGTGATCGACTTCCGGCTTCAATGGGATTCTTGCTTTAGTAGACTGGTGAACAAGGGAGTGTGGTGTTATTGATAAGGTCTTGCGAGGTGAGTTTGACGAGGTATGCCATCTTGCTGAGGTGAAACCTTCGAGTTGATTTTGTCTTGATGATGTCGAACTCCTGGGCTTGCAATGCCTTTTTCCTCTCGTGTACCCTCGAGGTTAGTCTGGGTCTTATTACCGACAACTAGCACAGGGGTTTCCTGAGTTACTAGGTGGGTTACCGCTCCTCGAGTCACATTTTTAAAGAGGTCAAAGCAAACCAGAACATACAAACAAGGTGGACAGAGCGAGGGGGCTCGCAATGTCCTTGGCAGACAACACACATCCCAAACAACACATGTGGCACCTAGGTAAACAAACACGGTCAATGTTAGGGACCAAGGAGTTAACTACTCGCGATGTAGGGGAATCCTATCCTGAGGACTATTGACCCTAGGTACCGTCTTTCTTCAGGTCGAAGTCACTATCTTGCAGATGAAGCCTTCATCGTATCTTGGACTCTTCTTGATAGGGCAACACCCGAGGTCTTCTGAGTGGGAGGATTCCGCTGGTAGAGCGATAGTGTAGTCTCCTTGTGTTTGCTGGTAGTTGCTTGTCTTCATCTTGCTCTCATTGTCTTCATCGGGTGCTAGATCCTAGTTAATTAAAAATCCAGAGGTTTGAAGTTTGGGGACAAGAGTTGGAGTAAACCATTTTCGAAAGCATTATCTTAGAGTAAGAGAAGAGTAGAACTTTTTGAAACTCATTTAGAAACTAGTTTTCGAAAGCCGGGGTTTTCAAAATAAGGTTCATGTCTAGCGACGATGCTAAGGTTCTCCTACAGTCAGGATGGATCTGATACCAAGTCTGTGGGGCCCCGGATTAATCCTCCGGGAATCCCTGTTATGCATACAACCACGATCCCATGATCAGTTAGTCGTGGCACATAACCGACAAGTATCATTACATCATCCGAGAATATACCGAATTACAATACTTACATAAATGCTGTTATGGCTACATCAATAGTTATCAGCGGAACGTCATGAAGCGTAGAGCCCGAGCCATGCCTTAACCTACAGGCAACTGACTGGGAGAACTTCCTAGCTCGCTTAGACGCCAACCTCCTCTTCTTCTTGAAATCTGACCAAGTTAATAGCCAGGGACAATGCCGGTGAGTACTTCGAATGTACTCGCAAACCACCTTAATAGCATAATAATAGCAAGAGGATATGCAATATGGCTGTGGTAGTAGGAGGGCTCCAAGAGGGGTTCTTTTCTCAAATAGTTTATCTTGTACATATAGCATCTACATATCTTTGTTGAAAACTTTTGTAAAACGTTTTGGAAACCTTTTTATTTGAAAAGTTTTTGAAAACATTAGGACTGGGTCACCCATTTGCTCCTTTCTCCCGGTCGTCCCACGACCAAACTCCTTCTATCCCTTTCTGACCAGCCCATGGTCATAGTAGGGATCCTTTCTGACCATCCCATGGTCAAAACATTTTCAAAGACATTTCTTTTCTGAAATCCTTTTTGAAAACAAAACCAGCACCGCTCTACACAAGTTTGTCCAACCTGTCCTTAACCGCGAACATGGCTATTCGAATAGATTTACACTCTACAGAGGTTGTACACTTTACCCACACCATTCGGGTACACTACCCTGATCTTCACCGATCGTGGGTCGAGTAACCGATCAAGACTCTCCGGATGCCCACTCCAATATAAGTGCCTACCCTATGGGTGTTAATCCCCTCAACACCGGGACGTCGGGCGAGGACCAACCGGAGCGCTTTTTCCACTCCTCAAGAGTGTGCGCTTTTCAATGAGGGGCCCATAGTAACGCGTGTAGGCCTGCCGACCCTTCATTCCTTCTCCAGGTCCCACGTTTATCAGAGAAGGCCCACCCTCCAGGGATCCCCGATCCCCTGCAGTAGTTGCGAGGCAGCTCATACCAGAATAGACAACCATCAAATCCAGCCCTGTCCCATACCAGAGTAATGTGGTTGCACAGGCTTAAGTTGTTATAGCTAGACTGCAAAGAACCAGGTGCGTTTTCGTAAACCTTTTTCCTCCGGTTTTCCTCCAGCATTTTGTAAAAACAAAATCTTCTTATTTTTCAACATCTCTTGGGAGGTCCCACCTCACCAGGGTTTTATCATAAGACATTTGGTAAAAAGCTTTTTCCGGGGTCTTCCCATCCGCTAGTTTTTGCTTCGGCCAAAACGGGGTCTCCAAAGGGGGCATGGTGGGTATGCACCATCTATTCTACTAGGGTCAAGTAGGTGTCGCCAAGGGGGTTGTACATAGTAGTACCAAAGTGTAATGGTTTGGAGGAGCCAAACCACTACCATATATATATGTATATATCAACATATAGTCAAACAATGCAGTTTTTAATAAACAGTAGATAAAACATGCATAAGTCAAATAGTAGGACAAGGCTTATGAACAAGAAGGTGGCTTGCTTGTGATCAGCAATATGGCATAATTGTCCCTGGACTTCTTCTTTAGCTAACCTAGAATACCAATTCCAATTAAAAATACCACTTCTTCTGCTCTCCAATTTCATCGCAACTATCGTCGTCCCGGCAACACATGCAAACAAACCAAGCCACAATCAACATCAGGCATTCAAGCACCAATACATACAACAAACAACTGGATAATACAACATTACAAATCAGTAGGTCTTAGGAAGAATGGATTAATGAGATTGGCCTTGGAGAAGGGGATGAAAATCCCTTAGGATTTATAGTCTAGAAACTACCTAAGAGATGGATTTTGGAGCAAGACCATATTCTGTATGGTACCATTGCAAAAACATGATACCAACAGATAGGTATTGATAATATGAAACCAACAAAAGTGGTTTCACTATTTGATCACTTTTCTTTAATTTCCTATGAATATTCTAGGGGTAAAGGCTCTAGTTTTAGGAAATAATTCTCCATAAAAGTTCTGGAGCTCCAAAAATAATTTCCTTGGATGGTTCAGTAGGGCTTTATGTACTTGTTCACAGAGAGTTCGAATTAGGTCAAGACACTTACCAGAATGCCCTTAGGAAATTCCCAAAGGCAGTTATGTACCCAACTTGTCTTTTTCACCAGATTAAACCTACAGTAGCTTTTGATTTTATTCCAAGGACACATGGAAGGTACTTGGAATACCTTTCTGTAGAAATTGGAATCACCCTTTTTGGAGCTGTATAGCTACTGTAGTGATTTTAGAGGTGAATAAACCATGCAAAGAATAGTTTAATTCACAGAAAACTATCCAAGGCTCAATAAATCATGAGCTCCTGGATTTGGATATGACTTAGTGTACCACATCACAGAGAGTTGGATTTAGGTCAATATCTCTGTGGGTTTGACCTATAGAAATTCCTAAAGTCAGATCAGAGTTGTTTTTCTTATTTTTACTAAAGCTATCTTATTGTTTACCTTGGCACAGGGTTCATGCTAATGGATGGGTATAGAAAATATCTTCCAGGAGGACTTGGGTTCATCCCAAAAGGAGATGTATAATTCCTAGAGGAATTTATTGAGTGAAAAATATACTCTTAGGAGGATTGAATGCCCGAAAATAATAAAGATTATTTTGGGAAAGGGACTCGTTCTGCATGTTGTACAGAACACTTGGGTTCTTGGTAAAAATTAGATCTGTACCAAACAGCAGGTTTTCCATTTTTATTAAGATTTAATCATACTCAGATATTTAGCAGCCCTCTCGGAAAAGAAAAGGGTTAGGGGGTTCTGTGGGCTGGCAACGAGGACAAATGGGCCAGAACAACACCAGCCGGCCCACTTGCTGGCGATCTGGAGCGGGAGGGGATTTTGAAGGGCTGCCAGGTGGGCCCCAGCGGTCAGGGGCAGCAGCCGGTCGAAGGGGTATCCGACGACCTCGGTCGTTCGATCAACAGAGATCGACGGTGCCTTCTCTTCTTCTTCCCCTGGCCAAGGAACAGAAGGAGTGAACCCTAGGGCCGGCGCGGCGACCGTAGGAGGGGCTCAACAGGGGGCGTGCGAGGTGCCGGGAGCGTAGGAGGTGACGCGGGACTCACCGACGGTCATATTGATGGGCGGTGGCGTTTGCTTTGGTGCAGATTCGAGGTCGCGTGCGTCTGTGACGGCAGGGACAGCTCGGGTGCATGCCGGGCATGCCTGGGAGCCGACATGTCGTCCTAGAGGTTGTCTGGCCAAGATGTGGAGGGGTGGAGGTCCTGTGGAGCGCAGGGCTGCTGCCTGCAGAGAAGAATGGGGCTCGAGCGTCGGGTTTGCAGGAGGTGCTCCGTTCGGCCGAGAGATGGAGTGGCGGTCTCCGGTGATCCTGCAAAGGAAGGAGGACAGGGATAAGTAGCTACGCGTGAGGGGAGTAAAGATCTACAGAGAGAGTGGTATGGAGTGGCTTGTTCGATGGTGGCTTCACCTTCTTGAAGATTGGCCGAGGGATTTTCCTTCCCTCTCCAAGGAGCTGTGGATGGGAGGAAGGAGCTGGGGCTCGTGGGAGGGATGCTCTGGGTTCCAGGGGGAAATGAAGGAGCAGGGGCAGGGGTGAGAGCCTGTGGCCCTAATAAACCGAAGTGGAGGCTCATTGTAGACATGGCATATGGAGCAAGGTTGAGGGAAGTGAAACCAGGGGAGGGTTTTCTGGGGGCGGTGGAGAGTGGTTCTGGTCGTGTGCAGGAGAGGGGTGAGGGGGAGATGGCTGCTGCAAGAAGTAAAGAAGGGGCTATGACCAATGGTGCCTCTCTCCTTCCTCCAAGCACTAAAGGACAAGGGGAAGGGGGTGCTACAGTGCCATCCTATAGTGATCACTACCAAAGATGAGTGCTGGGTGTTATGGTGCCTTGTCTTGCAAGAGTCGTGGTGGTTTGATCTTGGTTTAGTTCATTTCTAGCTAGATTTGCCAAATTGGGGGAATAGATGGTTGTGAAACAAGTTCAGAAACTTGCCTTGTCCAAGATGAGGAAATGGTACTGGTAGATGGATAGAGTTAATTTGCCTCTCTAGGATTTATTTGGGACCTTAAGCCCACATAAATCCCTTTATTCAAAAACTACAGAAGTAGTATCTAGAAGATCATTTGGTAATTTTATCTTGGGCAAGGAGGGTTTTTGGGTTGAGATGGTCCCAAATGTGAATACCCACTTAGGAGAATTTTTCCAAGATTTATTGGAGGATAAAAGTATTTAAAACAATTATTATTCCATTTCTGCCATTTAAGAAAATAGGCAAAAAGAAATAATAAAGGATCTCAAAAATATTTATTTTTGAGTTGGCAGGATGGGGTGTGATATATGGATCTCAATTGAACCAAAATTTGGGGAAGTGTTTTGGCAAAAGCCAAACTTTCCTTTGTGGAAGAAGTTTTGGAGGTTTTGCCTATTAAAGGAAATTAAATAGTTTTGGTCCATAATAAATATGGATAATTGTTGATAAATCTTGATGATCAATGTAGAGGATGTAGAAAAGGTGTAACAAGTATTTGCAACCTTGGGATTGGAGAATCCATGTTGATTTTGGTGAAATACCCTGGATTAAGGATCTAGGGTGATGTTAATTTCATACCATTAAAACCAGGTTGGATCTTGGAGCTCAGAGATCCCCTTGGGGCATGGGATATATGGATTTATAGACAAAGTTATGTAGATTGCAATGGTGTAGAGGTTTGAGATTGATCCTGCTTGAGCTCACCAAGACAGGCTTTCAAACTTTGAATAAAATAAGCCTGCCAAAGCAGATTATCAACTAGCCTTCAAAACCTTGTGGGTGTAAACAGCTCAAGGATCCAATTGGATCAAGTGAAATAGTTAATGATAGACCTATATGAGTAGATCAGAACCATGCAGAGAGTTTGTCCATAGAAGGTTGGATGGTGGTGTGAGCTTCTACCAAAGTAGGCATGTTGACTAGATTTGCAGGAAGAGTTATTATCTTGCCTGCAAAACCATCAAGAACAACTGGGTTGGAGTATGATCTAACCAAGGGCAAGAGTAGGCCTGGGTAGTACTTAGGATGGTTAACAATATGGTCCAAGTGCATTACCAAAAATGCACAAGGGTTGAGAAAGAGAGGCATTCAAAAAGGTGATGTTGAAACAGTTTCTAGACTTGGCCAAATTTGGCAGATTTAGGGTTTTGGGGCTAGAATGTGGGTGGTGATGATTTTGATGGGTTGCAAGGTACTGAAGCATTATCAAGTGGATGTGGTTGAAGAGTAGATTGAGTAGAAGGGATCCATTCTTGATATTGGTCCTCATTGACTTGGAAACTTCTAGAAGGGGTTTCTTCAGAATTGATCTGGTTAAGAGTTTTAGATGATCACTTAGTAGCTAGGGATCAGATCTAGATTGTAATTTTGCTTAGAGTGGAATGATTTGGAGACATCTTGATCCTAGTGATGAGCTCCTAGAGTAGCTCATACTATCTCCTAAGCAGACAATTCAAGCAGCAGATCAAGACAACTCATCTTACAAACAAATCAACTACTACTAGGGGTACCATCAAGCTTAACTTGAGGTAAGGATGGGTATTTTGAATAGGTTGTATTTTGGAATAAGATGAGGGTCTCTTGGTATCTCTACCAAGGGTAGAATTCAAATACTTCATAAAAGGTTTTGTTAAATCTAGAGATAAGAGTAGTAGAGGGTTCTGTCTTGAAAACATAAGGAGATTATGTTATATAGCTCTCCCTAGTTTTATCAATAGAAGCTACTAAAATAGTTTTGGTTTCCTAAACATCTTGGCTCATGTTTTTGAAATGCCAGAACATTTGAGAATATGGAAATTAAGCCAAGATAGTTTTGGGAAGTAGCTTTTGTCAACTAGGGTTGAGGTAAGGAGTATCATATGGTATACACTCACAAGCACAAACAAACAACAAGCAAACACTGCACCAATGAATAGGAAAATTTTATTTCCCCCTGATTTCTGCATTCTGGAAACTAATCAGGGTTGCTGAAATTGGGATGTTACATTACATGTCAGGTCGGATGCAAAGCCGGTCAAACAGTCACTACACCGCTCCGCAGAAGAGAAAAGAAGAACCGTTGGTGAGGAAATCACCCGGCTCCTCGCGGCCAGATTCATCATGGAGGTTATCCACCTGGAATGGCTGGCAAACCTCGTTCTGGTGCTGAAGAAGAACAAAACTTGGCGCATGTGTGTTCACTACACCAGCCTCAACAAAGCATGTCCCAAAGATCCATTCGCCCTACCAAGGATAGACCAAGTGATCGATTCCACGGCCGGTTGCGAGCTGTTGTCATTTCTGGATGCGTACTCTGGCTACACCAGATCCGGTTGAACCCCACTTATCAAATAAAGACAACAATCATTACTCCCTATGGAGCCTACTGCTACACCACAATGCCATTTGGGTTGAAGAACGTTGGGGCAATGTACAAGCGCTGCATGCAGAAGTGCCTGCAGACTCAGATAGGCCGAAATGTACACGCCTACATTGATGATGTGGTAGTCAAGACCAAGGAGCGCCAGCACTCCTTGGAGATCTGAAGGAAACATTCACCAACCTCAGCCAGTTCCAAATGAAGCTAATCACGGAGAAGTGCATGTTTGCCATACCAGCCGGCTAGCTCCTCGGTTTTCTCGTATCACAGTGAGGAATTGAGGCAAACCCGGAGAAGATCGGTGCAATCGAGCGCATGCAGCCGCCTAAGAACTTGCGAGATCTCCAAAAGTTCACCGAATGCCTGGCCTCTCTCGGTCGGTTCATCAGTAGGCTGGGCCAGAAAGCACTCCCGCTATACCAGCTCATGAAGAAGATAGACAAATTTGTTTGGACATCGCATGCGGATGAAGCTTTCCGTGACCTCAAGTGCATGCTCACCTCACCGCATGTACTGGCAGCACCAGCGGCAAAGGAGTCCATGCTGATGTACATCACAGCCACCAACCGGGTTGTTAGTGTGGTGCTGGTGGTGGAGAGGCGGGAAGAAGGAAAGGCACAACCGGTACCGTGGTGTACTAATTGAGCGAGGTGCTCTTGCTCTCGAAGCAAAACTAGCCGCATTACCAGAAGCTGGTGTATGGCGTGTACATGGCCGCCAAGAAATTTAAGCACTACTTCCAAGAGCACTCCATCTGGGTAGTGGCACTAGCACCACTCTCGGAGATCATCGGCAACAGGGATGCCACAGGCCGGGTGGTGAAATGGGCCGTAGAGCTCGCTGCCCACGACATACAATACGAGCCAAGAACGACGATCAAGTCTCATGCCTTGGCATATTTCCTCGTTGATTGGGCAGAGATGCAGTACCTGCCGCCTTGCCCTGACTCCATGCATTGGAAGCTACATTTTTACGGCTCCAAGATGTACGGGGGACTCGGAGCCGGAGTGGTCATCACCTCTCCCAAAGGAGACCGACTGGAATACGTGTTGTAGATCCACTTCCGCGTGTCCAACAACATCGCCGAGTACGAGGCGCTCGTCCACGGCCTCAAGATGGCAAAAGAGATTGCCATCCAGGCATCCTATGCTTCAGCGACTCAGACTTGGTGGTGCAGCAAGTGTTAGGCGATTGGGATGCTAGGAATGCAAACATGGCTCTATATCGCTTCTTCGTGTAGCAGCTGTGTGCTTATTTTGAAGGGTGCGAGTTTCACCATGTCCCTAGAGTAAACAACGAGGCTACGGACACGCTCACCCGCATTGGGTCAACAAGACAGGTAATTCCACCTGGAGTCTCCCTCGAGCACCTGCGCATGCCATCAATCACATCCTCTCTAGAATCCGACTCCATAATATTGGACGCGGACCCAGGGACTGCCGGCTCCAGGACCTCCGCGACGGCTTCACCGCACCCAGGGACTGCTTCATCGCACCTGGGGACTGTCGGCTCCAAGACCTCCATGACGGCTTCACCACACCCGGGGACTGCTTCATCGCACCTGAGGACTGCCGGCTCTAAGACCTCCACGACGGCTTCACCGCACCCGGGGACTGCCTCACCGCACCCGGGGACTGCTTCACCACACCCGAGGACTACAACGTCCAACCTGGGGGCTGCTGGCTCCGCTGCTTTGCCGGGTCGGCCACCCGACGAGCCCAACCCGGCTATCCGCGCAGAAGTGAATCTGCTAATGCAGGCGGTATACGCCATTCGGGAAACCCCAACATGGGCCAAGCCATTCATGGATTTCCTGGCCAGAGGAGAGCTGCCCGAAGAGGAGGTCGAGGCAAGATAGGTGAAGCGCAGGGCTAGCGCATACACTATCATCAACAACGAGCTCTACAAGCGCAGTGTTGGCGGCATTTATCAGCGGTCCATGAGCCAGGAAGAAGGAATCCAGCTTCTGATCGACATCCACCAGGGCGAATGCGGCCACCACGCGTCGTCACGAGCCATAGTGGCAAAGGCATTTCGCCATGGGTTCTACTGGTCCACGACACTGGAGGATGCCGAGCAAATAGTCAAAGCGTGCAACGGTTGTCAGTGGTTCAGCCAACAGAAGCACACTCCCTCTACAGCGCTCAAGACAATTCCCATCACCTGGCCATTCGCCATATGGGGGCTCGACATGGTCGGCCCTTTCAAGACAGCCCGATCCGGCATGACACACTTGCTAGTGGTGGTGGACAAATTCACCAAGTGGATCGAGGCGAAGCCGATAAAAAAGCTGGATGGGCCAACAGTGGTCAAGTTCTTCACGGACATAATCACACGCTTTGGCTACCCCAACAGCATCATAACGGACAACGACACGAATTTCTCTAAAGGAGCTTTCGCATGCTTTTGTGGAGACAAGGGCATCCGCCTGGACCTTGCATGTGTGGCACACCCCCAGTCCAACAGGAAGTGTGAGCGAGCAAATGGCCTAGTCCTAGCCAGAATCAAGCCCCGGTTGATCGAGCCACTGATGCGATCCCTTGGCTACTGGATAGAGGAGCTACCGACTGTGCTTTGGAGCCTATGCACCACGCCAAACCGGTCCACCAGCTACACCCCTTTCTTCCTCGTCTACGGGGCAGAGGCGGTCTTCTCCACAGACATCGAGTTCGATGCACCCCGCAAGCTGCTTTACATAGAACAGCAAGCCAAGGAAGCACGCGAGGATAGAGTCGACCTCCTTGAAGAAGCACGCGAGTTGGCCTTGTCTAGATATGACATCTACCAGCAAAACTTGTGCCGTTACCACGCCAGCCGGATCCGCAGCGTCTTGTTCCGCGAAGGCGACCTAGTATTAAGGCTGGTACAAGACACCAAGGGGATGCACAAGTTATCTCCACCTTGGGAGGGCCCATTCATCATCAGCCGGGCACTGCAGAACAACTCATACTACCTCATCGACATCCGCCAACTAGAAAAGAACAGGATGGACCGTTCAGGCGAAGAAACTGAGCACCCATGGAACGCGAACCTGCTTCGTCCCTTTTACACTTAGACAAGAAGTGTATGTATCTTACCTTTATGTAATGAACAAGCATGGGAACCTCAACAAAGTCTCGGGGACTTCGCAATAAATTAGCAAATCATGTTGCACAATCTGGCTTTTCCGGCTGCATTATTCTAACCCCGGAGCCGGGGACTCGCAGGTTGGCCCAAATGGATGCGCAATCTACACGGCAAAGTACTATACTCGGCTCTTAGAGCTCCCTCTTCGATTTCGGCTGCAGACTGCAAGCCGGCTGACAGATCCAGCAAGATCTGAATGCTCGACGACCCTTACACAAAAAAGCTGCAAGGAAAACAAAGATGTCTGGATGTTCCGGTCACGCTCGTTCACCCAAGGCCAATGACCCAAACCCGAAGTATCATGCAGTACGCGTACTAATCTACCCCTTCGACTCCGGCTTGAAGCCGGCAAGGGCACAACATCAAATTGGCCAATGCTCACTAGGAAAAGGGCGAAGTCATTGGATTCATGCGAAATAGCAAAAATTTCAAGACTAGTGAATCTCAGATTACAATTCAACTTGCATCTGTTTAACCAGGCAAACAACTTATTTGTTTTTCATCTTTGCATGAGCCAAAGTTCCACGCCAAACACCCAAGCCGGAGGCTAATAGCTTCCAGGCATCACAAGAGAAGGAGCTTTGACCCGGTTGTATTCTCCAGTCGGCCCGAACCTCGGGGACTACACCCTGTGGGTGCGCTTGCGTGCCCCCACACTGAAACCTCCAAATAGACAACAACATAAAGGATCTTCGACCCGGCTGTATTCTCCAGCCAGCCCGAACCTTGGGGACTACACCCTGTGGGTGCGCTCCCGTGCCCTCACATGGAAACAACCATGCAACAAACGCAGAACAAAAAGTGCGAAAGAAAAGCACGAGCATATATCCAAAGGGAGACAATGCTCCCACCAAAGTTCAGTACAGCACAAAGGCAGCCGTTCACCAACACAAAATAACAAAGGTTCCATCTACAAATATTCCCGGCATACCGGGGATCAAGCTAGTTAATTGGCAGAAGGGCCGGAGGCACTGGCCAGGGCTTGGCTACTGAAGGCAATGTCGGCCGAGGCGGTCCTGGGCGCAGCCAAGGCTTCAGTGCGCAGCGCAGCCGGATCGTGGTGATACGGCTCCGTGCCAGCCGGGTCACTAAAGTCCCGGTCCAGCTGGACGAAGCTCCCTATCTTCACGCCACAAGAGCGGATATCAGGAACCTCGGCGCGAAGCTGATCATAGCTGGTCCCTTGGCGAAATCCACGAGAAAGGCTTCGTAGATCCACGTCCGAGTACCAGGACTTCAGCAGCGCCAGCACCATCTCTTCTCTACCACGAGCCGCCCACTCCCGAGCCACATCCATAAGGTCAGGAGCACTCGACAGCCTCTTGGCCAGAGCGTCCATGGTGGCCGGCTGGACGGTGTCAGGCCAGACATAGTGATGGACCTCGAGAGCGGCGGCACGCAACCGGTTCGCCTCCTCGCTGACAACCGCAACTAGGTCCCTAGGGTGGAGATCCCGCTCTAGATCTATCTCGGGATGCGTGCCAACGCCTGGTCAGTCACCTCAGGATACTGAGCTGCACCCAGGAAAAGAGACAATAAACAATGTTGGCCGCAGAAGGCAAAACTGCAATGCTGGCCTGGATTGAGAACACTTACTGACGACCATCTCAGCAATCTGACAAATCTCCCCCAGCACCGCCATCTCCTTGGCCCGGGAAGCCTTGAGAGAATCCTCCTGGGTGGCATAGAGCATCTCCAGGTTCTTCAGTGCCTCGGTCCGGGTGACTGCCACCTTCTTGGCTTGGCCAGCCTTGATCTCCATCTGCTGCTGATGCGCAGCCAGCTGGGCGATCTGGTCCTGGCGAGCCTTGTTGGACTCCTCCAGTCGGGCAACCTCCCCCTTCAGCCTGGCCACCTTGCGGTCCCGGTCCACCAGCAGAGCTGCAGGAGGGTACCCAATAGTTAACAAGAAGCGCAAGAAGTCGCGCAATTAGGAGGACACGGCAGAGCGAGCAATCTTATGGCCCAAGTCCTGCAAAGGCTTGGCAGCATCGGCAAGAGCCCTCTGCGTAATAGAAAGAAGTAAGAATGAAAGAAGCCAACTGCGGCGCAAGACAATGAAAAGCATCAAAATCAGCAAAAGGACACACACCTCGACAGAGGCCCCCAGCGCCTTGGCCTGGCCAAGCCCCTCCTCCAGCGCCTCCACCAGCTGGCGAGCCTGACCGACAGCCACGGACGCCGCCTCCGACAGCTGCGCCAAGGAGGGGTCCAACGGCGGCATTGCACGAGCCGGCATCCAGCCGGTGACCTGGAGGTCATCGTCGCTCCCGACGCCTCTGGAGGCCCCACCCGCCGGGTGCGAGGAGGATCTGCTTGTCGGCTACGCGGAGTCCACTGGAAGCGGCACCTCCACCGGCACCTCCACCCGGTAGGCGCCGGAGCCAGCCACAGTCGTCTGGCTGGGAGGAGGCGCGGCCGCGCCACTACGCCTAGGCAGGAGAGCCTCGGCGAGCTGGGAGACAACCCTGGCCCGATGCAGCATCACAGGCGCAGCCAGCGGCGCCACCTCCGTCGTGTCCGCATCAGCCCCAGTCGGCGCAGCAGGCTTAGCCTCAGGCGTCGCAGCCGGCGCGCCACCGTCCCCAGCAGGCGGAGGGGCGGACGCGGAGGTGACGGCCGCTGAGCCGGGCAAGGCCATCGCCTCGCTACAAGAAGGACAAGGGAAAAATAAGAAAAGACAAGCACACCAACCCAAGCAAGGACTAAAGAAGCATGTACCCGGCGACACTCGGCATGACAGCCGTGGCTCTGGGGCGGAGGCTCTTCTTGGCGGCACCCCCAGCCGGGGCGGTGCTTGTTAAGGTGGCCCGTTTCCCCCTGGCCCTGGGCGCGGCGGCATCGGCTAGATCCACATCCTCGGCATTCGTGGCTGCTCCAACACACAAGCAACAAGAATCGATTTTACGGCTAGACGCAGTGGAAGCAAAGCAGCGAAGGGCAAGGAAAAGTTTCTCACCGGGTGGGAACTCGCAGCCCTCATCAGCCCGCATGGGGAACTGCTCTGCTCCATCGGCGAAGCCTTCGTAGGCTTGAGGTCCGCAGGGAAGTTGGGGAGCTCGTCGTCCCCCATGCCGTCTCCGCTAGCTGCACCATAAAAAGCTACTCAACAAGGAAAGATAAGAGGCACGAAACAGGAATCCCTCGGGAAAATCCACCTAGAAAAGGCAAAGAAAGACATACCTTCGGCGGAAGCTGGCCACGGTGGTACGGCCGGCAGGAGAACTCCCGGCCCTCCTCCAGCGCCTCCTTCGAGATGGCAGGAAGCCACTCGCAGAGGGCCGCGTACGGCACGTCCAGCCAGGATACCCGGGTGGGATCCAGATGGCCGGAGAGGTGGCACATCTTGTGCGACCGGTGCTATAGAGGGAGCCCGTGGCTCGCCATCCAGGATAGCAGAATGTCCCTGGCGGTGAGCCGCTCCTTCTCCACCAGGACCACCAGCTGGGCGTCCATCCGATAGATGTCTCCCTAGGCGCCCAAGTGCTGGACGCTCCAGGCCTTCCGGGTGGAACGGGTGCTCGCGAAGACCGGAATCTTGATCTATTCCACCTCGGTGGCGTTGTGCACGTAGAAATATGAGCGTTGCCACAGTTTGACGGTGTCCGGGAGCTGCAGGCGCGGCATCACCGCCGACGGCCACGGGTAGATGGTGTAGCAGCCTGTCTCCGTCAGCGGGCCGCCCTTGCCCACCACCTGGACCTTGAAGTGGAAGAACTTCAAGAAGTTCACGATGTCGGGGTGGACACTGAGGTACACCTTGCAGCAAGCCGCGTGATGCGACAGCATTGCCACGACATTGGCTCCGAGCTGGTGGAGCTGGAAGTCGAAGGAGACGAGCAGCTCTAGGACGAACCTGCTCAGCGGCAGCCCGAGGCCACGGGTAAAGTTGGTGAGGAAGATGACGGCCTCGCTGGGCTGAGGGTTAGGCACCCGCTCACCCTCCGGCACGAGGCGGTGCTTCACCAAGCGCTCCTACGGCAGGAACCTCCCCCACCGGTACTTCCGCACCAGCTCTTCGGTGACATAGGAGCCACACCACCCGCCGGCGACGTCCGACATCATGTTGTTGGGGAAGGTAGCCGTGTTGGAGGTGTGTGGGCCCGTCGTAGCGGAAGAAGGAGAACGGCGCCGGTGACCAAGAAGCAGTGGCGCAGATGAACAGAAGAAGGCTAGAGCGCAAAGGAGAGAAGGAGCAGCAGGCACATGAAGATGAAGTGAGGAGTCCCCGCTCCCTTGCTTTCCTATTTATCGGGGATGAAGGGTCACGCCAGTTGCCCTCCCTCTCTGCCACATGGCAGGCAACTTCCCCACTTCCCCACGATGGTTCAGGGCGGATCGCGTGCGCCAACGCAACACACACAGATCTCCAAGAAACTGCAATGATGAAGACATGCACGTGGTTACCGAAAACTGCCGCGGCAGACCAAGAGGTCAAAGTGACATGACACACGCCAGAAATGGTAGGCGTGGCTGACGCTAGTAACGACGACAGCAAACTGGCGATCCCTCTCCCGGCAGGCTGCGGCAGCCGGTCCATGGAATCACCGCTCACACCCTGTGGGTGGGGCCATCGGCTTCATAGCTGTTAAACCCCAGCTGGGAAACAACAAAGAATTTCAAGCTGGTACAAGAGAAAGGCTACAAGACAAAAGAAAACGATAAAGTCTCCGCATCAAAAATCATCTCAAACTCAACCAAATGAGCACGCAAGAACTTCTCCACAAGGCGAAGTCCTAACACGCTCGGGGACTAGTGTCGGGGGGATGACCCCAGGGTAGGCCAAAACGGGACCAATTGACCGGCTCAAAGGAGCTCTGGCCGTCTGGACCCAGAACAAGGAACCACAGCCAGGTGGAATCGTCCACCCGGTCCATATCCAAGTTTCCCCGGCTGGCCCGTCTAGCCGGGGAGCCAAAAGAACTAGCTAGGAGGCCGCTCCTAGCCGGCCGCCTCGGATCCACTGGCCATGGTATGGTGGGGGAGAATATCATTTTGTGGCCTGAAAGTTGGGTCGCCCAGGCAACGCGGTACCCAAGTTGATTTTTATCACCGTGATTCGAAAAGTTGGGGCGCCAATTGCTGAGAGGGGTCTTTCGAGTGAATGATGGCCAAACCCAAAATTTTCAAATCGCGCCCGTTAAGTCAGGATATTCTGTTACACTAGTTCCTGCTATGCTCCTTCTTCGTTGGTCACTCTTCTTAGCCACCTTGCACGTGTCATAGGGGAAAATCTATTACTGTACTTTCCTAACTCTCGACACTAGATCTTGCTGCGGTGGCGGCGGTCCCTTTTCTTCCTTTCCCCGACCCTAAATCATCTGGCGGCAGAGGACCTTTTTCTCCCTCCCCCGACACTGAATCTGACGACAGCGACCCAGCATGTCTTGCAAGGCGAAGGTTGTAGCTACGTCGCCGACTGATTCAGGTCCGTCGGGGCCCAAGTCTGGGGCTCAACGCGTAGCAGCGGCGAGGTCTTCAGCCCCAGTTAGCGAGGAGGCCAGCAAGGATTCTGCTCCCAAGGTACCTATGAGCAGCGGGTTGAAGAGAAAAGCAAGGCCGGCGGCAGATTGTTCGGCTCTGGTGGGCGGATGCAGCACCTAGATCTCGAAGTAAAAAACCCGGTAAAAGTGCGAGAGGTGATTTTTTCTTATCTGTGCCTTATCTTGCAAGTAGATTAGTTACGGCATAATAGAATCGAATGAACTAAAATGTTCCCCTTTTTAATCAAATTAGGCACAACTTTGATACAAGGGACCTATATGAGTTCACAGTTCATGTTCGGCAGTACACTCCAAAACTAGATTTTGGTTGCGAGAGGGTTTGTTCGGGCAAGGTGCATCTGCTTGTGAATTGCAAAGAGGTTGGGTCTGTTTCGCAGCTGGTAGATATGCTTGCCGCTAGAATTCCCTAGGGTTCTAGACAGAGGACAAAATTGGTGTGGCACAACATGAATGATACCTATCATCAAATTAAGCACTCCCATGAGCTTCAGAATGTTTGGGAGTGTTCTGCAGCTGATCGTAAGGTGTAAGTTGAAGCGATGATTGATGATATGTATGAAGATGTTGGAGATCTTGCTGCCAGAGCTTTTGCTCCTAGAGAATACGGACCAATAGATGCTGATCTTGATAAGTTCAGTATACGCATAGAGGTGGATTCATACATGGCAAAACCCTATGAGGGAGTTAATATGCCAGTTTCGTCTTGTACTATGGAGATCACTGTCGATTCCAAAAACATAACTCTTGATGAAATGAGAGAGATGATCGGTAAGGAAATCAGTATTGGCCCTAAGAAGATGGGAAAAATTCGGTGGTGGCATCATAAGAAGTAGCAATTCATAGATGTTTTGATACTGAAGATCTTATGCATATTATGCGACGAAAGAAGTGAACTAGGAAGGTGTTCTTCCTTGGTACCATTTCTGATGTTGTTGAACATGTTATAGTGGATGTAGATGCCCCTATAGTGGCTGAACAGAATGAGGTGGTCGACGTTGATGAGATCTGATGAGAGATGTTACCCTAGGCTTGTCATATGGACTGCGGGGTTCCCCTGCCTGTATTTGTAATATTGACTGCTATTGCATTTAGAGCGCGTTTCTTTGATTATGTTTGTTGAGAGATTGCGACATAATGTTGTCCAAGTTGTTGAGATTTTCGGACATGTCACTCACTGAAACCATCGTTGTTGTAATAAGACATAAGTACATTGTAGTTGACATGATTATGTTTCTTAAGATGACATATCGTACTTGTTTCTATTATTATGCTTGTTGGGACATTGTAATGTAATGTTTTGTGAAACCATGACTAGACAAGTGATGCATAAATACATTGTAGTTGACATGATTATGTTTCTTGAGATGATGTACTATACTTGTTTCTGTTATTTTGTTTGTTGAGAGATTGTAATGTAATATTTTGCAAAACCATGACAGGACAAGGGATGTGTAAGTACCATGTAGTCAACATGATTTTGTTTCTTGAGTTGATGTAATATACTTGTTTCTGTGATTACATTTGTTGAGAGATTGTAATGTGATGTTTTGTGAAACCATGATGTGATTATGTTTGTTGAGAGATTGTAATGTAATGTTTTGTGAAACCATGACTGAAGAAGTGATGCATAAGTACCTTATAGTTGACATGATTTTGTTTCTTTAGATGATGTAATATACTGGTATGTTTTTGTTAGGCAATGAAATTAGGATGGAGGGAGTGCAGGTTTAATATATGAAATGAGAATGTGTGAAGAGAATCCATATTAGGCAGGAGACAGTAATCCAGGGAAAGGGCATGGTATCCATTAAACTATTGTAACATGCCAATTTAGTCATTGTTGCAGCGGTAGAACGGCCGCTCTCTCTCCTCTCTCTCTCTCTCTCTCTCTCTCTCTCTCTCTCTCTCTCTCTCTCTCTCTCTCGCTGACGCCGACGCCGTCTCCTACAATGACGCATTCGCCATGCTGTCCCTGAATAGCGAGGACGACCAGTCGAGCAGCGACAACCTTCTCTCCGACATCGAGTATTCCTTCCACGATGTGAGTTCTTCTGTTTTCTCGGGCTAGGGTTAGGCAATGGTAAATCTCTCGATCTGAGCTCCATATGTGCATGCAATCGTGTTCGATTTCATCTTTGCGTTTACCTATAGGTACCACAGACGATCTATGACTCCAAACGGGAGGGCCTAGATCTCGATGGAGAAGTGCCATGTGACCATAGGCTAAAACTGAGGAGATATGTTGCATTCGAAGGCAGTAACACTGGGAGAAGGTTTTTGGGCGGTACAAATCAGGTTTATTTACATTATGTGCAACTATGACATGAAGTAAACTGTATCGTGCATGTTAATAACACTATAGTGTGTGTGTTTTTAGGTTGGCCAGGTGTGTAAAGCAGTAGAGTGGGTGGATCTTGAGTGGTCAGATGCACTTAAGAAATGTTTGGCACAGTTGTGGGAGATGTATGAGTTGGAAAGGTCGGGGAGATTTACTGATGCAAGTGATGCAGCTGAAAAAAATTACAAGCTGTCGGTACAAAATAAGGAGCAGGAACTAAGCCAAATTCAATCCTCGAGCAAACTAATTTCAGACGAACACACATATCGTGCATAGAGTTAAGTTCACGCTTACAAAATCACCACTGCAGAGGATAAACCAGGCAGTTCAGTACTAAATAGACATATGTTGTGTTCAAGCGAGCCTAGCCCAGAGCTGCCTGTTTTCCTCCCTAAGATTGCCAGCTCCTTCAGTACTATGTCATGCTTCAGCTCTAGGTTCTAGCGCTCCGTCACGGATTGTAGAAGTTGGTCCGTAGCCATACGATTTTCCTTCAAGATCCCTTTCATGATCTCTGTCTGCTTCCTAGCTGAGGTGTGACCTTCACTGTGTAGCTTCGCCCAGCCGGGGTTTAACTCCTTCAGTTTCTAGCACTTGTCAGAAAGGACCGCGAGTTCAGCGCGCAGTTGGTCAAAGGCCAGTTTCTGGGAATTCTGCTTCTCCCTTTGGACTGCTATCTTGTCATTTAGCCAGGTCGCCAGGTCCTAGTCGATCTTTCGCCTCTTTCCCTGCAACAAAAATACATAGTATGGTTTGTTCAGTTCACCAGGACAAGCTGGTTAGTTTCCATAATTAACTGAATCAACTAGTGGCACTGTCATAATTTCAAGGAAGAAGCAATCTAGGACTAATCAACATTTTATGAATTGACTAGTGGCACTGTCATAATTTCAATTTCAAAGACAAATAAGATTTATCTGCAGTTTAGTGTGCTGTGGGTTTTTCCCAATATCACCAAATAGTAGTGGGAGAGTGACAAAGTCATAATGCAGAAACCCATGTCCAGATACATAATGGAAAGAGCACATGGTGTCCATTCATGAACATGAACACCAACACACGTCTAGATAGATAAGGAGTTGCCCTAGGATTCTTATTGCACCCTATAATGGGAAGCAGACTTGGGCATTGCTCCCTGAACCCTAAACATTACAAAAGGAGTGGAGGACGAACTGATATTCGTGTCCCCGCTAACGGGAATCAGACTTGGGCATTGCTCCGATATGCCTCCAGACATGCCCTTAGCTCCTCGTTCTCTTTCCGAACACCCTCGAGTACGGTGATCCCTCTGCTCATGTCTTCCTTCATCGCCTTGACTGCATCTAGGAAACGGTTCCTGTCATGGTAGGCTCGGATGGTAGCCTTGGTGTCCTCGACGCATCCTCTGAGTGCCTCATTGACTTCGTCCTGCAGGAGAATGCACCTTTCCATGAGATTCTTCTTCTACTCCATAAGCTCGTTGATTATCTTGATGGCCTGTTCTTGCCTATTCAAGTTACGGTCGAGCACTTTCTACAGCCTAACAACGTCACGTGCAAAATCTAGCGAGATCTCCTTCTACACAGATAATTGCTTGCGTAGGCTCTCATTAGCTTGGGTGGGGGAGCGTGCAAGCTCATGTTGGCTGAAAATATTGGAACTGATCGCGGCCACCTTGTCATGGTACTCGGCCATCGATCGTTGCATCGTTCATGTTAATTGAAATAGGAATTCTATAATTACAGTCCAGGTCCTAGGTGAATACTAATACAGATCAAAAAAATCCCCGTTGAATCTATTGACCGCAGTGTTAAAAAATGGACCTAGAGATCTATTCATGACCATGATAAACTAATCCTAATCACAAAAAATCCATAGTAAATCTATGAACAACGGTATTAAGGAAAGACCAAGAGATCCAGTCATATTCATGAAAACTAATACAACATGCAAAAGAAGAAGAAAAACCAATGCGGGGTGGTCAGGATCTAAGAAATCCACATCACAACTTAGAGAAATAATAGCATGGAGATTTGCTACCTCGCTGAGACATGGAACAGGGCCTCTGTCGTGGTGGATTCGGGCTCCACGGCAGGCCTGTAATACATAGAAGAGGAAGAGCAAGAAGGAGAAGAAAAACAAGAAGAAGCTGAATAAGATCATGATGGAGATGGAGATGGAGAAGAAGTAGAACAAGAAGACCGTACCAGGAGGAGCCCTCGCCTGCTAGATCATTCGGCGCCATTGTCGGGGGAGATTGGGCCTCGATAAGAGCGTGGGCTTGAGTAGCTGGTAGAGCAAGAAGTGCCTCACGGCGATTTCTCTCCCTTTTCTCCGCGAGGATCGTTGACCGGCCTCTCCCCCTCCTCAGTGGAGCCATGGCTTGCAGGGTGAGGGTGGCGGCGGCAGGAGGAAGGAGATAGTGATTAGTGTGGGAGAAGAGTCAAAGAGTAAAGGCCATGGTCTAGTAGTACTAGTACTATTATACAAGACCACCGTGTACAGTCTACCTTCTCAAAGAAGCCAGGGAGGCAGGGGTAGGGAATTGATGGGACTTGTCTTTATTGCGATGGACACTTCAATGGTCTTCGGCGCCGCCCAAAATCCAGTATATAATAAGGGGAGTGC
Organism: Avena eriantha; assembly: GCA_910589775.1. Taxonomy (NCBI): domain Eukaryota; kingdom Viridiplantae; phylum Streptophyta; class Magnoliopsida; order Poales; family Poaceae; genus Avena; species Avena eriantha. The sequence continues at coordinate 227,435,789 of OU342740.1, forward strand.
GAGCCAGGTGGTCATCACAGGAATCGGCGCGCACATCCCACGTGCGTGTGTCACATGTTGATGGGGCAATGACACGCGCAACCGCTGCACGATCACGTCGGCACGTCGAACTCCACATGATAGGCACGCACGGGATATTTATGACTCTAGAATATGCTGTGCCACTTTTGTTGTCATCAAATTATGTTCAGTACGCGATATATTACTTCTTTCTTCTTCTTTTTTGATAATCGACAAATGCATGCGTGGACATGATGCACAGAACCGCTGTTCATCCTTGATCAGATCGGCACCCCACTTTGTGTACCCGCCATCTACCATTCGGGGCAACTACCTCGAGCATGATGCCCCCTCGCCGTGGCAATGGCAGGTCCAAGCCGTCCACTGACCGTCCTGCATCCCCGGCTATTCACTGCATCGTTCGTGCTCGTGAGTCGCCTGCTGAGGCAGCATGTCGTGTCCGACCGCGCTAGGATCCATCGACATCGGCACTCGAGGACACCGCGATGTCGAAGCTCGTACTGGCCGCGCAGGACGAGCGTGGGGTACCTGCAGTGTCGGACGAGCGCAAAGCAGTAGCCAGGACGAGGGTACATGTTGCACCGGCGAGTACGGACAAGAAGAGGAATGAGAAGAAGACCAGGAAGAAGAGAGGAGATAGCTATCTGGACGAGTCCGACTCAGCCAACGAGGAGGCATTCATCGATCCGTTGGAGTCAGAAGCGGAGGAGAGTGACATGGGCCCGTGGAACTACGAAGAGGAGGAGGAGGACTCCGATGAGGAGATAGCATGCTTATTCGAGGAAGGGGGCGGTGTCGATTCGTCAGAGGAGGACACCGATGACGGCGATGGCAGGGACCATGGCGTTGACGAAGACGATGACGAACCAGAAGATGAAGACGGTAGCTTCTTCGAAATATGATCATTTATTTTAGTTAGATAGATGGATTTTCACTTGTTTATGGAGGAAAAGTATCGGTGGCACGGATAGAGAGGTGGCACGGATTGACCATGCATGAAAAAAGTGGAGAAGGGAGGGGTTATCTTGCCCGTTGGATCACATAGGATCGACGGTTGGTGGAGACGATCCGCCTGACATCTATGTCACCCAATCAGGGCATAGCACCCAGAGTGAGCACATGTTTGGGATCTCCACATGTTTGGGCTTTTGTGAGATTTGTGACCGGGAGAGGGAAAATATCTTTTCACAATCCGCCTATGGATCCACTAGTGTCATTGAAATGTGTGTTCTCATCAGAGACCACACATGGATCCACCAGTGTAATTGCATGTGTGTTCTTTTTACTAACAACAACCAGAGTCATTGCATCTGTGTTCTTTTCCCATACCACATATGGATCCACCAGTGTCATTGCATGTGTTCTCTTTTCACAATCCACCTATGGATCCACCAGTGTCATTGCATGTGCGCTCTTTTTACTAACAACAACCAGAGTCATTGCATGTGTGTTCTCTTCAAAGACCACACGTGGACCCACTAGTGTCATTTCATGTGTGTTCTTTTCACATACCACATATGGATCCACTAGTGGCATTGCATATGTTTTCTCTTCAGAGACCACACATGGATCCACCAGTGTCATTTCATGTGTGCTCTTTTTACTAACCACAACTGGAGTCATTGCATGTGTGTTCTTTTCACATACCACATATGGATCCACCAGTGTCATTGATATGTGTTCTCTTCTTACTAACAATAGATAGAGTCATTGGATGTGTGTTCTCTTCAGAGACCACACATGGATCCACCAGTGTCATTGCATGTGTGTTCTTATCACATACCACAACTGGAGTCATTTCATGTGTGTTCTTTTCACATACCACATATGGATCCACGAGTGTCATTGAAATGTGAGCTCTCTTTTTACAATCCACCTATGGATCCACTAGTGTCATTGCATGTGTGTTATTTTTACTAACAACAACCAGAGTCATTGCATGTGTGTTCGTTTTACAATCCACATATGGATCCACCAGTGTCATTGCATGTGTACTCTTTTTACTAACAACAACTGGAGTCATTTCATGACTATTCTTTTCACATACCACATATGGATCCACCAGTGTCATTGAAATGTGTGTTCTTCTCATTAACCACAGCTAGAGTCATTGGATGTGTGTTCTCTTCAGAGACCACACATGGATCCACCAGTGTCATTGCATGTGTGCTCTTTTTAGTAACTACATCCAGAGTCATTGCATGACTATTATTTTCACATACCACATATGGATCCACCCGTGTAATTGCATGTGTGTTCAGAGACCACGCATGGATCCACCAGTGTCATTGCATGTGTGTTCTTTTTACTACCAATAACTGGAGTCATTGCATGTGTGTTCTTTTAACATACCACATATGGATCCATCAGTGTCATTGAAATGTGTGTTCTCTTCATAGACCACACATGGATCCACCAGTGTCATTGCATGTGTGCTCTTTTTACTAACAACAACCAATGTTATTGAAATGTGTGTTCTTTTTACTAACAACAACCAGTGTCATTGAAATGTGTGTTCTCTTTAGATACCACACATGGATCCACCAGTGTCATTGTATGTGTGTTATTTTTACTAACAACAACTGGAGTCATTGCATGTGTGTTCTTTTCACATACCACATATGGATCCACCAGTGTCATTAAAATGCATGCTCTTCTTACTAACAACAGCTAGAGTCATTGGATGTGTGTTCTCTTCAAAGACCATAGATGGATCCACCAGTGTCATTGCATGTGTGTTCTTTTCACATACCACAACTAGAGTCATTTCATATGTGTTCTTTTCACATACCACATATGGATCCACCAGTGCCATTGACATGTGTGTTCTCTTCAGAGACCACACATGGATCCACCAGTGTCATTGCATGTGTGTTATTTTTACTAACAACAACCAGAGTCATTGCATGTGTGTTCTTTTCACTTACAACATATGGATCCACCAGTGTCATTGCAAGTGTCCTCTTTTCACAATCCACCTATGGATCCACTAGTGTCATTGCATGTGTGTGCTGTTTTTACTAACAACAACCAGAGTCATTGCATGTGTGTTCTCTTTAGAGACCACACATGGATCCACCAGTGTCATTGCATGTGTGTTTTTTTACTAACAACACCCAGAGTCATTTCATGCGTGTTCTTTTCACATACCACATATGGATCCACTAGAGTCATTGAAATGTGTGTTCTTTTCACAATCCACCTATGGATCCTTAAGGGTCATTGCATGTGTGCTCTTTTTACTAACAACAACCAGATTCATTGCGTGTGTGTTGTTTTCAGAGACCACACATGGATCCACCAGTGTCATTGCATGTGTGCTCTTTTTACTAACAACAGCCAGAGTTATTGCATGACTATCATTTTCACATACCACATATGGATCCACAAGTGTCATCGAAATGTGTGTTCTCTTCAGAGACCACACATAGATCCACTAGTGTCATTGCATGTGTGATCTTTTTACTAACAACAACTGGAGTCATTGCATGTGTGTTCTTTTCACATACCACATATGGATCCACCAGTGTCATTGAAATGTGTGTTCTTCTCATTAACCACAGCTAGAGTCATTGCATGTGTGTTCTCTTCAGATACCACACATGGATTCACAAGTGTCATTACATGTGTGCTCTTTTTACTAACAACAACTAGAGTCATTGAATGTGTGTTCTTTTCACATACCACATATGGATCCACCAGTGTCATTGAAATGTGTGTTCTTCTCATTAACCACAGCTAGTGTCATTGCATGTGTGTTCTTTTCAGAGACCACACATGGATCCACAGTGTCATTGCATGTCTGTTCTTTTTACTAACAACAACCAGAGTCATTGCATGTGTGCTCGTTTCACATACCACACATGGATCCGCCAGTGTCATTGAAATGTGTGTTCTTTTTACTTACAACAACCACAGTCATTTCATGTGTGTTCTTTTCACATACCACATATGGATCCACCAGTGTCATTGAAATGTGTGTTCTCTTCAAAGACCACACATGGATCCACAAGTGTCATTGCATGTGTGTTCTTTTTACTAACAACAACTGGAGTCATTGCATGTGTGTACTTTCACATACCACATATGGATCCACAAGTGTCATTGAAATGTGTGCTCTTCTTACTAACAACGGCTACAGTCATTGGATGTGTGTTCTCTTCAAAGACCACACACGGATCCACCAGGGACATTGCATGTGTGTTCTTTTCACATACCACAACTGGAGTCATTTCATGTGTGTTCTTTTCACATACCACATATGGATCCACCAGTGTCATTAAAATGTGTGTTCTCTTTTCACAATCCACCTATGGATCCACTAGTGTCATTGCATGTGTGTTCTTTTCACATACCACATATGGATCCACCAGTGTCATTGAAATGTGTGTTCTCTTCAGAAACCACACATGGATCCACCAGTGTCATTGCTTGTGTGTTCTTTTTACTAACAACAACCAGAGTCATTGCATGTGTGTTCTTTTCACATACCACATATAGATCCACCACTGTCATTGCATGTGTGCTCTTTTCACAATCCACCTATGGATCGACCAGTGTAATTGCATGTGTGCTGTTTTTACTAACAACAACCATAGTCATTGCATGTGTGTTATCTTCAGAGACCACACAAGGATCCACCAGTGTCATTGCATGCGTGTTCTTTTACTAACAACAACCAGAGTCATTGCATTTGTGTTCTTTTCACAATCCACATATGGATCCACCAGTGTCATTGCATGTGTGCTCTTTTTACTAACAACAACTGGAGTCATGTCATGACTATTCTTTTCACATACCACATATGGATCCACTAGTGTCATTGAAATGTGTGTTCTTCTCATTAACCACAGCCAGAGTCATTGGATGTGTGTTCTCTTCAGAGACCACACATGGATCCACCAGTGTCATTGCATGTGTGCTCGTTTTACTAACAACAGCCAGAGTCATTGCATGGCTATTATTTTCACATACCACATATGGATCCACCAGTGTTATTGCATGTGTGTTCTCTTCAGAGACCACGCATGGATCCACCAGTGTCATTGCATGTGTGTTCTTTATACTAACAACAACTAGAGTCATTGCATGTGTGTTCTTTTCACATACCACATATGGATCCAGAAGT